>CAWUFW010005012.1:942500-1423549 GCA_963921515.1 Calotriton arnoldi
TGAACATATTTCCAAATATGTTGATCACTTCTTAAGGGACTCTGTGACAACATTGCCCAGCTATTTGAGGGACACAAAAGATTTCCTATGCAGAATTGAAAATCTTGTTTGGAGTCCTGAGTATCTTTTTATTGTATTAGACGTGCACTCGCTTTATACCATAATTGATCACCAACAGGGATTAGAAGCGTGTGAACACTTCCTCATAAACAGGCCCTTACAGTATCGTGACCATAGCCAGATGATCATAGGTATGATTGAATTTTGTCTCAAAAACAACATCTTTGCTTTCAATGGCGCCCTCTATAGGCAGATCAACGGTACTGCAATGGGATCTTGCTTTGCTCCCAGTTTTGCTAATCTCTTTATGGGCTACTGGGAGCAAGAGATTTTCAGCAGCGACACTCTCAAGGGCGAGCTCCAGAAAATCGTCATGTGGCTACGGTACATAGATGATTTGTTCATCATCTGGAGGGGCTCGAGAAGTGACGCGGATGACTTTGTCAAGAAACTTAACACCAACGGGTACAACATCTTGCTCACTGGTAACATCACGGCAGACAAAATTGAGTACCTAGATGTTTGCTTAGAAATCAAACAGGGCAAAGTGTGCACCTCTCTCTTCCGGAAGGCTACTGCAGGTAACAGTGTCCTACATGCCCTCAGCAGCCACCCAGAGGCACTGAAATGGAGCATACCATTTGGCGAACTGCTGAGGGCTAAATGGAACTGCAACAACACTGAGGCCTATACGGAGGAGAGAGATCGCATTATTGACAGATTTCACAGTCGGGGATATCCCAATTGGGTCCCCAAAAAAGCCAAGGAACGGGCAGAGGTGGTCGATAGAAAACACACCCTACAGGAAAAACCCTGTGAGACCGGGGAGGAGGACTGGGAGAATACACGTGTCATTCTCACCTTTAATTCTGAGGCACACAAAGTGAAACGCATCCTCACAAAAAATTGGGACATCTTAAAGTCCGATAATGTCCTGAGCCCAAGCATAACAGATAGACATAATGTGACATACAGACGGAACAGAAACATTCGCGATCTAGTGGTCAGAAATGACATCACCCTGTATCCCACAACTACAACACATGGCCTCATAGGATTCTATCCTTGTGGCCATTGCAAGACGTGCAAACACAGCATGTTCAAAGCTGTGCTAGAATACGGAGGGATTTCTAAAAAAAAATCACACAGTTTTTGACATGCAGTACTAGCTTTGTTGTCTATGCTATCGAATGTACCTGTAAGCTCTGGTACATTGGCAGCACGACCTGTACTGCCAAAAAACGGGTCCTTCAACATTTAAGAGCTGTTACCAACAATGACCCAAAATATCCCGAGGCGCGCCACTGCCAGGAAAAACACTTTTCCAATGTTGCTGAATTGAGTTATTTGATCCTTGAGCACATCCCCAAGAATCCCAGGGGTGGAGATAGGGTATTGGCTCTCAAGCAACGTGAATCCAGATACATCATAGATTTCCAAACCAAAAGTCCCGCGGGATTAAACCTCGATGAGGAACTCTCCATTCACTTGAGACAAGGGTCATAAATTATTATCTGTTTATTTTTTCCAATTTGACGTTTGTTATCATATCTCTGTCCTTCCTCTTTCGACGTAGTGCGGCAGATTATACTTAATTGTATGTTTTTAATTTTTACTTTTATCGTTAGGTGTTAGACTGTAACGTATAATTGCAACTTTGTTTTAATCTCTTCTTCTGTTTATGTTTTCTTCGCAGGAGAAAAGGAAGGAGCCCTCTCACAGGGTATTATCTTCACGGGCATCCTACCCTTTTCCTCTAGCTTCAGACGTCTCACCAGTTACACTGTATTGTATAATCACTTCCCACTAGCCAGTTACTGATAGATGCACAATCATCGACTACTACCTTCTGCTTCTATTGCCTGAACCTAGCATGTATGAGCATAGATTTTTCTGATTGTATTTAACAGGTCACTCACTGTTCCACTAGTGGTAGCCCACAACTCAGTCCGCTAGGATCCCCAGAGCGTTCTTGTACACTTTGACCATCCTCGTTAATTCGTACATTATGTATGATAGCTCAGTTGGTATGTGATTTTCGTATCACGTTGCTTGGATGAGCCTTGTATATCCTATACCAGGATAGTTTAATTTACTTGGCATTTTCTATTTACGTTTAGGCATGTAACCAGAGGCAATGTGCACTTCGTATTTCCTTTACCACCTCACACATCTGCGTAATTGACACTTTAACCTTTATTTCTTTGACGGTCGCAGTGGCACTATGTCTGTTATTAATAATCATGTTTTAATATTGCATCATGGTAGCCTAGTAAGTCGATGTTTATTCCGTTTTTCATCAACTTTCCTACACGGATCTCAATAACTTATTCAGTTCAGTGACAACCAATTAATCATTAGTGATATTATTTTGCACTGACTTTGATAAATTGCCCGTTACTTCTAGGCTGCAATGTATTCACATAGACATTCTTTTGCTAGTCTAAGATGGCGGCCATGAAAACTGGTGGTAACGAAGTATATGTTGTCCTTTGTTGATGTTGTTGATGATTGTGGCCAAAAACTTTATCAGTAACGGCTTGTAGTGTGCACTTTTCACACGTGATCAAGGCTCTCGCCGAAACGCGTTGTGTGGATTGAATCTTGGATACCTTGCCTGTGCTCTGTCTGTTTCTTCCTGAGAGTGTACTACACGGAACTTTAATTGGATATATATATATATATACTATATATATATATATATATATATATATATATATATATATATATATATATATATATATATATATACACACACATAAATATATATATACACACACACATATGTATATATACACACACACATATATATATATATATATACACACACACATATATATATACACACACACATATATATATACATATATATATACACACATACATATATATATACATATATATATATACACACACACATATATATATACATATATATATATACACACACACATATATATATACATATATATATACACACACACATATATATATATATACATATATATACACACACACATATATATATACACACACACATATATATATACATATATATACACACACACATATATATATACATATATATACACACACACACATATATATATACATATATATATACACACACACATATATATATACATATATATATTTACACACATACATATATATATACATATATATATACACACATATATATATTCACTGAAAAAACCATAGACAACACCTACAGCTGTCAGGTTTTTTAATATTATCCCTATTCCTGAGGTTATACCTCCTTTCAGAGGGCTCCTGTTGAGGAGACCTACCTCTGAATTGAGATCTGCTGTCTTTAGACTTTTGTTGTTTTTGATTTTCCCACTTCTTTTTAGAAGAAGTAGGTGTCTGCTTTGTAGTGTCCGTTTCAGGACTGCCCACCAGTTGTGGTTTTAATGCTTTCCCACCTAGACTGTCTCTGCCTAATTCTGCATATGCAGTTTCAATTATTTTGTGTAGTTCGTGTTGTTGATCTATTGGACCAAACTCCCTTAGGCGTTGGCGGATCGCCACTGGCTGCTTCCCCCTTAATGTTAGCTAATTTTATGGCTGATACCTGGTTGAAGTTGTTTAGTAACTTCATCCCTAAGTTTAGGGCAGGTTCTGCTCCGTACTCATTTTGTATCTGTCTCAATACATCAGGAATTACTGCTAATGACGGGATACCATGTGTTCTGGTATATATGGCTGCAAAGACTGAACCCCAAGAGGTGCAGTCCTCTACTTGTGGTGTGATCCCCATGGGCAAGCAGACACTTATACACCTATTCACATACCCACTCATACACATATATCCAGTCACATACCCACTCAGATACTGGTATACCCACTGTCATGCCCATTCATGTACTCATGCACGCACTTACAGACTCACTTGGAGAGTGACGCACCCATGTACAGACCCACTCAGAAACTCATATACCCACTTACAGACCCAATGTGAGACTTTTGCTTCTACTGACACACCCACTGATAGTGAGACCCACTCAGACACTTATGCTCCACCTCATAGATCCAGTCAAAGGCTCATGTACCCATTCACATATGCAGTCAGAGACTCATACACCCCCTCACAGACCTATTCAGACACTCACACACCCACTCACAGACCCACTCAGACATCATGCTTTGACTCACAGGCCCACTGAGAGACTTATAATTCCACTCACACACCCACTG
Source organism: Calotriton arnoldi (assembly GCA_963921515.1). Lineage (NCBI taxonomy): Eukaryota > Metazoa > Chordata > Amphibia > Caudata > Salamandridae > Calotriton > Calotriton arnoldi. The sequence continues at coordinate 946,779 of CAWUFW010005012.1, forward strand.
AGACATTGAGTGACTCAGTAACAGATCCAGTCTGGCAATCACGTACTGGCTCACAAAGCCACAGACTTATACTTCCACTCATACATTCACTGATGTACTGATGCACTCAGAGAATTATGCAGCCAGAGACACACTTACTAAAAGACTCATGAGTCTACTCTGATATTCACTCATAGACATATACATGCAGTGGCAAACCCACTCAGAGACTTATGCATGAACTCACATAATCGAGTGAATCATTAATACAGACTGTTATAGAGATATTGATAAATGTTTTTATAGAGTTAATTGAATAGTGATTTGTCTAGCGTGATGGTTATGATTAGTAAGATAGTTATACTTGTTGAATGTGGTGGTGGCTATTGAATTCCTACTTTTGCTTTGCATTTTGGCAACGTATCTGCGATGATCGCGTGTACCAACGTCATCACAACCTCCGGCGTCACCGCAAAGACAGAAAATAGGTGTTAGAGATGGTTTTTATAGAAACCTTCTAGAAAAACATGATTTTAGAGACTACTTCAAGAAAGCCCTAGTGTCTAAATACTGTAATATATGTGGATATATGTGTTTTAGACTTTATGGAAACTGCATGATCGTCGTGGTTAATTATGTCATCGCGACGTCCCGAATAACCGTAAAACGGAAATTAGGTCTGAAAGATGGTTTTTAAAGAAACTGAGTAGAAAAATATGAGTTTAATCATACTTTGAAAGAAGTATGTATATAGTAATATGTGTAGTGCAATGTTCAGAATGGATATTTTTACATATTATTTTTGGATGTGTTGGTGGTCATTGAATTTCTGCTTTTGTTTTCCATTTTCACGACGTACCCGTGGTGATCGAGGCATCGTCTCAAAGATTGTCAAAAACTAAAAAAAAAAACCTTTAGAAAAAAACTTCACAATATTTCAGGTGCTAGGGTGGCTCTGACAAGAGCCGTTGCATTGGTTGTGTGTATATGCATGCTACACATAAGACTGGATGCAGAGTTTCAGGTTACTTAGAAACAGCCTGTTGCCTTCATCTGTAAAGTGCACTGCATCATTTCTATAAATTCCATGCATGTCAAAACACAGATTGTTGTTATAGATACAGCCCAAGAAATGGTCTCTGAGGAATGCAGAAACAGTTTTATAAACATGTTTCCTGGCTTTGTCAATCTGTGGACAGAATTTATTTAACCACTTTCATTTCTGTGTTTGGCATTTATTAGCGTACACCAAGACAATGTGAGGGAAAAACATCAGTTCTGCAAATATTTCTTTAATTAGGATTTCCAGCCCTACCCCTGTCAATGTGCCTAGGTCATTGCCAACACAGTGCACCATCATGAGGTGAGGAGCTTTGGAATCCACAGTGGATTTAACCAAAACCAGCAACTGATGAAACTTTAACCCTCTTTGGCCAAACCAAGTAATCTGCACATTTGGCAAACCCAAGCCCCTGTCAATACCCCTCTTTTTTGCAGCCTCTTTAGTCCAATAAATATATATATGGCCCACAATCCATACTCTAAGCATTTTGAAGTGAAGGAGCAATAGTACTCAGGAGAAGGCTGGAGCTGAAGGAGGTAGTTTTCCAAAGGAAAAACAGTTAAAATGCAGATGTTTTATTTTTTTAAATATATATTTCATTGGATGCTGTCAGCATGAAAGTGAATAAAATTAGGTAGTAAGTTGAATTCCTTAGGAAGAAGTCTTATTATTGGCTGTTGTTTAGAAAAAGAAATGTAATACAGACATGGATATGCTTTTGAATCTGTGATAAAACCACACCTGCTGTCTCTCATTTGGAAGTTGCATGTTCCTTCAAGAATGTGCTGTGAACTTGTGACCTACTGGTTCCACTGGGTTGTTAGGTTTACTGAGCTAAGAGTGTATTGGGGGAAAGAGTGTTAAAGAGACAGAACATTTTTTTTAAATTTGAGGAGTGATGGCACAATTTAAGTAATGGCAAGCTCTAGTTTGCAACTCAGGACTATGTAATAAACTGTTGTGTAGTATAAAAAATTTTTTTTAAATGAAGCCAGATATAAGTTTGAACTCCCGTTGTTTTCGTGATTTCTCCGCGATCATCGCGAATACATCGCAGACATCCGTAGATAGGAATCTATTTTTGAAAGAGAAGGAAAGGGTTAACAGATACTAACCATTCACAAGTGGAGATAGTGTAGTCTAAAATGAAAGATATGATAACATTTGTTGCCTTTCTCATGATCACATGTGAAAAGTTGAAGAGGATGCCATTTTATGCTTGCTTTGTATGAGAGTTTTTACAAATCCTAACAGTGTCAAAATTATCCACAAAGAGCTAAAACAACAATATAATCTCCAAACTGAATTCACTTGTGTGTACATAACTTTTTAATCCTTATAAAAAATGATCATTAGAAATGAAGATGTAGGGGCGCTAGAGGGCGCACGGCAAGATGGCCGCACCCTAGTGAGGCTCTGCCCGGCTGAGCACTTATCTGACCATTATCCGCGTGTAAAACCTGACATCCGGAGACACTGAAGAGCGTATCCTGTGCGCGAAGCACTCCTGCTTCTACTGGAGTGCTTTTGGATCGTCTACGATAGCTGCAGCCGGTGTAATTCAGGCATAATCGTCCCCAGCTGCGCGTCTACAAAATGGCGGCACCTGCCAGGCCCTGAGATCGCCGGCCTCGGCCTGACGACTGCGCCCTCCTGGGGTCGCCGGGGGCTCACCTGCTTCCTGTGGCTTCATTGGGATGGATGGCGGATCGACAGAGCTCGCCGCTCCAGGTGGGGGTGCTGTGCTGGGCCTCTGGAGGCGAGAGGGGATCGGCGGTGGAAGGCGACGAGAGGGCCTCTATCTGACCGGGCTCTCCTGTGTGAGCGGCGGCAGCGGTGGACGGAGAATCCTGTGTTCCCGGCGCTGGTGGCAGTGAGTGGGGAGCGGCCCGGTTCGGGCCTGTTTCTGCGGAGGCGGGTGCGGGCCCGGTGTGGGCTGCGGCCTGTGAGCCATCGCTGGGTGCTGGGGTGCACGGGAGGCCGTGGGCAGCATTGCTTGGGCCCAGCTGCATGCTGCCATCAATCTGCACGCCTCTGTGGCTGACGTCCTGCCTGGTGTCCCGGTGGTGCTCCGCCTGTTTGGCCTACATCCTGCTGTGGTCGAGTGTATTTGGGTCTACCCTACCTATCGCCTGAGGCCCTGATGTCGCACGATTGCCACACTGCGGTGCATCTACCGGCTTCCACCTCCTACTTTAAAGTGTTGTGAGCCTGCTGTGGGAGCGAGTTGTGAGCATCGCTGCTTTCCTCGTTGGCTGGGCCATTCTCTCCTCTCTGTGTGCGGCCCAGTGAGTTGCTTAGTGGTCTCCTGGAGGTCCCGCCGGACTGCTTTTTCCTCTATGGCCTACGCTCCATCCTATCTATACACACCCCTGGCTTCGCACTATACCTAGAGGAGCCGAGTTGCTGATGGTCGCACTGGGATTACCGGGACCTGCTCTTTGTGCACCGCAGTGAGTTTCTAATTGAGCTGGGGTTGAGTTGGCCTGGCCTGGGCCTTACTATTGATTTCTCTCTGGGTTGACCCTTTTGTGCGCTGCCTGGTTACACATCCCTGAACTGGGTTGATCCCTCATTCTCTACCTCGCTGAGTTTATTGGTGACAGTACTGCTGGGGGCCTACGCCAAGCGTCATTTTGGTCTGGAACGGGCTACTGATCATATCGCTGATTGTGGTGTTGCCGTCACTTTCTAGCCTCTCTAGTGGTGGTGTGCAGGCGTGATAGCCTCTCCTCAGGGAGCGCCTCGGGCTCTTAGGGCTGGTTACAGCACGTGTCTACGCTATATTGATCTCGAGGCCTGAGAGGTTCCGTCTTGGGGGTGCCCTCCTCATCTTCACTTCCTGTGATAGTTTGGCTCAAATTGCGGGCAACATGGGATGGACTGATAAGTCCCAACCTCGCCTCACATTCGAGGCGCGCAAGCCCTCCAAGACTCCACAAAAGGCGGCCTCTGAATCTGAGGCGGACGCCCAGGATGGGGACCCTCCACTATAGAGACAACACTGTTGGCCATGCAGCGTAGCCTCCAATCCATAGAGGGTACGATGGCGGCTGTGCATCAACGCCTCAACCACATGTTGTCACAGCTCGAAAAACAAAACACCTGCATGGGGGAAGTCGAGCAACGAGTGTCTGCAACAGAGGATGGTCTGAGCAATGTCGCAGGGAAAACACTTAATATGGAAAAGGTTCTCTCCCTCATCCAGGCCAAGAATGAGGACTTGGAAGCCAGCTCCCGACGTAACAACATTCGAATTACGGGGCTGCCAGAATCAACGAATGTGGGCAAAATGGAGACCTTTGTTGAAAACTTGATAAAGGACATTTTTGGTACAGAACTGCTCTTCGCCATGTTCATTATTGAGCGGGCCCATCGCTCCCTCGCAGCTAGGCCTGTCCCGGGTGCCCCACCACGTCCTGTTATTGCGCGAGTGTTGAATTACAGGGACCGTGACGCCATCTTGCACATGGCTAGAGATAAGGGCACCATTGAACATCAGGGCAACACACTCTCTTTCTTCCCTGATTTTACTGTTACTGTACTGGCTGCGCGAAGGGAGTTCGGGGCTGTCAAAAAGTTTTTACAATCTGAGGGAGTCCCTTACGCCATGTTATACCCTGCCCGCTTGAAGATAGGCCCGGACGGAGACTCAAGGATTTTCCCCAATCCCAAGGCAGCGCTGGAGCATGCAAAACGTCTAAAGAGAAGGTGACGCGAATCCCAGACAACATCCGACACAGAGGAACAGTAGGGCTGTTGGGAGCACATCGGTACTACGTCCTACCATGAAGCCCATCTGGGCAGCTTTTTTCTTGAACTGCGCTATGTTATGGTTTCATATGCATTCCATGATTTTCTCCCATGTACATGTGGACATTGTTGAGTCTTTTTATATATGCACATCTTCCTTGCCATGTGATTCACCTGTTGTATTCTTTGACCAGGCACAGATCATTGTTCTGCTCAGCCACCTCCTACCTGATAGGAGGCTAGTAGCACTCTGACGCCCCCCAATGGGATACCCCAACTATGCTTTGCTTTGTTTTTTCCTAGTTGGGGATGGGTTGATGAGAGTTGGGATGGCTTTGGCGAGTTGGGGATGCTGAAGTGGGAGGGGGGCTGGGGGGTGGATGGTGAGGGGGGGACGTCCGGCACTTTCGGTTTATGGTCGTGGTGTATTCACCTTATTATTTGTATGAGTGGACACAGGTCTTTGATATCTCCAATTGCCAGATTTGTTACAATTCTATTAACTCAATGAGTGGTAAAGTCCGGTTTCTAACCTGGAATGTCTGAGGCCTAAACACTCCCAAAAAGATTCGATCTGTGCTTGCTTAGTTGGACAGGATGGACGTTCAGATAGCCTATTTACAGGAAACACATATTACGAAATTGTCCGAAAAAAATGTGGGTGGGCGGGGGTGTGAGTGGCGTCCTCGTTTTCTAGCTATGCACGAGGGGTGATGATTCCTGTCAAGCAGGGGGTTCCATTTTCTGTCACTCGAACTGAAACAGATGACTCAGGCCGGATAGCGCTGGTACATGGACAGCTGGGCGGTGCAAGTGTGCTGTTAGTGAATGTATACAGACCGAATATTGATGATCCGGCTTTCTTTTCGGATGTATGGCGCTGTATCACGAGCTTTCCAGAGGTGGAGATAATCTGGGGTGGTGACTTTAATGTCTGTCTGGATGTCGCTGTTGATCGTATGGGTAGTGGGACGTCAAGGCCTAAGCAAGCTTCTGAGATGTTGCTGGGACTGATGGATGCTGGCCGTTTGAATGATGTGTGGAGACTGCGACACCCTGGGGCTCGCGAGAGTACTTTTATTTCCTCTGTACATGGGACCTGGTCCCGCCTGGATTTCTGGTTGGTCACTGAGGCTGCGTGTACTTGGGCGGTTGAGGTATGCCATGTGACTCGGACGCTCTCGGACCATTCCCCTGTGCTCTTGGAGCTGCAGGTTCCTGCATGCGAGAGGCCTCCGTTCACTTGAACGCTGCAGCCATCCTCATTGACTGACTCCGTCTTCAAACACACAATTGGGGAGGCTATCCATAATTTTTTCAAAGAAAATGAGGGCTCGGTTGACAGCGCTGGCGTCCTCTGGGAAGCATTTAAAGTAACTATTAGGGGGGTGTGCATGGGGGCGCAGGCAGGCGTCTTGAGGGATTTGAGGTGTAGGATTCACAAACTAGCTGCAGAAATTTCCACTTTAGAACGTGCCTACGAGTCGGACCCTTCTCCAGCGACACTGTCTGCGATCCGGGAGTTGGTCACTGAGCATAACAACACTGTTGATCAAGAGATAGTTCATAGGTCTAGACGCAGTAAGGCTAGTTATTATGGCGAGGGGGTATGCCTAGCCGCTCACTTGCTCAGAAGTTGGCTGCTCCACGTAGTCAGGAGTACATTACAGAGATGCTTGACGAGGAGGGGGAGGCGCATTACACTACAGCTGACATTAGTGGGACCATACTAGACTTTTATGCCAGACTTTATGAATATCAGACCGTGGTGCAGCAGGATGACATGCACTCATATTTAGACGACGTTGCTCTTGGTTGGCTGTCCTTGCATCATAGGGAATATCTTACGCAACCTTTTGATGAGGAGGACGTAAAACTTGCTATTATGTCCCTTCCCACATGTAAGGCTGCGGGACTGGACGGGCTCCCTAATGAGTTTTATAAGACCTTTGCGGATGTACTAGCCCCTAGACTTCTTGAGGTCTATGCGGAGGGCATGATACCGGCCGTCTCCCGCCCTCCTTAAGGGAAGCCCTCTTAGTTATGTTATTGAAGCCTGATAAGGCATCTAATCGTTGCGATTCCTACAGACCCCTCTCAATTAATAATATAGACACTAAGATATTGGCTAAGATGATTGCCCTCCGGCTACAGCCCCTGGTTCCCCTACTGGTGCTCCCCGACCAGTCAGAGTTTGTGCCCGCCCAGTCTACCATGCATAATCTGCGCACACTTTTCGCCACCCTGCACTATTTCGACTCAGATTTTCAAGCCATATCGGTGTTGCTTGACGCAGCAAAGGCATTTGATTCCCTTCAATGGGATTATATGTTTACTGTACTCACGAGAATGGGCCTCCCTCCGTTTTTCCTCCAGTGGATTAGAGTCCTATATACCGAGCCGGTCACCAGTGTTCGTGTTAATGGTTGGGTGTCGTCGCCCTTTTCCATTCGTAGGGGCACACGGCAGGGTTGCCCCCTGTCGCCGATGCTTTTTGCATTGGCTTTAGAGCCTCTAGCGTGCAAGCTGCGCCAGCTACATACATCGGCTGCATTGCGTTTCCGGCAGCGTCCGCTCGTTGTTTCGCTTTATGCAGACGACATGCTATTGTATGTCTGCGAGCCTGCCACTTACCTTCCGGAGTTGCTGCGCGAGTATGTTAAATTTGAAGGTTTCTCCGGCCTAGGGATCAATTGGGCTAAGTCGACGGTCTTCCCCCTGACGGCTGGCACTTGTGAGGTCGAGCTGGACTTCCCGCTGTCCTGGACCTGGGACCCGGTGAAATATCTGGGAGTTTGGTTACATAGGAACCCTGAACAGGTAATTTCCATGAACTACGGTCGCACCATCTCACAAATTACAGATAAGGCTGAGCGCTGGGCCCGGCTGCCCCTGTCGCTTGCGGATCGCATTGCGGTGACAAAAATGACTATTTTACCCAAATTATTGTATCTGTTTGTAAATATTCCTATTTGTCTGAACATTTCCATTTTTAAACCGTTACAGTCGGCCCTATTGTCATTTGTCTGGGGGGGCAGGAAGCCTCGTTGTAGCTGGGATACGCTTGTACAGCCATTTGACCGTGGCGGCTTCGAGGCACCGGACATGCGTCTCTACTATTTGTGCGCCCAGGCGCAATTTGTGCATTATTGTTTTTTTCCGCAACGGTTCCTACCCCATACGGCGATAGAAGCGGATGCAATTCTCCCACTGCCGCTTGTGGCGGCGGCACTTTCGGGTGGTGATGGCGGCCCCAGGGCAGAGATTAACCCAGTATTGTGTACCGCCTGGGCCTGGCGGGCCCTTGCTAGAAGGGCACAGCTGGATTACCTTTATGCCCCCAAGCTTCCAATAGCAGCGCCTCCTGATATTTCGGCGGCACAGGAGCGTTCTGATTTACGTGCGCTGCATGCCGCCGGAGTGGTGCACATGGGTGACCTGTTCAAACAGGGCCAGTTCCGCTCGATACCGGACGTGCAGGCAGGTCGGACCCACGGCCAGATGCTGTGCTTTACATATGTGAGGGTGCGACAGGCAGTCAGAGCGATTTACCCCAACTATCCAGCTGAACCGCAAACATTGCGAGCACTGCAGGCGGTGCTGGCTGGAGAGGAGCGCAAAGGCCTGATTACTAAATAATATGCTGCATCCCAACGTGAGATGGAGCCAGAAGAACACCCTTCATATCTTAAATGGAATGCAGCATTGGGATACATCTTGCCACTTGATCATTGGCAGTTCTGCTGTACGCTGACTGGGCACCTCACGGCCAACTGTAATTTGCGTATCATTCATTTAAAATTTTTACACCAGTTATACTACACTCCACTGCAACTGCGGAAATTTGGACTGCGTGATACAGCTTGTTGCGTGAGGTGTGGACAAGCAGATGCCGATTTTTTGCACCTATTGTGGCAGTGCGCGGGGATAGCTGCCTTCTGGGCTAAAGTTGCGAGTGTGATGACAGATGTGGTGTTGGAGAATGTGCGGTGTGTGCCGGAGGTATGCCTGCTGGGTGACGTGAAGTCTTTGAAGCTGTGTAACCGGCGACTGGTTGCGGTGGCGACATTATTGGCCAAGCGTGCTGTGGCACAGTGCTGGGGTGCTAAGAGTCTTCCTACGGTTCGGAAATGGGTCCGAGACTTAACCTACTGCAGGGAACAATTGGAGGCCTATGCGGAGGACCTGCCTGAGTCATCTCGGCCCAAAGATTTCTGGGCCCCACTGACAATGTATCTATTGAGTCATCCTGATCTGTGATGTGTCCTATTCTTTGTTCTCCTTTTGCTTTTTCTTTTAGTTTATGCCTCATTGGGACTCACTGCAATTGGATTTCCATATTTGTATTATTGGACATGTGTGTATATAGTGCCCAAGACCCCGTGCCTGTATGGTGCCACATCTTATTAAGTGCCGGAGGGGGTTGGGGGGGGTAGTTGGCTCTTAGGAGCTGTTTGTTTATGCTCGCACTACATATTACAGATGCATTTCGTAATTAAAAAATTGCTTGTGTTGCTCCAAGCTATGTTGATGCTAATGGCTCCCCAGTGGAGCGTGTGTATTGTAACTGCAAGCTATTCAATAAACAAATTTAAAAAAAAAAAAAAGAAATTAAGATGTATACGGGAGTTTGATAAAAAAATGAGAGTATCACAGTGATATGAAAAAATATATCAGATGAACTGTTTCTATTAGAGGGTATGTTTTTAAGAGATTAGTGTTGAATGTTTTAGGAAGTAAGAGAAAAATGAATTAGTACCTCTTTATTACATTGTGTACTTTATTGAAAAATAATTGTACAGTATTTTGGAAAGTTGCAATGAGGAACTAAGTATGTTTTAAATGTTTAAACATCACGTGCAGAATAGATACATCTGTTATTTGCATTCTGGGAGTTGTAGTACTTTTAGTAACATTATTAAACAGGAATAGTATAGTCACAAATAAAAGATGAGAACATGTTGTCAGCCTGTATATGAATTAGAAAGAAGTAATACTTGTTAGGTATTTATTGGGAAGTGTTTGTCAATGTGGTTTTTAACTTATATGGCCACTTTGCATATGCTTAGATGGCGAGATATGGTTCTTGTGGTTGCATATAGCTCTATATACAGTGGGACTTTTGAGTTTACTTAAAGATGCAGGGAGGTATACATTTTTGGAAAGATGGCTTGAAGGTATACATCTATTAAGAAATCGCATATATGTTTACATGGTGATCAATGTTCAGTAATGCTGATGAATATTTCATGTTTATGGTGGGGGTGGTGTTTTTCTTAAAACATGGTTTGTTTAAAATTGAGGAGGATTAATAGTGCAGAATGCCTCAAGAGTTCTTGTGCTAGCTTCATTTGGAGTGTAACTTTTGTTTGAGAAATGCTGAATATATGTTTTAGATGCAGAAGAAGTATTTGAGGAAATGATGTAGGTATGCCATTCACAATAGGTTTTGTGCTTAGAATTTTTTTTAAATGTTTTCCATTTTAGAAACTTACTGATGCATGTGCCCGCTCAGTAACAAAGCAATGTATGTATGCTCCTAGAGAGCCATGTATACAATTATATATCAAGTGTGATGTTTAGACTTCACTCACACATAGCTCAGTAGAAAAGCATATATACAGTGAAACAGGTAGTTTGATACTGCCAGAGGGAGATAATGAATGAGTCAGAGATATAGTCACAACTGTTAAGTATCTAACAGCAAGGAATGTACTTTCAAAGTCGGTCAGGCATTATTCAGGCACTCATGCAATCACCCAGGCACTACTCAGGCAGTCATCAAATCATTGATTCCCTATCCATGGAGTTATTCAATTACCTAGACACTATACTTGTACTCTCAGGCAGGCAGAAATTATGTAGTCATTGAACTTTGCAGGCACTACCTATACATTCATCTAATCACCCAGACACAAACCATTTACTTATGCAATTAACAAGGCTGTAACTATGCAGTCATTATAACACCGGCGCAGAACCTACGCAGTCATCTAAACACCCACTTACAACCCAGACAGTCATTGAAATACTGAGGCACACGCATGCACTTATGCAAACACTCAGGCACTACTCATGCACTTATCTTATTACGTAGAGAGTACCATTGGAGTAAACCTATCACTCATCCAGTACCTATGCTCTCATTTAATTACTGAGGCAATACTCTTGCACTAATACAATCACCCCAGCAGTATACTTACTTCAATCCAATCTATCAAGCTGTAACAATGGAGTCATGCAATCACTCAGACACTAGTCATGCACTCATTTAATCAGCCAGTCACTACTGATGCACTCATTTAATTATCCAGGCACTGCACATATAGTTATCTAAACACCCAGGCACTACCTGTTCACTGAAACAAAAACACATTGGCAGCAGCTATGTAGTCACCCAATCACTGAAACACGACTCATGCACTCATACAATGTGCTAGGTGCTATGCTTGTACTTAAACAATTATGTATGCACTATCCATGCAGTCTATAAATCATCTATATACTATCTATGCAATCATCCAGGCACTAGAGTTGCACTCATTCAATCATCCATCCACTATCTATGCATGTATTGAATTATTGAGCCATTAGTCATGCACTTATCTAATCATTCAGGCACTACTCATGCACTCATACAAACACCCAGATAGTAGTGATATACTCATGCAAACACTCAGGCAGTAACTATGCAGATATGGAGTGGCCCAAGGACTTCTCATATACTCAGGGAAACATCCAGGCACTACCTGCATCCTCAGAGAGTCACCTAGGCACAACCTATGCACCAATTGAATCATCAAGGGAGTATTCATGCATTCAACACAAACTCATGTATGTACAAGTTTTATTGAGGAATATGTAGTCTTTTAGAACCATCTTGTAAATTCTATACGCAAGCTGTGACACACTCTTTGCGTGTACTGGGAAGAATTAGTGAGCTATATGCTTTGATAGAGATGAATGTGCAGATTGTTATGTGTACTGTTTCCCAAAATTTAAATCTGATACATTTAAGTAGAACAGTACTGAGATACTAAATACACCAGTGACACAGTGGTAGAGAGGCATGCAAATAGCTCTTATGTTATGTTTTTGGATTTACAGTGTTGAGATACTGTATGTACTTCTACACTTAGGGCTAAATGTACAAGAAAGTAATGCAGCGCGGAGCCGCAAGAGATTTGGCTGCTCCATTCTGCATTACTTTCAAAGCACAGGGATGCTTCATATTTATAACAATATGACAGATCCCTATGCTCTCCCCTGTGCTGGCGCACAACTCCTGCCATGCGCCAATGGAGACACCCTTGCACCATGGTGCAAGGGTGCCTGTGTTGCTGGGATGATTGTTTTGTGCAAGAGAGGCATTTTCCTCTTTCTATGCATGCTGCAGAATGCAGCACACATAAAAAGAGGAAACACAAGGAGAAATAAAAGCATTTGTCCTCATTGCACCTCCCTACACCTCCCCTGGGGAGTCATAGGATTCTTATGCACTCCAGGTTTACAAATTGTTGTAACTCTGGGAATGCGGCATAATCCATGGGTGTTGAGTGGGAACACCAACACCCATAGCACTCTCCTTTCACGCAAAGTGTTGCGTGAAAAGGGCCCGTATTTACAAGGCCATGAAAAGCCATGCAGAATGGCTTTACGCGGCCTTGTAAATATGGAGCTGGCGGTGCATGGCGCTTGTAAACATGCCCACTTGGCTTGATGTTTATTTTAAAATTTACTACAGAAGGGATAAACTGTTCTCTCACCTTGTATAAGTGAGAAGTGAGATATGCTGCAGCTGTGTTGTACGACAGAGTGCTCAAATGTGAAAAGGTAACTAATAAATAAAGTTTTGTGTTTTGGTTTGGTTTTGGTATAGTGAAGTAAGTGCATGCAGTCCCCCCCCCCCGGAATTTCCCCTCCGGAATTTCCCCCTGGAATTCCCCCCTGGAATTCCCCTGCTCCCGCCTCCCAGCCTCTCCTCCCTCCCACCTCCCCTACTTAATGGCAGCCGCTGTGCGGTCGCGCCACCGGCGCGCCGAAGGCGCACCAAAGGCAAGCCCGTCTGCGCCCGTCCGCAACCTGACCGTGGCCAGCGCCAGGAACCCTGGACCTCCCACTACCCATCGCTACGACACCACCACCCTCCTCGCACTCAACCCTGGAAGACTTAGAGAATGCCAACAGGCCTTGCCGAACACGACCCACGGCCAGTTCTCCTGCCTCCACTGCCGCCAGACCCTCACCACCACCCCGGCTTCCAACACCGCCGACACCAGCACCGGCGACACCCTAAAATGCATCCTCCTCAACGTACGCTCCGTACACAAACATGCCATGGAAATCTGGAACCTACTCGACTCTCTTTCGCCCGACATCGCCTTCTTCACAGAGACCTGGACCAACGCATCCTCCGCCCCCGACATCAGCACCGCCATCCCAGCCGGATACAAGATCCAGAGGAAAGACCGCCCCAACCACCCAGGAGGGGGCCTCGCCATCGCCCACAAGAGCACCCTCCGCCTCACCACCTCCAGCGAAACCTTCCCCTCCGCCGAACACCCGCACTTCAAGATCCAGACCACCCCTAAAGCCACACTCTGAGGAACCCTCATCTACAGACCCCCCATCCCCGAACACCCTTCACCGCCACCATCACCGACTTCATCGCACCACACGCGATCGCCTCAACAAACTTCATACTCATTGGCGACCTGAACTTCCACCTCGACAACCCCAGCGACCCCAACTCCATTATCCTTCGTGACAACCTCGCCAGCATCGGACTTAAACAACTCGTCAACACACCGACCCACAGAGCAGGACACACCCTCGACCCCATCTTCGCGGCAGGAAACAGCGTCCATTTCAGCCACACAACGCAGCCGCCATGGACCGACCACCACTGCGTACACTTCGCCACCAACAAACCCAAGGCACCCAAACCAGCCCCACGCCCAGCACGAAGGAACTGGAGCAAGGTTACCGACGAGCAACTTAACTCCACCCTCAACCGAGACAACCACACCTGGGCACCCGACGCAAACAGCGCAAATGACGCAGCCAGAGAACTCCACACCTGGATCTCCAACTGGGCAGATGAGCTCGCCCCGCTACGCAACCCCGACAGACAACGCCCCAGGAAAGCCGCCTGGTTCACAACCGCTCTCCAAGAAGCCAGACGCACCTGCAGACGCCTGGAGAAGAACTGGAGAAACACCAAGACAACCGAAAACCACACCACCTACAAGGACGCCATGACGGACTACCACAACCAGATCAGAGCCACCAAAAGGAACTTCATCCACAACAAAATCCTGGCCAACTCCACCAACTCCAAGGAACTTTTCAGTGTCATTCAAGAATTCACCAACCCACGCAGCGAAGCCACAGACATCACCCCATCCCAAGACCTCTGCAACAAGCTTGGAACCTATTTCCACCTCAAGATCAAAAACCTCTACGACAACTTCATCGACCATCCACCAGGCGCCACAGACGGCCCCCCGCCCCCCAGAAACACCAGCCAGCCCACCATCTCCAACTGGACACCAATCACGGCCAAAGACACCTCCTCGACCATGAAAAGCATCCACTCGGGGTCCCCCACCGACCCCTGCCCCCCTCACATCTACCACAGAGCTGTGGCCGCCATCGCACCCGAACTACAATGCACCATCAACACCACCTTCAAAACAGGCACCTTCCCAGATGACTGGAAGCACGCAGAAGTCAGACCCCTGCTCAAGAAGCCCACAGCTGACCCCACTGACCTCAAGAACTATCGGCCCATCTCGCTCCTCCCCTTCGCAGCCAAAGTTGCAGAGAAAACAGTCAACAGGAAACTGACACGATTCATTGAAGAGAACACCGTCCTCGACCCGTCCCAATCCGGATTCCGAAGCAACCACAGCACAGAGACCGCCCTACTCGCCGCCACAGATGACATCCGACCCTCCTGGACCAAGGCCACTCTGCAGCCCTCATCCTACTCGACCTATCAGCGGCCTTCGACACCATCTCCCATCACACACTAGTCGTCAGACTACACGACGCAGGCATACAAGGAACAGCCCTGGACTGGATCCGATCATTCCTCACCGGAAGAAGCCAAAGGATCAAACTCCCACCCTTCCTCTCCGACCCCACGAAAATCACCTGTGGAGTCCCACAGGGTTCATCACTGAGCCCCACCCTCTTCAACATTTACATGGCCCCCCTCGCAGCCATCATCCGACAACACGGCCTCAACATAGTATCCTACGCCGACGACACCCAGCTCATCCTCTCCCTCACCAAAGACCCCACCACTGCCAAACTCAACTTCCAGAAAGGAATGCAAGATGTCGCAGGCTGGATGACCAACAGCTGCCTGAAGCTCAACGCCGAGAAGACAGAAGTCCTCGTCCTCGGTACCACCCCTTCTGCATGGGACAGCACCTGGTGGCCGACCGCCCTCGGAAGCCCACCTACCCCCTCAGACCACGCCAAGAACCTCGGCATCGTACTCGACTCATCACTCTCCATGAACCGACAGGTCAACGCCATCACCTCCAGCTGCTTCAACACCCTCCGCATCCTCCGCAAGACCTTCAAGTGGATCCCCCCTGAGTCAAGGAAGACAGTCACCCACGTACTCATCACCAGCAGACTGGACTATGGAAACGCACTCTACGCCGGCATCAACAAGTCCCTACTCCGCAAACTCCAGACAGTACAGAACACCGCCGCCAGACTCGTCCTCGGCATCCCCCGACACGAACACATCAGCCAACACCTACGAAGTCTCCACTGGCTCCCCGTGGAGAAAAGAGTCACTTTCAAAATCCTCACTCACGCCTACAAATGCCTACACAACAACGGACCCAAATACCTCAACGACAGAATCAACTTCCACGTACCCAAAAGAAACCTCCGATCTTCCAACCTCGCACTGGCCGAAACCCCGCGCATGCACAGAGCCAGAGCAGGCGGAAGATCCTTCTCTCACATTGCAGCCAAGACCTGGAACGAGCTACCGGCAGACATCAGATGCGCCCCCTCCCTGAACACCTTCAGGAAGACCCTCAAGACCTGGCTCTTCGGCTAAACAGATCTGCGGACCGCCCCTTAGCGCCTTGAGACCCTCACGGGTGAGTAGCGCGCTTACAATTCCCTGATTGATTGATATCTAAATTCATTGTAGATTTAAAACTGCAACATAGCATGAAAACTGTTTTTGTATTATGTGTAAGTCAGTAGTAAAGTAGTTGGTACTTTGGCTAGGGTAAAAATTAAAATATACTTTTTTTACAGAACAATATCTACATAACCACACACAGTTAGAATGCCTACAAAAGCTCGGATGAAAAAGCAACAGAAGCAACTACAGTATATCTGCTGAAATGAGTTACAAAAGGGGCAAAATGCAGAAAAAGTGGTGAAAGAAGAAAGAGCTACTGGCAAGAGAACAAAGTCATTTCTTTAAAATGTATGTGGACCTTTGCAAAGATCACAAAATAAAGAAAATAAAATTATGACTATTAGAAACAATAATAGTGGACAAACTGTACATTGCAAGAACAGAAAATATTGTAACAAAGATGGACACACCTTAACCAGGAGAAATAAGCAGTTTAAGAAATCAGAGCAAGGATATTCCGTAGTAGAGTGGCTGTAAATCTACTGAGAAATTTGAAGAAGTAGAGAAGAAGGAGAGATGCTCTGAAACAAAAAGAACGAGTTATATAAAAATGAGGATTTTTTCCATAATATTGTTAAAAACAGTAAATACCAAAAATAATTAATAACTCCACACCACAAAATGTCCTTTTGAGAACCAGCAGCAAAAGTCAGTTAAAGTGTTTGTCTCTGTTAACTGTCCACAAAATAGTGTCTCTGTCAACTGTCTACAAAATGGTGGTGGATGTATATTCTGTTGCTAAGAAAAATGCACTTCATCACATGGGTGAAGGTTAAATGCACTTTTACCCAATGTAAAGCTCAGACTGGCCTTTAAAATATAAAATATTATTCACAATTGAATGGAATCTGCGTTCAATACAGGAAGCCTTCACTTGTTATTAGACACATGAGACTGCTGACATGGAACTCATCATATTAAAAAAAATGAAGGTCACTGTAATTGCCAATGGTTGTCTTTGTAATTTACTCAGAATCCATTCCACACCTAAGTGGACATTTTGCAAAAAAGCTTTACATGTTTACAGTTTTAAATGGTCCTCGCTTGTGTTGGAAACTGCAACCTATTTGTTAAAACTGCAGACTCAATACACCCAAAATGCTGACTCTCATATGTAGTCTTGGTACTAGGACCATGGATTAAAGTAGCAGACTAATATTTGTCTAAGAGTTATATGATCCATGGTACTGCTTGCAAGGCTGCAAATTTATGGTGCAATTTTGGTGTGTTAAATGTGCAGCCTCTGTGTAAGGGAAGTACGCTATACAATTTGTGGATCTATGTTGGGCTTCCTTCTGTACCCTGCAGGCCTGATACTGAGATGGAAGACTCTCGATCGCAATACAGGTGGGCATACAACTGTTGGGGTTTTCAAGCCTGCAACAAAAACTAAGCCTGGGCGGTAAACTCCACTCCACCCGCAGAGTTTGCGAAATTCAGGCACTCCGCACTCCACTGAGGAAGGCAGAACTCCTGAATTCCGCCATTCGGGCACGAAGCCCAGTTTATTTTCTGATTGTGCGCTCGATTTTGCTTTTGGTGCTTAACCGCGAGTACCAAGACTCTTGGGCCGCTAGCGAGCTCCTGCGAGACTACATGCTTAATCGCACAGCTTCTGGCCATGACGGCACCAATCTAGCATTCTTAGTGCTTGTCTGTAAGTGGGTGCATGAGTGTCTGAGTACATCTGTGAGAGGGTGCACGAGTCAGGGACTGTATCTGTGAGTGGATGTGTGAGTATCTGAGTGGGTCTGTGAGTGGGTGGATGACTCTCTGAGTGAATCTGCAAGTGGGTGCTTCAGTGTCTGGGTGGGTCTGTGACTGGGTATGTGAGTGTCTGAGTGGGTATGTGAGTGGTTGTGTGAGTCCATGAGTGGGTCTGTGAGGGGGTGCATGCGTGTCTGAGTGGGTCTATGAGTGGATGCATGAATCTGTGAGTAGGTCTCTAAGTGGGTGCATGAGTGGCTCTGTGAGTGAGCACACGAGTATCTGATTAGGTCTGGGAGTTGGTGCGTAAGTATCTTAGTGGGTGCAGAGGTATCTCAGTGGGTCGTGAGTGTCTTGGTGGGTCTGTGAGTGGGTGTCGGGACTGTCTTAGTGAGTCTGTGAGTGGGTGTGTTAGTGTCTGAGTGGTCTGTGAGTGGGTGCATGAGTCTGTGAGTGGGTCTGTGTGTGGGTGTGGATGTGTAAGTGCCTGCTTGGGTCTCTGAGTGGGTGCATGAGTCTCTTAGTGGGTCTGTGAGTGGGTGCATGAGTATCTGAGTGGGTCTGTGAATAGGTATGTGAGAGTTTGAGTGGGTCTGTGAGTGGGTGCTTAAGTGTCTAAGTGGGTGCATGAGTATCTGAGTGGGTCTGTGGGTAGGTGCAAAGGTCTCTGACTGGGTCTGTAAGTGGGTGTGAGACTGTCTGAGTGGGTCTTTGAGTGGGTGCATGGGTGTGTGAGTGTGTCCATGAGTGGGTATGAGTCTCTGAGTGGGTCTGTGAGTGGGTACAGGGCTGTCTTAGTCCATCTGTGAGCAGGAGTTTCTGAGTGGGGTTGTGAGTAGGTGTGTGAGTCTCTGAGTGTGTCTGTGAGTGGGTGCATGAATGTTTGAGTGGATCTTTGAGTGCATACATTAGTGTGTGAGAGTGTGTGTGAATGTATTTTTTTATTTTGCCAAGAAGCTTTGTGACTTCACTGTGACACTATATGAAGGGTCTGTGACTCCAATCATATGAAAAACAAACAGATTGGGGCATTTTGATACTCATAAGGGGTCCCTCAGAGACAGACTGTACTCTCACTGGCAACCAATAAATCAGGCTCCAATTTTGGTTTACATAAAATGGTTGACCTCTGTGTGACCTGCACTCAAATTCTATTTTAAGGAGGCGTTCATTAAGAACACAACTTTTTTTAGCATGTGCTAGCTCAAGGACTCCCTGGATATGGCATGCTGAGCATCGAGAGCAGGACTTTCTTTAGTGTCCACAGACTTGTGGTTGAATCCAAGGACTATTTGCCAAGTTAAAAGGCAATCTAAGCTTTTCATTGGTTGGAAAGTTCAGGTAACCTTCCCTCACATCAAAAAGTGCCTTTTTCTTGGCAATATCTACTGTGGAAAATGCACAGCATGAATTTCCAGCACCATCTTCTGCATTGGCATCTCCATCTGCTGAAGAAGAGGTGGTCTGCACTGGGAGACAGTGAACATGAGAACACCGAGAATTTCATAGTTTAGGAGTTCTTCAACCGTCAGCCAGGGGTGAAGCAGCAGAATGCCAAGAATATCACTTGCACGCTTTGTTATCATTAGCTCAGCACTGGGTGGATATGACTCTACTCCTTCGGCACTTCAACTGTAAAAAACTCCAAGCAAAAGAAAGAACACTTTAGGTGCCAGTGGGAGAGATCAACTTGTGCAGCAGGCAATTTCAAAACTCCGCCAAACTGTCCTGCAGAGGTGCTCTAGCAAGCTGAGCAGGAAAACAATCCACAACTGAAAATCTTTGCACTAGGGTGCATGGAGTGTAAGACCAACATATGGTACTGAAAACAGAATAGAAAAATTGGCACAGTCAAAAATGGACAAACATTATAAAAAATGTGGATTTTTTCCATAATAGTCATAAAAACAGGAAAAAACACAAAATAATATTAATGTCAACACCATAAAAAGTCCTTTTGAGAACCAGCAGAAAAACTCAGTTAAAGAGTTTGTCTCTGTTAACTGTCCACAAAATAGTGTCTGTGACAACTCTCCACAAAATGGTGGTGGATGTACATCCTGTTGCTAAGGAAAATGCACTTCATCATGTGGGTTAAGGCTAAATGCACTTTTACCCAATGAGAAGCTCAGACTGGCCTTTAAAATTTAAAATATTATTCACAATCGACCGGAAGTCAGAGTTCAATACAGGAAGCCTTCCCTTGTTATTAGACACATGAGACTGCTGACAGGGGACTCATCATATTAAAAAAATGAAGGTCACTGTAATTGCCTATGGTTGTCTTTGTAATTTACACATATTCCATTCCACACCTAAGTGGACATTTTGCGAAAAAGCTTGACATGTTTTCAGTTTTAAATGGACCCTGCTTGTGTTAGAAACTCCAGTCGATTAGTTAAAACTGCATACTCGATACACCCAAAATGGTGACTGTAATCTCTAGTCTTGGTACTAGGACTATGGATTAAAGCAGCAGAATAAAATTTGTCTATGAGTTATATGATCCATGGTACTGCTTGCAAGGCTGCAATTTTATGGTGCTATTTTGGTGTGTTAAATGTTCAGCCTCTGTGTAAGGGGTGTAGACTATAAAATGTATGGATCTATGTTGAGCTTCCTTTTGTACCCTGCAGGCCTGATACTGAGATGGAGGACTGTGGCTCGCAATGTAGGTGGGCATACAATTGTTGAGGTTTTCAAGGCTGCATCAAAACTAAGCCCGGGTGGGAAACTCCACTCCGCACAGAGTTTGCGGAATTCAGGCCCCTCGCTGAGGAACACAGAATTCCTGATTTCTGCCATTTGGGCGAGAATCCCAGTTTTTTTTTCCGTTCACTCACTCGATTTTTCTTTAGGCTCTCAACCGCGAGCGCCAAGGCTCTCGGGCCACTTGCGAGCGTGCACGTGAGAGACTTCTCACAACGCTAGCGAGCTCCCACAAGACTTTGCGCTCCCTTGCACGGCTTCTGGCCGCGACGGCACCGATCTAGCATTCTCAGTGCTGATTATGATAGCAAACAGAGCGTTCAAGTAGCCTTTCTGCTTGTGAATGCAGCTGAGAGCCATTTGGATTGGATTTTAAACTTTTTTTTTAAAACCAAGGAAGTGCCCCAGAGTCTCCAAGTTCCTGTTCCTAGCCAGCAGGCTCCTCCCAGTGCTATGACCCTCTCCTGGTCACTTTTCATTGGGATTTGGAGCTGAAAGTATTACTCTCCTTGTCTGATGCATATATACCATTGGATTTAAGGACTTTCTGGCACATGCATCAACAATGCCATTTGCGATTCCTTATTAGCGAAAAATAAGGATTCGCTAATAAGGAATAGCAAAAGGCTATGCATGTAGAAATCGCTTTAAAAATAGCGATTTCTAAACATTCCTTAATTGCGACTCGCAAATTGCGAGTCGCAATTAAGGAATACCTCCCCCTTCATTCCTATGGGCCTAGAGGCCCATAGGAATGAATGGGAAGACATTCTCAATTTGCGATTCTCAATTAGAGAATCGCAAATTGAGAATGCAATTTCAAGGGTGCCAGGGTGTCAAATAGACACCCTGTTGCACCCCTGAAATCTGCATATGAGTACATCTTGCACACACACATGCCCCAAGGGCATGTGTGTGTGTAAAATGGAACTTTGAAAAATGCACTTTAGTGCATTTTACAAACTTTTTGCAAATTACCATGAAGTTCAACTTCATGGTAATTTGCTCCCCCTATTAGCGAAATCGCTAGTTTTTACTTTAATGCATTGCATTTAAGGAATCGCAAATTGAGATTCCTTAAATGCAATGCATTAAAGTAAAAACTAGCGATTTCGCTAATAGGGGGAGCAAATTACCATGAAGTTGAACTTCATGGTAATTTGCAAAAAGTTTGTAAAATGCAATTTAAGTAATCGCAATTTAGAGATTACTTAAATTGCGATTTTTGCATTTGGGATGATGCATCCCAAATGCAAAAATACCGGTCGCAAAGGGGCAGATTCTGAGAATCTGCCCGTTTGCGACCGGTTTTTGCTTTGATGCATGTGGGCCATTGTTTTTGTTTTTGAGATATCATGAGTAAGTTGAAAAACTGGTGTATAAGGGTGTTGTTTGTTTTACTGGGGGCATGCACCTGGATGTATTTGTACTTTTATAAAAAAAATGTAATTTATTGTGGTGGGTGGCCTGCAGTTTTAGTAGGGGCCTAGTTATTTTTTGGGCTTGAAATGTAGCTTCTTTTGTAAAGGAAAAATGTTGCACAGTTCAGTACATTTTCCTCACCATGTTTTTTAATAAGTTTGCAATATTGATTGATTTCATTCACTATGTGGCCTAGTCTGCCAATGGGCCTTCCAGCCAGGAGGCCCTGTACTATTCATGGGTGCATGAAACAACTGTTTCTGTGGTGTGTGTAGAATTGAAACATCATTTAGGGTATGGATGGCATTGGATACTAATACAAAATGTGTTTTTTCTAGTTTTTCACATTTTGTTTCTCTTGCAAACAGTGTTTAGGTGGGGTAATGCCTTTGGAGGATGTGTGTTGTTGTGAACATTTTTAGCCCTGTTAATTTTCATTTTTGGCATTGCTGAATTAATGCTGTGCTTTCTTTTGTCTGGCCAGTGTGTGTGGGCATGTGTGTTTGGCATAGGCCACCATTTGCCTTTGTTGTTCCTTATGCCATGTTGCCAGGGGCCATTTTGTATAGTCAGTGTCCACCCTAGGCCTGCATGTGTTCTTTGTTTTCCAGGCCAGGCTATGACCATGTGACTGGCGAACATTTTGTGTAGGCTGTCAGTGTGCTTTTGCCTTAGGCCTGCATGTCTTCTCTGTTTGTGACCATGCCTACTTGCTGATTGTTGTTGTTGTCTGACCATGTGGCTGGCAGCCATTTTGTGTAGCCAGCCAGTGTGCTTTCCCCATAGGCCTGCATGTTTTCTTTGTTTGTGGCCATGTCGTCTTGCTAGCTGTTTTTGTGACCATGTGGCTGGCGGCCATTTTGTGTAGCCAGCCATTGTGCTCTCCCCATAGGCCGCATGTGTTCTCTGTTTGTGGCCATGCCTCCTTGTTGGTTGCTGTTGTCCTGACCATGTGGCTGGTGGCCATTTTGTGTAGCCAGCCAGTGTGCTTTTGCCATAGGCCTGCATATCTTCTCTTTGTTCCCCATGGTTACTTGCTTGCTGTTTGACCATGTGGCTGGTGGCAATTTTGCATAGGCATCCAGTGTGCTTTTGCCATAGGCTTGCATGTGTTGTTCTTCTATCATTATGTTGTAGCCATGCCTACTTGCTTGCTGGTACACCATGTGGTCAGTCGGTGGCGATTTTGTGTAGGTAGCCAGTGTGTTTTTGCCAGAGGCCTGCATGGCTTCTCTTTGTTTCCAATGCCTTTTTGCTATGTGTTGTTGTTGCTGATGACCATGTGGCAATGGCAGGCAGCCATTTTGTGTGTCCAGTCAGTGTGGCCCTTTGTGCCATATGCTTGTATGGATGGTAGAGCAATGAGATAGCAGTATAATAAATTAAAATGATATGCTTGAGTATAATGTCATTTACAATTGTTTTTTTTGTAATTTAATTTTTTATCTTTGATTTTTTTTTAATATTGTTTTTTAACTTTTTGAAAATTATTTTTAATTTGTTTATTTTATTTTTAAATTATTTTTTTTAACCATTTTCATAACATCTGCCATCAATTATTCAACCCCATGTCTGCTATAGGTGCACAACAGCATTAATTGTGTAAGGATTATTCTATTGTCATCTATCAGCTGCACCTCCCCGAGTGCCACATCCCACGTGATGCACATAAAGCAAACAGTTGCAGCTGTATGTTTTCCTGTTGTTGTTGGTGTTCTTCCTTATCCTTCCTGAGTGTACATCATGAAAGTTTATTCTGGTGTAGTTTTCCGTTTTACGAATGAACACTGTATTGTTATTTATTTATAATAACTTAAGTAACCACACTAAATGATATTGTTTGTTTGTACTACTACTTGAACTGCAACAATGCCATGTTTCACCAATGTTTTTCTTGCTCATTTGCTTTTAGGCGATACCAAAGGGGATGATGGACGGAGCGTTAGAGCAAATCAAACACTCACCCCCAGTCAACTGATCTGGGTTTAATCCATCATCATTCTTTAGCTCACTCCACCACCCCAGTTCAGACATGGCCATATGCAAATCAGTCTGACCCTGTGCCTCATGGGAACAGTCCAGCCCGAACTGCCAAGCCATGTCTTCCCTGGACCGGAAACAAGCATCCTGGGACCGGTTTCAGGGTATGTCACCCTTCTTCAGCCAGGCTAGCTTGAATCCAGTGGCACAGTGAGCAAGGGACCCACGTCTGGCAGGGTATGCCCAGACGTGGGTCCCTTGCTCAATTTGCCACTGGATTCAAGATAGCCTGGCTGATGAGGGATTTTGAACCCGAAACCGGTCCCAGGATGCTTGTTTCTGGTCCAGGAAGACATGGCTTGGCAGTTCGGGCTGGACTGTTCCCATGAGGCACAGGGTCAGACTGATTTGCATATGGCCATGTCTGAACTGGGGTGGTGGAGTGAGCTAAAGAATGATGATGGATTAAACCTAGATCAGTTGACTGGGGTGAGTGTTTGATTTGCTCTAACGCTCCGTCCATCATACCCTTTGGTATCGCTTTGTTCGCCCTAAGTTGGCAGGGTATGCACAGACGTGGGTCCCTTGCTCACTTTGCCACTGGATTCAAGATAGCCTGGCTGATGAGGGTTTTGAACCCGAAACCGGTCCCATGATGCTTGTTTCCGGTCCAAGGAAGACATGGCTTGGCAGTTCGGGCTGGACTGTTCCCATGAGGCACAGGGTCAGACTGATTTGCATATGGCCATGTCTGAACTGGGGTGGTGGAGTGAGCTAAAGAATGATGATGGATTAAACCCAGATCAGTTGACTGGGGGTGAGTGTTTGATTTGCTCTAACGCTCTGTCCATCATCCCCTTTGGTATCCATTTGCTTTTAGGTGCAGAAGAAAAGAGACATCACCCACAGTACTGCCAGACAGAAGGCCTCTGCACGATGTGATGTGTGACTACGCAACACGATCATCTCTTCAGCTTGGTGTGAAGTTAAGTGCCACTGCCAACTGACAGCTTAAAGATGGCCCCAAAGAAAGGTGCTGCCAAGAAAGTGGCTAGTGGGGAGCAGTAGAAGCAGGTTTCCACCACTGGCATGCCGACCGCAACCTTTTTCAGGAAAGTTGTGACTGTCGCACCGGCCTCCGGCGAACAAGCTGAGAGCGGCACTCCTGCATCAACAGCACCACTGCCCCCACCTAAACCCAGCATCATGTCTGGCAGTGAGGCAGCCAGTTCGATCATGTCAATGCCGACAAGTAGTGATGTTGAATTGGAACTGTCCCTTTCACAAAGTAGTACACAATTGTTTCAGGAAAAACAGCAAAGTGGACAGCAGCCGCAGCCAGCAATGGTACATTTGTCTGATATTGGAGCAGAACAGGAGGTTAAGCTTCCTTCAGAGCAAGAAGTTGAACCTCCTCTTTTAGAATCATTGGTGCCCTGATCTCCAGCAAGGAAAAGGAAGGATATTACAGAACCATCTTTTCCAAGCACCACTTCTGATGAGGATGACAGGGACATGGAGTGGATCCCGACAGAGACCAAGAGACAATAGGAGAGGCAAGGGAAAAGAAAAGTTCCAGAAAGACTTAGACTTATGGAAGGGGATGAAGAGGAGGATGACGATGATGAGGTAGTCATGGTAGAAGGTGACACAGAGGAATCTGGCATTGCTATTCAACCAGCACCGAGGGATTTGGCACAGGTAGCACCGCCACCATCTCCCATATTTGCAAAGCCCAAGCTGAGACCTGCACCAACCCCTGCCTCAGGAGAAGCAATCAACAACGTGCCCACCTACCTCCAGTTCTTCTTCAGGCATTAGCAGTGGACCAGTAAAAAAGTACTCCTCCCACTCCTCCCCAGTTTGGGACGTTTTTAGTTAGCAAAGAGGGGGAATACATTGCAGTAAGCACCATTTGCCACACACATGTTATTCGAGGTAAGCCTGGTACACATTATGGTACTGGAGGTCAGACGACCTATATGAAAAAAACACCACACAATCAAGTGGGAGGAGCACCTTAAAATAATTGCTGAACATGGTTGTGGTGGTGGGGAGAGCTGGGGAACATCATCTACAAGTCCAATCACCGGGGAAGGTGATGCTGATGAGGAAGAAGAGGGTGATATCTTCACACAAAGCAGCCTGTCCCCAGCAGTGTGCCAGCAGATTCACCCACCTCAGTGACTTCACAATGCACAAGAAGACTCAGAGTGAGATGACAGAGACACTGCGACATATAGTTACTGCCCCACCACCACGACACACATTGAGTCTACCACTAGCATCTACTTCACAAAAGACACCTGTGCCAGTGCTCCAAAAAAAGAAGAAAATCCATGCTACTATTACGTGCATGTTTAGGCAGGAGGGGCCTTACACGTGAAACCACCCAACGCACGTTTGTACAGTGGGAAGCTGGCAAAAAATGTATCGCTGGACCTCCTCCATTTTTATTTTGTGGAAGGAGTCGGATTCTTAGAATTTGTGGCAGCCATCTGCCCAAAATGGAAGGTACCAAGTAGGACCTATTTTGCCAGAGTGGCTGTTCCAGCGCTGCATCACGATGTGCTTCAGTTGGTTGGAGAAGCTTTGCAGTAAAGTTTTATTTACACCATCCACCTGATGACAGACATGTGGACCATTTATCAGGCAACTGATTACATGTGCATCACTGTACACTGGATCTCTTTTGCAGGGGTAAAGCAAAAGATATCGTCAGGTCTCGGCCCTGAAGAAAGTTTTATGAGCATTCGGTGGTATGAAACAGTGGCCATGTTTGCCATGGAGAAATTACATACAGCTGTAAACATATTGTTGGAATTTAACAGGAAGGTGTATGAATGGCTGTGACCCAGAGGTCTTAGAATTGGATTTATTGCCACGGACAATGGCAGTAACATAGTCAAGACCTTGTCAGAGGAAGGCTATTTCAGGGTCCTGCGTTTGGCCCATTGCATTAACCCGGGGGTGCGAGACTTCCTCAAAAAGGAAGACATAGTCAGCATCATACTGACCACCTGCAGAAGAATCTGCACCCATTTCAGCCATTCTTTTAACCACTTAACCGCGGTGGCAATTCCGCCGCGGTGCGGCGGTTTAGCGGAGTGGGTGGGGCCGCGTCGCCCAACGGACGTGCGCAGCACTACAGAGGTAGTGCTCGCGACGGCCGTTGGCCGACAGAAGCACGCAACGGGTTAAAGACCCAGATACAGCTGTGGATTATTCAGCATAATAATAGAGCATCAGTTAAAGCCCTGATACAGGAGGTGCCAGCACATTGGAACTCCACCTTTTACATGCTGCAACGTCTGTTTGAGCAGAACAAACAGATCAATGACTGTGTCATTCAAAGAGGAAGGGATGCAGTTGGGAAAGCTATGACTATGGATGCGTACAAATGGATCCTAGTCAAATGCCTGATACCATTTGAGGTTTTGACACGGGAAGTTAGTAAGTAGGACAGTATGATGGGCCAAGTGATCCCATTGTTCCATCTCCTGCAAGACCAGGTAAAAAAGGCATCTGGAAGGTTCGCCCCTGCAGGTGTGAATGAAAAGACAGAAGCACATGCCTTGGTTGAGACCTTAGTCCTGTGCTTGGCTTCTAATATAAGGCTGCAAAATTACATCTTCAAGTCCAAAGAGTACATATGTGCCACACAACTTGATCCATGGTACAAACAAATTCTACCCACTTTCATCCCTTTTTCTGAAAGGGATGTTTTAAAATACAAGATATGGATTGTAGAGCAAGCCAGAGACTTGGAAGAAGCATGGCTGGAACTTCGAGTCCCACCCACAGTTCTGGGGTGCTGCCTTCAACTTCCAGAGAGGGCAGTCTTGTCTCACAGCAGCCAACAACACCAACAACCAGAACACCAGCAACAACAGCAAAAGAAGGACCAGACCCAACCTCTGCATTGAATTGGTTTCAATTGGCAGGGCTTAAGTCCAGTGCAGAGGCGATCGCAAAACAGGTTGAGCAAGTGGCAGAACCAATGACCATCCTCAGGATGTTCCAGGAATATCTGGATGATCCAAAAGAGGTCTATGTGGATCAAAATCCATTGATGTATTGGTGTGGGAAGATGCACCAATAAAGTATCTGGCTTATCCTGTCACCAGTGTGTCTGCTGAACATGTGTTCAGTGCAGCTGGTACGGTCATCACAGTGAGAAGGACCAGTCTCTCGCCTCAAAATGTGGAGAGATTAAATATGATCAAAATGAACCAATATTTTATACCACACAATTACACCGTTCCTGAAACAGCAGCACAGGAGGAAGAAGAGGGTGATTGGTCCGAAATGGAATCAAATGTGTAAGCTGACCAACTTCTGGGTGAACCACCTGAGTTTGAGGACGAACTGTACTTCCCAGACTAAGTATGCCAGTGCCCCAATAGAACTTTTACAGTTTTCTCATTGAACTTAGTCCTTTCTTTGCAAAAAAACAAAAAAAAAAATAGCTAGAGGAACATTATTATTTTTGTGTCAGATTTATGCTGCCCCACCTCTTTATTAGTCACATATATATTGCCGGATTGCAGTTGGGCCAGTGTGCATTGAAGAAGCCTCCACAATTCCTTCATGACATTGGGGACAATGCTTGCCCCCCTCGCATGCCCATTGCCTAATTCCTATTCCTTTTTGCATCACTTAGCACTAGAAGGACTGCCCCATAAAATTATTTATTATCCTACAAGACTGCCTGCCAGGACCAAAATCCAATGTGTTGCCTGCATCAAAGATGATTGAATACCTATCTGAACTACCCGTGCTTTGATTGGATGAGCTAACTTCAACTATTGCAACAGTGAGTTACTGATTGCATGAGTGATGATTTAAGTTGATTGATGATTCATGTGGTGGCAGACACTGAGAGAAGGTGTGTGTTGAACTGTAATATGGGAAGTTTCTTGAGATGAT
Organism: Calotriton arnoldi; assembly: GCA_963921515.1. Classification (NCBI taxonomy): domain Eukaryota; kingdom Metazoa; phylum Chordata; class Amphibia; order Caudata; family Salamandridae; genus Calotriton; species Calotriton arnoldi. Next base: position 975,503 of record CAWUFW010005012.1, read on the forward strand.
TATTGATTTGCATTGTTTAGGGCTTGATTGATGGGCGCTCATTTTTTCAAATTAATTGCAGGGTGTTCTGCTTTTTCTGGTTCTTCAGAGACTAGAACAGTCACTTTAGTTAACAAACAAAAACCAATGCAAAATATTGCAATTATGTTTTATTCTCTACTTCTTCTTCAACAACAGTGCACTGCACTCTACGTCTATCTTGCTTGGGTCATCGCAATTTGTGAATCATAATGATGATGATGACTGGTCTGGGACAGTGTTTCCCGGAGTCAGGACTGGAAGAGTATCATGGAAGAACTCAGGGCGGGAGCTGCAGGACTACCTAATCAATAGCTAGAAGCAAGAAGTTATCGCGTATACTATCGACTTGAGTTCAAAGGTAAACCAAGAGTCTGAGGCCTAGTACTCAGCTGTATAGAATAGAGAGAGATGCATTTGTAAAATGCTGCTGTGTGTGTATGTGTGTGTGTTAGACTTGTGGCAAAAGTAATACTCTGAGTGCCCCTTTTGTTTTTTTTGCACGGCCTCTGAGTTTTCTTGATACACTCCTCATGAAGCTTACCTTCCTTCTGTCCTTCTCCTTCACCACCCCCCAGCACTGCCAACACTACCGTAGGGGGTAGTCACTACCGGGCCTGCCGCCTGCTGCCAGCATAGAGGGTAGGTGGCGCTGCACAAAAAAAGTGTGCTGCTACCTCCTCTTCTCCAAAAACTGCCCAGGGCTGCACACCTGGGTGGCGGCACCGCCTGCACAGAAGTCGCCCTTCTGCAATGGCGCTGGGTGAGAAAATAAGAACTAAGAAGGAAATGGAAGGGAAAGTAGGGATCAAAAACTAAGGAATGAAGGGGAAATAAACATAGTAAAAAAGTCACAAAAACACAAACAAATGTTCACAAAAACATGAAATACACAAACACAAAGACACACACTATTATATATGTAAAAAAAAAAAATTTGGGGTAGAAAAGTACTAAAGGAGGAGAATTACAAAGATTAAGTAGAGATTAAAATTTAGGCCCAGCACCATAACAGAGAGCAGAAAAACAAGATAGCTGCACCCATGCGGACCGCGTGGTGCTTTTCATGCGTGATTTAGAATGCAAGCATACTTCAGGACCATGTAGTGCCGTTCACCCACAATTTTGAAGCGCGTTTATTCACTGCGCGTTCCTAATGCAATGCGAATGGGCACGCTGGCAAACTCTGCCTGAGAGCGGAACTACGCAGATTTTTTTTTTGTGACTCCACGGAATTCCACGTAGTAGGACCGCGCACCCCTAACCAATCATTTTTTTCCTTAATTACCCAACTTGGGGGCTTTTAGGATCCTTCAATTTAGGCTTGAGGGGCAGATTGTGCTCACCCTGCCGCCTTATGTGGCCTTCCAATTTTTTTGTCAGGAGACACAGACAATACCTCATGACTGCAAAAGAAAGTTTTCTTTTTTGCGGCCTGTCTTTCAGAGCCTTCTGGTCTGCCATCTGTGTTTTGAGACTGCAGACTTGAAATGGATAATGGGAAAAAGCTCCTTTTTCCAGTAGGATATCTTAAATTATTTTTATATGGTCCACAAACTGTCCTCGAGCTGGGTTTTAGAATAGTTTGTAGACAAATGGCCCAGATATCAATAATAATAATAATAATCATAATAATAATAATAGTAATAATAATATTATTAATAATAATAATAATATTTGCAAAAAACTACTGAATGGATTCATACCAAACAAACTGTTGACATTATCTTATCAGACAAGATAAAATGCCTACTCAGGATGGGGGATGGAATTCTATGTCAAAGAAATAAATCAAGTCAAGTCAATAAGTCAATAGTAAAATGTAAACCAGGAAGGCTGAGATAAACCAACAGAGGTTCAGTCTCTGGAGTCGGGGCAATCCAGTCTGGCTTACCTCCAAAATGTACCATTCTTTTATAGAAAAACTCACAATACAAGTCAATGGAAATCGCACAGTCAGCAAAGGTGAGTAAAAATAAATGACTCACAATGTGAATATTAATTTGCCCTATGATGACCTAAAGTCATCAGATGTAGCAGTGCAAATCAAGTTATTCAAAATTATGGAAGTCTCACAAATGAATGGCCTACAGTAAAGCCTTGAATGTAGCAAAGGCTTCCCTCATTAGTTCTTTGAGAACTGCACGTCAATATAGAGCATTACGTAGTGCAGATTTTGGTTACTTCCAGTGAACAGAGAAATTAAAACACAAATTATGCCTGCGCTGAAATCCAGGGGGCATATTTATCAAAGGCTTTGCATCTCCCTTGTGCCACGCAATGGGGTGCAAGGGCGATGTAACTACTAAGAAAGATTTATCAACATGTGCATGGCCACCTTGTGTTGCCCTGCGTGGCTCAATACATCTAGAGTACCGCAGCGCAAGTTGCTGCCTTGCGCTACTTCTCCCCAGGGAGGCGTTCCATGAGTGGAGCATAGGTGTTCCAGGGGAGGCGTAACAAGGAGAAATATCTTTATTGCTCCTAGCTTTTTCCTCTTTCTATGTGTGCTGCATTCAAGGTGTCCCTTTCTGCACAAAAACAATCCTATCTGCAATGCAGGGATCTTTGCACCTTGCTGGCTAAAAGTGCATAAGCGCAAGGAGAGAGCAGGATGTGCTATATCTTGATAAATTCACGCAGCACAGCAAGGTGTCTTGCTGTATTACATTGTGTGAAAAAAATTACAAATATGGCCCTCAGGTAATCGTCCCATTAGGATGTTGTAGAAAAAAATCAAATTCCAGAGAAATCATGTCACTTCTTGAATTATTATTTTATTATTATTAGAAATTTAATATTCATGTGATTTTGGCTTTAATTATTTTATGCAGTCATGATGTCAGCATCTCTTTCAAAAAGCACTTGCCAATATAACTGAATGGACACAGTTGACAGGCATCGCCTTGATGATCAAAATGATTAGGACACAATTTTTGGCTCAACTGCATTAAAGTAGAGAATAAAAACACTGTATTTGTTTGACATATAGTGACTACTCTGGTAAGTGCTGTCACTTCCCCTAATTTGAAATACTGAAAGGCGCATCGTTGCATTGAGCAGACCTGTAATGTTAACAATTTACATGATGTCTTCAGAAAATGTGAGCAGCAGGTATACTTCAATTGCTAATGTGAAACAGCGGGTTCAGCTGCACTGCTGTTAATAATGATTGGGGTTTGTGTTTCCATAAGAAATTTCATATGACCAATGTGCTCTCCCAGTTTTTTAGCTTTCTGGATGTCAGATTTTTTACGTTTGCTGTGGTCTGTGGCTTGCGTACTAGGCTATCCCAGCTATATTCTTGGCTTAGAACTGTTACCTATCACTCTCAATACAAACTGGCTTTTCCTGTCATTTTCTGAAAACAACGGTCTGACACTGTGAAGTTGTGGTGATGCCACTGGAAAAGCATGGAACACAGTGACATCTGTAGAATGTGCTATGTAGGTGTGTATCATTCCGTTCCTTGACAGTTATTTTCTGTGCCCCTTTTGTACAAAACCAAAAAGAATAGACCTTGATCAACTGAATAGTTATATCCTTCCTAAGTCTATTCAACACTGTTCATGAACTGTGTGTACCCTACCAATGTATAGGGAAACACAATGTGTTGTTAAAATAACCCTCACTCACCAAAAGGTCCCTTGGTGGCATGCCTCATCATCAGGTTCCTCCCGCCCCGCTGCGGGACCGGGCGTGCTACGACCAACGGAAACGTGGGAGCACTTAGGAGTGAATATACTATGTGTAATGTGAGAGTGGAAGGGTCAAAATGAAAATAGTGGTGTTAAAAAATAACTGGCTATGTGGAAACCTACTATTTTATGCTCCTTCTAGCTGGTATCGTTAAAAATGGGGAATGGAGGATATGTGCTGTAATGGGCTACCACCTCCCTAGTCTACATGTTTCGATTCCAAACCCCTCTGGCTTTTCATCAGGACCAAGAAAATGATCCCTACACCACTCTAAGATAAAAACAACAATGTGGTCTGCTTAATCAATCTAGCGGAATATAATGCACATAACCAACATGCACTTAATACTGTACCCTGGTTGGTATAGTTTCTTAAATTAATCTGGAAGGATAAAGAAACAACATTCTTAAATGCAGTAATATAATAATTACTGAGCCACATCACCATATTTGTGGAAGGTTTCTAGAAGTGATATATTTTTCACTTAGGTGCACCACAGCTTGTAAGCTAAGTGGGTGCCGTGCTGCCCATGAAAGTGACATATAATACAGTACTAGACACAACAACATTAAACATAAAACACACACTCTATAATCATCAGTTCTGTAGGTTGTTTGATCCATATCATAGAGTCAGCTAAACCCTACAATGATTGTAAAATGCAGGTGAAATACATCGTGATGCCCCTACAGCAACCCACCGTCCACCAGCAAAAAGACCACTTAGTGATGAATTTGACCGATCAAGTGCTGACATCAGCACAAACAAGCATCCTGGAGAAAGGTTTGGGCTTTGTACCGACCAAGAAACTTGACAAATTCAAACTCCGCAAAGAAATGAACGAATTTATGAGGAAACTCAAAATCTTTTTCAGTGGGAAAGAACAACACAACAGACAAGAGGATGATACAGGCCTTAGAGTGAAATCTACCTTCACACCACCAGATACTATGTTGCCCATAGAGCTACTTGCCTTTGAAAAAGCAGTAATGAGAGAGATAGAGGACATGGACCCAGACACCAACTGTGTCTTTCACAACACAACAAAAGAAGAGAAGCAAGCCATTAAGGAACTGGCTAACAGTAACCCTTCCACTCTCACATTACACATAGTATATTCACTGCTAAGTGCTCCCACTTTTCCGTTGGTCGTGGCACGCCGCGTCTGGCAGCAGGAAGAACCCAATGATGAAGCATGCCACCAAGGGACCTTTTGGTGGGAGAGGGTTATTTTAACAACACATTGTGTTTCCCTATACATTGGTAGGGGACACAGAGTTCATGAACAGTGTTGAATAGACTTAGGAAGGATATAAATATTCAGTTGAACAAGGTGGATTCATTTTGTTTTTTCACGATAAATAGAGGAGGGCGAGTCCACCTTTTCTTTCAACCTCTTCACTCCCTCTCTTGTTTATTAGCCCCTTTTGTACAAGGCATGTTGTTTACTTATCTACAATAACTACTTATACCAGCAACAGGGAGTGTGGAAATGCATCATTATAAAGCTTGCGAGAAGGAGAACTAATGGTTCTGAGGCATGAAGTACAATGTGTGATGTAGTTGTGTTCAATGCCCTTCCTTGGCAGTTATTTTCTGTGCCCCTTTTGTGCCAGACATGTTGTTTACGTATCTACAATAAATACTTATTCAAGCACCAAGGAGCGTGGAAAGGCAGCATTACAGAGGTGTCATACATAGACAACTGCATACTATGAAATGGTTGTAGTAAGCACAACTGCCCCATCCTGTAACCTGTGTTTTTATGTGGCAGTACAGCAGGATATTTTTTGTCACTGCCTAATATGTCTCATCTGACTTTGTGTGCCATACTAGGAAGTCTCTGAAAAAGGTCTGCAGCTGTAACTCTCCCAATAATGTATGCTAGATGTATGATAAAGGCATGCATGGCTAAACCACGCATGCCTCTACAATGCTGCCCTAACCACGAATGGGTCTGAACAACGCATTCCTATACAAAGCATGCTTTTACTACGTGTGCTTTTATCATGCAATTTTGTGGGAAATGCATGGCTGGTAAAGGGATATGCGTGGTAAAGGTCACACGGAGCCCTCCCCCCTGAGCCAACAAAACTAACCCAACACCCACTTAGCCCTAAAAAACTACCCCACCCCCTCCTGAGACCTAAAAATTAACCCTACCTCCCTGAGTCCTAAACACTACCCCGACCCCCACTGAGCCAAAAAAAGTATCCTGACCCACCAAGCCCTAAAAACTACCTTGCCTCCCGAGCCCTAAAAACTACCCCCACCCTCCAGAGACCAAAAAACTACCCCACTCCCTAGACCTAAAATCTAACTCAAACCCTGAACCCTAAAAACTACCTTGACCCCCCCTGAGCCCTAAAAACTACCCCAAGTCCCCCTAAGACCAAAAAACTACCCTGACCCCCCTAAGCCCTAAAAACTATCCTGACTCTCCTCTTAGCCCTAAAAGCTACCCCAATCGCCCTGAGCCATATAAACTTCCCTGACCCCGAGCCCTGAAAACAACCCCAACTCCCAGACCTAGAAACTATCCCCAACCCTTAAAAATTACCCCCACCCCTCCAAAACCCGGCTTCAGCCCACTTACCTCATCGTGTCCCCTCCCGATCCTTCCTGTTCCTGGGCCCACCCATTCCAGCATCTAGACCACGCATATGCCTTAACCACACATATGCGTGGTTAAGGCAGATGCGTGGTTAAGGCAAGCGTGTTCACGCTTGCAGGTAAATGGCACGCAAGGCTTAGCCAGTATTGTAAAGGCCATTTCCCATGTATACTTGGCCTAAATACATTTAAAAGTTCCTTTTTAAGCTATTAGGGTGCCTTTTAAAATTCTTAAGTAATTTTGATCGAGATGGCCAAATCCAATAATGGATCCCTGGAGTCTCAAGTGGTTACAAAGTCATAAAAGGTATATTTTATACATTCATCAAATTGGGGTCTATTCATGGCAAATAACACTTCTGAGGTGTAGAGAGAATCCTAATAAGTTTGCAGATGGGTCTGCTGGTCCTTTTCTCTGTGCTCTGACAGACAAAGGCTTCCATAGCAATGGGGTTAGGTGAATAGGGAGAGACCTCATGGGCCTTGTCTGAAACTGGAAAGAAGATGTGAACAGGCCTTCTCACCATCTTTTATGTAGTCAGAGAAGTTGCTTTTTCAAAAAGTTTTCTGGCGGGCTCCTGTCTTTAATTTATCACGGTGTTAAATTCATGCAACAAAGGTACTTGGAAGCTTACTAGAGACCATGTGTGGGATGTAGAGGATTAGGTTTTAACTGCTTTGTCAGGTGACCTGTTCAGATATATCTCACCCTGAACGTGGCTGATCTATAGTGTCTTACTGCTCATGAACACCTGGAGCTGTTTCACACAAGCTGTTTAAGGTTCAGTGCACTAATACCAACAACACAATCTCAGTGTAGAGCTCTGGGAGAACAATATCAAACCTAGAGTTCTTCTTTGGTTTACAAGTAAATGGCATGATTTCCAGGAAAAGGGCATGGGCCAGCCTTATAACCAACCATTTCCAAAATAGTCGCCTGTCATTAGGATGATGTCAGAGTATCCAACCAAAGATGAAGTAAGGCTTTTTTCCTGTGAAATCAGTCCTGCTAGATCATGGTCAATGAAAATATTTTAAGAGAAGGATGCATTGTAATACATTCATTTCATTCTTTTCATCAATTTCTTACCTTGTTTCCATTTTTGGCAGTGAGTTTTGTTCCTTGTAGCTCTGATCTTCTGCCAGATTATTCGCCTGAGTACATCTTGTTTCTTCGAGATTAGTTTGGTGCTTGCCATTTTTAACAACTTTTGTTTTTCTTCTTCAAGATCTTTAAGGTGGGTGAGGAGTTTTTTTTAACACTTTGTGTATTTTTCTCTTATTTGGGGCATTTCTAAGGAGACGCTTGACACCTTTCACATATACTTCTCTGCACAGGTGGTACAGTGGTTAGTGGGAGAAGTTGCCCTTTTTTCAGGCAGTCTAAAAAGGGACTCAATAGACCATTCAAGAGTACAGCCCTTGACACACTGAAGCAAAAATTAGATTGTGGTGAAATGGGGCTAACTGGAAGCCTGAGGATGAGGTGGTTATTGATCCATGAGAGGTCTGACACACCAACAGTGGTCTTCCCCTTTTTGGATTTGGCAAACTATTTTGGGAAATTCCTCTATGATAAGTGAAAAAGACAACATTCCATATTATTCCCTGAGAACAGAGTAATTGACAAGGGACAACATGAGTTATTATTACTTTATCAGCTGCATGTTATATTGACTTTAAACAGGGAAACAACTCTTCCAATAGTCACAATACCTCTTCATTTGGATCTTAACTTACTGCTCACATTGAACACCGTGCATCCTGGTTGGTACCTTTTTGAAAACAAAGACATTTAACACTGAACAATATCTGGAGTAAACCATAAATCAAGATGTGTAGCATGTTATATGCTATATAATATCATAAATAGCACAAACAGCATATTGCACCATACAAATATGCATATAAAATATATGACTTCTCAGTGAAAATACATATGGACATATAACAGTTGATATTTGGAACACGTTTACAACTAAAGAGAGGTTTACACATTTACTGCACGGCAAAGGTTTCATTACCACAGACGAGCATAACGGTCTGAGAAAACACTTCTTAGTTTCTCACACACTTCATTCAAGAATCACTTTACAGAAAAAAACAGGAGCCTTACTCACAATGCCTAGTTAAAAAGCATGTATCCCATTGAACAGATTTACCCTCTTTTGTTCTTGCTATAGTTATACATCTTTGCTTATAGCATTAGCACAGGAATTAACAGCATGACATGAAAAATACATGAAGATGAAGTGAGTGTAATATGCTATTTAGAGATGAGTGGCAGCATGCTTTACTCACAGCTTCACCTCTCATTCATGAGCCATGGCCCTTCCCCACTATAAACAATGGTACAAAACAGCACAATACACCCTAAAATTACATAATTGATGTTGGACCTGACCCTCTCTGCAGGGTCTCCGCCAAGCCTTGTAATTAAAAGGTTGGACTTGTGTTTAAGCTTTACGTGTCCTGTAGTGAAAAACACATAAATTCATTTTTCACTACTGTTAGGCCTACCTGTCCCCCACGATACCATTGGGCTGCCTTATTACATTTAATAAGTGCTAATTTTGATGGGAGAAGGGTAAGAATTTCATGTTTTGTATCTATTAAATTGGAATTAAAAATGCTCTTCAATGGTAAAGTCAGATTTTGAGTTACAATCTTGAAAATGCCACTTTTAGAAAGTTGGTATTTTCCTGCCTTTAGCCATTTGGTACCTGCAGCCTCCCCTGAGTCACATGAATGGGTGTAGTTGGCATTTGGGACTTTGTGAATTTCTCCCAGATAGTCACACAATAGGGGGATTAGCTGTGCCTGAATGGGCCATCTGCAGCATGGGGGAGCAGGGCTTGGCACAGCCCCACTTGCAACTGAGGTTATAATTTTTTGACTGAATAGGCTATGCTCTGCCTTCACACAAGGGGTTTGTCACCTCTACTTTGTCTCTATATTTTCTCTACAGCCAGCTTGGAGTCAGGAAATTCCAAGCACTTCAAAGAGAAACCTTTAGAAACTTCTCCTAACTTCAATGAAATCACCAGGTATAAAAATAGGGCCCTCAGACCCACTCTTCAGTTCACTTTCTGGACCTGCAGAAGGACTCTAAGAGGACTGCTGGCTGCTGTGGCATGCTGTGTATGCCACAAGACTGCTTTGCTGCACCTGGAATGACTGCTTCGATACTTGAAGCATGCCTTCAACCCCCAGAGGCCTGCCCTGCTGCTTGAGCCCTTTGTCTCCACCTGAACCTAGGACTACCAGAGTGACTCTAAAGACTAGCTTGCTGGCCTCCTGTTCACAGCCACAGGGACATAACAGACTCCAACCATCTAGAAACCAAATCTGGATCCCAGCCTGAGTGAGTCCTAGCACCCCAAATGGTACCTGCCCCACCCTGAACCCTTGGTGGTGGTGCTAAAGATATATGATAGCCAAAATCCAACACTTGGGAATTATACATTTTTTAGTTAAAAACAGCTCTGAGAACCGAGGGAAGACCAGTACCAACCTGCTTGTCGATCCCCCCAAGGTGCATCGCTGGTTGGCCTACCTTCGCTTGAGCTCCTGCTACGTTTTTCGCAGCAGTAGCAAATCCTGTTCAGTGGTCCTTCGCCAAAGGGGTATCCAGTCCCCTGTAGCTCTCATCAGCTACAGCCTTGTGCATCATCCCTCATCCCTCTGGAGTTTTTCGACTTCCATAAAAGAGACTAAACCAGAAAGTTGAAATCTCATCTAGGTTTTGCGTCGCACTTACGTTACCTTGAGTGGCGCAATGGCAGCACAAAACTGTGATAAATATGCCCCTGAATGTGTGAAACTGTGTACTGTCAGTATAATAATGCAGGGTAGGACTGAATGCATGAACAGCCTAGAACTGCAAGTTTGTCCTGAGTTGCAGTTCAGCAGCAGATTTCTTATTGCAAGTTTTTGCTATTTTGGTTCCATTCCTTTTGTGCAGTCATTGTGGGAGCAAGAATTATCATACACCTTTTGTCATTAGCTTAGTTCAAATTAGCACTGACTGATGAAAAACAAAAGTGGAGCTAAATCACATACCCTTTATCTAGCCAAAGCATCCTGGCAGGGGTATAACTCAGCACTCTGCGGTGTGGGGCGGGGGAACAACCCTCCAGGGGCCTCCGAACCATTCAGAGCGTCCCCCATTCAGCTCTAGTCAAATTAATGTCTGTAACATATTGGAAACTCAGGGGTCCCTCTTCACATTCTGCAGAGAGCAGAGGGGGCATCATTTTGCGTTACACCACTGCATCCTGATGCAAATTAATAAGCAATACCCTGCTGTCCAAGCAATGTGCCTTTTTTATCCTATAAAACAAGTTTCATTGAGCAAGACTTGCTGATTGATATATTTCTAGAAAATAAGCTAAAACTGAACATATACTTTGACTCTGGTTCTGTACTACTCTAAGAGAATTTTAATTAAATGTAAATAAAATATCACATTTGATTATTTCGCAAAATAGATAGTTGGTAAAGTACACCTTAAAGAAACTAGTATTTGGAAAGTATGCTATGGACATTAAAAAAGTTTTAGGATATATTGCTGAAGAAAACAATGGAAATGCCAAAATCCTATTAATGAGCGTCAACAGAAAATAGATACAAAGAATATCAAAGAGGCAGCTTGGCATGAATACCCTTCCCGTGACCGCTGAACGAATTTCAAACCAATCTGCTTTTTCTGCCACTTCATATCAATGAAAAGGCAATGAGGCCTGGAAGGAATACAACGTACAGTTTTGGAATTCAATATAGTAGCTGGCAGAGGTCTGCGTGGATTCCAGCCAACACAGAGCAGCATTGTTCCCTTGATGGATTTATTACTTGCGCTATTACAGCAGCATGCTGGTAAATCATGTGCAAATATAATGGCCTGGAGAAATATGATAAAACGCATTAAATATGCGGATTTGATTGGCCCAATAATGGTGAGTAAATGAAGAAACTGTTAACTTCACATCAGTCTGTTTATGAAATTTTGAAGTACCTAGTAGCACTCCAACTTCATGGAAATCATATGATTCATACATAATTAACATTATTTTGCATATTCGCCAACGTAAAATTTATGTTATGACAAGAGATCATTTTGTTTTCATGTTGCACAAGACAATAGTGAAAAATACTTTATTAAAGAATATTCAGGTTTCTACTATATCTCCTGTTTGGCCAATTCGCAAAGGGAAGGGTAAATATATAAACCTTAGTTCGTAGACACCATGTTAGAAAGAGGGTAATTTATTTGGGAGAGAGCGATCCTACCAAAACAGAAAAATATTGTGTTGGTTAAATATGGTTTACTGATACAAATCTTCTCGAGCCCTGGTGGCTATGGCAAAAGCAGCAGATTTGTGTAATAGGAGCAAGCAGTACCAAACAACATCAAAGACAATAACACAACACAAATCTCAGGCCAATTTAGAACAATCATGTTAATGAAATGCAATTAAAAGGGTTTCACATGCTGCTCAAGGTCAATGTTTGCTGCACACTGGCAAGTACAAATGATATTGGCTAATCATAATTGATATAGGATTGGTTAAGCTTTGCCACTCTCACCATGGAACTTTGTTACTTTTTTGGTTTTCAGTTTCTTTCAGCAGCATCAGACAGGATGCAGAAGCGAGTGAGGGGCCCTCAAAGTCAGATGTGCTGTTGTTGAGCTCTGGTGGAAATCTTTAGTTTTTACACCAAAATCTCCATATGAGACGGAGTTGGATTTTGTAGCTACCAAGGACACCTTGCTGTTGGGATGATTTTGTCACCTGACACCATTACCAAGACCTATGTTATAACAAAAGGCCTCATTCAGAATTTGGAAGGAACTGAAACTATTCCAATTCATAAGGAACTGCTAATATGTAGTTGTAGTCACCTACTGAATTTACACCACAATACTATCTTTATGGTGGATTAAATTTAGCTTGTCTAAAGTACTTCATATATTGATTTTCCTGCTGAAATTAGATGATTATCAGTTCCATTAAAACTCTAAATGAGGCCATTAGTCATTTTCTGGTTTCCACATTTCTCAAGCATACAAGAGGCCGTAGCTGCTGATGGCTCCACAGGGTTGGCTACTTGTTTGCTATGTTCGCAAGATAGCCTGAAACACCTAGGGCCAGATGTATGACCAAGCAAATTGCGACTCGCAAATTGCGTCGCAATAGCGACTCGCAATTTATGAGCCGCAATTTGGGATGTACAACAGTGTCTGAGACACTGTTAGCGATTCCGAATGGGGTTGCAAAATGTGAGGCTCATGCATATTAATGAGCCACTCGCAATTTGTGAGCCCATTGGGAATGGCTGGCCCTCCCAGGGATGGTGGCCTGCTGGGCTCAGCAGACCTCCATGTCTGGGACTGCTTTTCAATAAAGCAGTTTTTTTTAAAAATCCAGCCCATTCTCCTTAAAGGAAAACGGGGTGCATTTAAAAAAGAAAACTTTTAACATTTTCATTTCATTTTTCAAGGGCAGGTAGTAGTCCCTGGGACCACTGCCTGCCCTTGAAAAATATTTTCAGAGCCAGTCACAAAGGGGAAGGGGTCCCCTGTTGACACCTACCCATTTGCTACTCCATTACCACCCTCTTGAAGAGGGTCGTAATTTGCGAGTGTTTTGCGACTGCAATTGCGGTCGCAAAACATTGGTACATGGCTTTACGTCGCTATTAGGAAGGGAACACCCCTTCCTAATACCGAGTCGCAAAACACTATTTTGCGACTTGCAATTTTTTGCGAGTCGCAAAATAGTGTTTGTACATGGCCCACAGTGATTTTGCATGCGTAAACGGGTCGCAAACCCGTTTGCGCATGCAAAATCACGTCGTACATCTGGCCCCTAATCTCTATTACAATTCCAAAAATCTCAAGGAAGGCTTCTAGGATCCAGGAATCTTTTCAGGAGCCACACAGAATGCAGTGCCTTCCTCTCAAAATTGGCACCTTGTTCTTCCACACATGATGGAGCCTTTCTTTAGTATTCTGTGACAATGAGGAAGTTACAGAAAGCCAACCATATGACCCTCAGAGAACAGCTCAACTTCCTGTGTTCATGTGGAGTGCAGAAGACACCTTAGGATTGCTCACATACAAGACTGTCATAAACCGTTTTTTTCTGATCTTTTCTTCCATATCCAGGAATGTTCTGTTGTTTCTTTCTAGTGCACCAGTCAGTAATTTTCGATTTGCTAGATTCAGTCACAGATTAATTATTTCCAGATCTAAAATTTCTTTTTAGAAAATTCTATCCTGCTCAACTGTACACATTCACAGAGGCCTTTATTCAAGGTGGCAAAAGTTAGACATCCCTAACAGGGCCTGATTCAGCACCAGAGTAGTGAGGAAACAAACTTTCCTGATTTTTGACCAGTTTGCACTTTTGCTGCGAGTAGAGATGAATATCTGAGAGGACTCTGGGGCAGATTTACAAGCCCCTTGCGCCACTTTTGCGTCACTTTTAACATGGGAAAAGTGACGCAAAGGTGGCGCAAGGGGCTTGTAAATCTGCCCCCCTGTATTTAAGCGTTCTTCTTTGTGGGCATCTTTATGGCATTTCAATATTGAAAGGCATGCCTTTGATCTGGCCATTTGTGATGCCATCAGTTTCTATTGCCATAAGAAATGGCTAATCCCACCTAAGGGGCTGATTCCGATGCAGTTTGGAAGGCCTCTCTACGGGCCGTGTTTCCGGAAGACCGATTACGATGCTCGATTCGGACAGCCTTTCCGAATCGTGCCGTCTGACTCAAAGCGGCAGTCGGAAATAGACTTTGGGGGCCCATAGCGGGCCCCTCTGCACCCAGAGCCTACCCAATCAGGCCCGTGGGGGTACCCATGGGTCCCCCTTACCAGCCATGCACACTGAGGCAAGCACCAGGGGGTGCCTGCCACAGGGTACCCAATTTTCCCTAGCCACCCCTTTCTTCAATGGGAGCCTATGCTTTCAATGGGAGTCTGACCGAATCGTATCTGTAAGCATTCGGATGCATTGTAATCCGTCGGTCGGACTCTCAAGATCCGAGTCGGTCGGAAACCATTCCCAAACTGATTCGGTCGGAAAGATTTCCGAACCGCATCGGAACTCGGCCCCTAAGTATTCAATGATTGTCCCACAACCGTCTTCCTGCCTGTAGAAGGTGGTGTATTGTTTCCTGACAGCACACCTCTTCACACGTAATTGGAATGCTATTCACTCAACTGGAGGGAAGCGAAATACAGCACCACTGATTTAACTATTCATAGACTTTTAGGTAGCAGAAAGCATACATTTTTTAAATGTACATTTATAGATATCTATTCATTTTTGATAAATTCTTCAAAAATAACTTTTAGACAAGCTTCTAGCATTTTCTTGGCTGAAATTGTACAAACTATAGGAAAATGTTACTTTACCAGAACAGTAACAAACAGTATGTGGTAGCTATTTTTTGTAGGGAAATACACTTCTTTATGCGTATTGAGCCTCTGGATTGGGGCTGGGAATCAAACAGATTCCAAACTAGTTCTCCGTGAAGCAGCACAAAGCACAAAAGTTACTGTTGTACTAAAGGTATTAAAAATCTGCCTTCCCCATTGAATTGGAAGTTAAAAGTTAATTGGAAAATGACTGAATTATGTTGATACCATTTTCTCAAGTTAACATATTAAAAATAGATGTTATTAACACCTAGTCCAGTTCATGTAAACCAAGCCTTACTTACACAATGAAAACAGCTTTTGGGGTTAAGTTCACTGTGAGGGCATCCTATTCCTAATGCGTAGTATGCATACATTATTATGCATTAATTGCCAATCCTGTAGGCTTACACGGCACACTTCAGGGGTGATGTATTGAATGTATAAAAATAGTTTTTCTACATGTCTCGTCCATCCTCACATCTTCAACCTCATCTCTTTTCCTCTTCTGCACCTTCTTTTCATAGTGCTCCAAATGTTCATCCTTGCATGTCCCTCACTTCACCACCCTCAAACATACATTGCACTCACTCACATTTATGCACTTAATTTTCTTTTTATGTTTGCCTTGTAAATACTTTGACATTTGTGTACCCCCTTCACACACATTTACACAGGATTTTAATTGCAACTGGAATACATGACCATTGTTCTGTGTGCTCTGCAGAGAGGCCAGCCCTCTGATAGGCACTTTATTTTGCCTTGAAGCTCAGTGCAGGAGCTTTCAATCAGAGCCTCTCATAAACACCAGGCATTACTCAAAGTATGCTCTATACAAGAGTAATAAGATGCATGAAAAAGATACAGAAATACAATCTGATGAAATAGCTAGCACTCTGCTAGATTAGGTAAAACTTAAAAATAAAAGGAACTCAATCGCTGACATGCATTACCTTACCGTTGTTAACATTCATTTTTAATGAATCAATCAATATTTTTGGCACTTATGTTAAGGGCATGAAGATAGAGCCATTTTTACCGCCCTAAAGCATGTAACTGTCTTTACCATAACCACATATTTCTCCCTTTACGCTTGACTCAGATATTTGGATCAACATTACTAGGAAAAAAAAAACCTGCACTTCTTTTGGATCAATTTGTCAGGGGAACAAAAACAGCAGCTCCACTTCTAACGGGCCAGGGCCTGGGTGTCACAGTGGGGTAGGTTAGCGTGACCAGGGGCCTCAGCACAATATAGATAACACAAGATTAGCATTATAAAACGTACAATCACAGAGGACAAGGCTCCAAGTGACACGTGCTTACACCCAGTCCTACTGTGTGATGAATTGGAAAGGGTGGGATCTATGCCTGTGGATGACAGATGTCTGACCTCATGCAGAGATGCAGACTCCAAAGCCCAAAACCGTGATGCTGACAGCGTCACTGGCTGACAGTGGATACCACCACAGACTACAATGGCAATAAAGGGTTTTAGAAAGGTAAGCTCTGCTTCATGCTTCACATTGCAGAAAGTTGATTTTCTGTGTGGCTTCAGTCTCCTGCTTCAGAGAAGGTGGGGAGGCCACCTGGGACAGACAGCCAAGACTTAAATGCATCGCTTTGTCAAGAGACGCAATCGTATTGCTAAGTAAATCGATCTATTTGATATTTTATGAGGTAAACGTGTAGAAGTTTCAGAGGGGCTCAGTCTCAGAGGCCTAATGGAGAAAACACCTTTAGTGAATTGATATTATTACCCAGCTGAATTAGTGAATATTTTTTGTTAGTTCATTTAAAGTCACAGACACAATAATTTTCCACGTCATAAGCACCTGAAGAAAAACAGACAACTAAATTATGACAGAGGTAATTTTGATCATGAATGATGTTTCACTGGCCTGCCAGGGAGGTGAATGCATGGCCTCCTAGACTCATAAATGGGGTGAGGTTACTGTCGTTGTGACCTGGAGGCCCTTTGGTGGATAGGCCAGCAGGATAGAGGTTTACACTACAAAAACCAATGCTTTACCCTTACTCAAAGTTGATCAGAAGAACTTCAAGCTCATTAGGGCTGGAAGATTGCCACTTTATGGAAATCTGTCCACTCAGTCAAACTCTTAATCAGGCCCATAGTCTTCAAGTCCAAATCAAATGTAAGATTTATTTGATAATGGTAATTTTCATCATTTTCCAGGTCCAAAAAAGAACAAGGTATAGAAAATAGGGAGGAGACGGGCCAGTGAAGTTGCATCCTTAGCCAGGGAGACTCTCTGATGGAAAGCGTGAGTCTGGAGTTCCCGAAGGTGATATATGCAAGAACCTGAGCAGATGCCTGAACCTTGTAACAGCTGATGTACATACAGATATGAACTGGATGATTAGACAATATTTGTTTGAATTAAAAAGAGATCTCGGAACAGATTTGCTTTTTCCTTTCTCACAACTCAGTAAGGCAACTTGCTGCGCTGCGTGGTGTGTAAGGGAGATAACAGAAATGCACCATATCTACCAGGATGTGGTACACTTCTGCTCTCTCCCAGCGCTGGTGCAATGCAGACACCCTTGCACCATTTGCACCATGGTGCAAGGGTGTGTGTGTTACAAGCATGATTGTTTTTGCACTAGAAGGTATACCTTTCTGCACAAAATCAATCCTTAGAGGTATATTCCTCTTTGAAAAGAAAAAGTAACAAGGAGCAATAAATAAAGTGCTCCTTGTTATGCTTTTGTCGGGTAGGTACATCATTTTGGCACAAACCAAGTCATTGTAAATCTTGATTTGCATCAAAATACATGAGTGGATGCAGCACCCATGTATCGCCTACCAGAAACAAAGAACCATTGCTTTGTATTTAGCAAAGCATGCAAAGCCACACAAATCAACTTTGTATGACTTAGTAAACGTTAAAAAAGGATTTGTTGTGGCTGCACCAAAAAAGAGTTGCAACACCGACATAAAATCTTAGTAAATCACGGCATCCATGTTTAACATTCCATACCCTTTTGAAGCAAAGAGTGAGAATGTAATGGCCATTAAAGCTTATTAGCAGTTAATGATGATTGTTGTGGCTAATCTGGTGGAGAAGATCAGCAAGTGCCATCGGCATCTGAGAAGGTAAATGCTTTCATAGTTGCCCGTTGTTGATTCCATAATTATTAGTTTACAATTAAGAGCACATATAATGCTAGTATGACAAACATCAAGACATGAAACAACCAATCATAGAGGGAGAGAGAGTGAGAGGAAAGATTATGGGGCATATTAGCAAGAACCTCGTTAGAATTTTCGCCGTTTAGCGGCAGGAAACTGCCGCTAAAACGGCGATAATGGGCTTGCTAATATGCGTTATAGAATTCCAATAGAAGCCCAGGTTAGATGTCCTGCACATCTAACCTGGGCTTCTATTGGAATTCTATAACGCATATTAGCAAGCCCATTATCGCCGTGTTAGCAGCAGTTTCCTGCCGCTAAAACGGCGTTATTTTAACGAGGTTCTTGCTAATATGCCCCTATATCCTTTGGCGATGTTTTAACTAAAAGTAGCTTTGCTGTATTTTCATATAATAGAACCCATATTAATTTCTAATTTCTACTGGTAATTCCCAAATGTATGAAGCATGCAAATAACCCCCAATTGTATTATACAGTGTTAAGAACATAAATGTAAAGTGATCTCAAATAATTGTAATGAAGAAGACAAGCAGGATATGGAATGAAGCATGTTTTTGATGCTCAGGAGCATGATTTGGCAATCCCACCGTTCAGTTTCAATCACTATATCCTCCTCGACTGCTCCACAAATATATTTTAGAAATATAGACAACCAATGGTAAGGTCCCTGCTTTGAAAACTCAAATATGTATATTTTTCTTGATACTCACAACATGTTAAACCTGCATGGTCTTGATAAGAAGGAAAACTAGTCGAATTGTTATACGGAAAATTCTTATGATTATGTTCGTGTTTAGTGCTGTAAAATATACTCAAACAAATAGGCCCTGAAATGGTGAAAATATCCATCCTTTATTCTAAAACAAACCTTATTGAAATCTGTCAAATGTACATTCTGATGTGATGTCCTTCGGAATTATTATACTATTGTCTGTTTACAAATTACCCTTTTATAGAAAAGCCTTTTCAGTCCCTTTTAAGAATAAAGAATTATCGCATCCTCCTCTAGATAATCGTTATTCAGAAGCCAAAGAATAATGAAAGTGAGGCATTTAAGGATTATTCTTCAGTTTCTAATGAAATAAGAAAGTACAATAGCATTTCAAATACATAATTATCTGAGCTAACTGCTGTGAAGGCTTAAAATTCTAAAGGCAAAAATAGACAATGGCTGTATGTGCACCTAAAAGAGAACCTTTAATTTTTCCCTTTGTTTCACACTCTGTGCCATTTAGTGCCAAAAGATGTGCATGCATGTATCATGCACAATGTTCTTGATGGAGTGGGGACTATTGAATCTTAACGGCTTGGTGAAATCATCAAAGAGAACTCCCCACTGTTTGAATGGTCCTTTGATTGTTGAAAGGAGCCACAAATCAGCAATACATTCAAGAATAATTAAACCAATGTGGTTCCGCAGAAACAGCAGAGAGGATGGTGTCCAAACCTTAAGGGGTATATTCACAAGCCTCTATCGCCACAACAACGTCACTTTCAGTGACGTTGTTGTGGCGATAGGGCTTCGTCCTATTCACAAGGCAGCATTAAGCCACGTTAAGTAACGCTGCCTTGTGAATAGGGCCCCCTTCACGCTGTTTTTAGCATGAAGGGGGCGTGCAGTGGGTGTTGCGGTGGGCGTTCCACCGCAACACCCATTGAGTTTGACGCTACCTCCTATTCACAAGGGCAGCGTAAATAGGAGGTAGCGCCAAACTTAAGACCAGGGAAAATCTGGTCTTAAGGTGGCGAAACGAGGAGAAATGCTTTATTTCTCCTCGTTTCTGCTTTTTCCATGTGTGCTGCCTTGTGAACAGGTGTCCCTTCCTGTTCATGAACAAACCTTTTTTTTAAATGCCGTTTTGTAACTTGCATGTGTGTTGCATGAAGCAGCACACATGTAAGTTACAAACTGGCATTTTCGGTTTGTTTATGTGCATGAAGGGACACCTTCCTGTACATAAACAAACCTCCCTGCTTGCAGACATCCTTGCACTCTGGTGCAAGGGGGCCTGCGTTGGCGCTAAGTTGTGAAACTTAGCGTTATCGCAGGGGGAAACGCGAGGCTGCACCATGTCCTTGAGAATAGGGTGCAGCCTCGTGTTTCCGAAGTGGCGGAGAGAGGCGTTAAGCCAAGAAGGCTAACACCTCTCGCCGCCACTTCATTGAGAATATGGCCCTGAGGGGGATTTCACCAAAGGAATTGCGATAATTATCGCAAAGCGCGCTTAGCGCTGTTTTTTTTATCGCCGACTATCGCTGGATTTCATCGCGGAGATAACGCGTTATTATCAACGCTTATCTCCAAGGCGATAAAAAATCCAGCGATAGCGGCGAAACCCAGCAATAGCGCGAGAAATCCAGCGATAAATTCAACGCGCTAATGAAAAGCTTGCTAATAGGCAGGTGAGGACTTAACCTTACAATCCACCCCACTTTGACTAGAATGGTTAAGTCAGGTTTTTATCAGGGGTTAGATTCCAGCGATAATCGCGGTTAGCGCGATTTTTTTTATCGCTTCGCGGGCATTGCTAATAGGGGGAAGTTGTGTTTGCGACTGTTTTCAGTCGCTTTTAGTTGGGAACGCCTACTTTGCATGTCATTAGCGATATATATCGCTGACATGCAAAGCGGCACCAAAACGGTTGCTTTCGCCATAAAGCTGTTGCTTACAGCTGTTAGCGACAGCTTGCTAATAGGACGATAGAAATATCGCCGCTTTAGCGGCAAAAAGTACCGCTAAAGCGGCGATAAGGCCCTTGCTAATATGCCCCTAAGTGTTTTATTTGCAAATTTGTTCGAGATACAAGGCAAACCAATCAGAAAAAAATTGAAGGAAGTATATGGTAACAGCATACATACTTAAATGATCATGAAGTCTGAGTTTGTACAACATTTGGAAAAAGATACAAAATAGTATTAATTATAGCAAGCAAAACTTCAACCAAGCACGTTCCATAAAGGGACTTTCCTAATCTAAATAACGTGTCAAAAGTGGGAAGAGGAAATTCTATGAGGAAGATGTCAGCAATGGATGAACCAAGTTAAAGGTTCAAAGGGAAAAAGCATGAGTGCTCGAGCATGAAGCTACACACTCGGACAGGGAAATCAGCATAGTTCTCCCTGCGAAGTCAGGAAAAGGTTTACTAAAATATAGTAAAGAGCATATAATTAAAGCATGAAAGAAGCTTGTAGAAGACTCCCCATATCAGTTCTCTCCAAACAATCAAATCTGGAGACAGCACCTTCTCCGAGCAGCTAAACTCCCTAGTTTCCCAACACTGAACAAAGGAGCAATCATCTGTGTGACCTTGGATATAACATAAGTCAGGTCTGCCTGGTACTGGAGGCTCTCTTCCACTGTCTCAATCTCCATGTCCGAGGCCATCTCCTAAGTAAATTTCAGTCGAATACAATAAACACAAAGCCTATTCTAACTTCACAAATGTGATGATAAGTCACCTGCAAAGAAAAGAAAAACAAGACACTGGCAAAGCATTTCATAAAATAAAATTCATATTACTCTGGCCTGATTACAGGGGAGGCCAATGTTAACTTTAAAATGGCTTCCAAACGAATGTATTTAGCATAACCAAATACAGTGATTACATTTGAGGAAGGAATACGTTATTCCATTTAATGTGGACTCATTGATTATAGTACAACTAGATAAACAGATGGCTTCTTACTAAAGTATATATAACCACTTTCTACTCTTGGTTAATGCAAGACACACGGAATAATACAGCTAAACACATATTGAATATATATCTTGCATATAAAGGGTTGGAGCTTTAAATTATGCTGCTCTACTCTTAAATAACTTACATGCTGATGTCAATTGTGGTGCAAGGTAGTTTGCTTGACAAGTATTATGTCATCAAAGCCCCTCACTCTGTGTAATTGTTTTGTTTTGTAGCAACCTGTTTATACATTGTTTTTTCTGGTACCAACCTTCTTATAATGGTGCTTGAGCAGTATTTAAAACACATTTCTGTTTTTCCTCTAATCTGTCCTAAACTACAGACAAGTGTTGACTGCAGACAGCTTTATCTGTCTATTAACAAGACCTATTGCTATGTTTTGCAATGTACCCCAATCAATATAGGCCTGGGTAGTCACCTAACCTTTCACCTATATTTTCTCTGCCATTGTACTACATAACTGTTTTTGATATTGACCGTTTACCTAGTTAAGGTACTGCATGAATGTTGTGTGGTTTTCCCGGAAAACTAGCCTCATTTATTATGCATGAGGATTCTCAGAATCAAAGCAGGATTACCATCTTCTACATAATAACTATGTATATGAGTCATCCCTTCCGTCATCCTCGGCCGACTTGACACAGCAAGATAGAACACCTGAGGGTACCTTTCAGATATATCTACACCATATCCTTGCTGGGGGAGGCAGAGGAGAAAGATTTCCATGCTGACACACCACGACGCAAGACGCTGAGGTTCCTGCAAGCAGACACTCCACCTCGCAGTTTTCTGACATCCCTTGCGGGTGTCCATCTTAAGTCCAAGACGGGGTCCCACAGTCTCTCACTTCAGGTAATGGGGTTGGCTTCAGCCTAGGGGGATTCTTGACTCTACACCTACATACATGCTAGGTACACTTAGGTACATCTAGTTAGGGTTGCATCGTCGGAGTATGCATTATTATTATTGTCATGTAGTAATATGCTTTCCAATATTCATTGTTTTAGCACTATTGTAGGAATCTACCATCCATTTACTCATTTATATCTGTTTCTGTCTTATGGTTGTTTCAACACACTTATTTTACATTAGAATGATGCTGGTTCAATAAATGCTTCATTGAAAAACGTCAACCGTTTATTCTATGTATCTCTCTGAGACAAAGTGAGCACGAGTGACTAGGTGAAAAGTACTGTACTGTTTCCACGATCCCTGATGGGACAGAGTTGTCATGTTCGATAGTTGCCAAGAACTATTCTCTCCTTGGTAAGAAGAGTTTACAGTGGCACTGTGAGCTAGCTGGTATACAAGTGAACATACCAGGTGGGGGTATCTGGAATCAGTCTGGACACCAATCCCACAGTCTATGTTGTCTAAACGCACAGATCCTATATAGGTTTAGAGGAACTACACGACACTATTGATTCCAAAACATTACATATATTTCAAGTGCTCTTTGGGTCAGCACACTGTTCATGGCTGGATGTCTTTGTTTTCTGTTGCATGTGTCTGCTATCTATTCAATAGCTTTCCTCTCTGTTCTCGTGGTTGTCTTGTCCAGGAGCATTTTGGTCTCATAGAGTTCTAAATGAATGCGTTGTATCCTTTCACTTCATATTGAGGGGACTTTTTATTATTTTGGTTTAAGAACTCGATTGAAATGCATGTGCTTCCTTGCTCTGTCCCTCTTTTCCTCTCCCCTCTGCATGCTTTCTTTTCAGTCACTTCTGCTTGCCTCTGTTCCCTGCCCTGTCCCATTTATCATCCTACTTGCTTTGTTTTTTCCATATTTTGTTTACTATTATATTTCTAAGGACCTGGCAGCTGGCAAGTACAGTGGGGATGATCGCTTCTTCATTTCCCTGCTTTCTTTTCCCCTGATGCTGCCCTCCCCTCTCCTAGTCCAGTTCCCATTCCCACCCTCAAATATATATTTTGAGGGTGTGAATATAAATATATATCTATATATTGACAAAAATATATTTTTAGCAGAGTCTAGCACTTGGAAAGCACTTCTGGACAATCACTTCTTTGCACTTCACAAATGATTTTTTTAACAATGCTAACATGGATTTTCACCATGTTGCGGCAGTAAATTTATTATGGCTGCCTGTGTCATAACATGTCAGGACAAATGTGTGGGTTTTGGCATCCATCTTCGAATTGGTTAAATTTATTAGAAACATTGACAGCCATGCACAGGCATGCGTCTTGAAACACGCGTATGATTGGAAAAAGATTGGGGCGCTAGAGGGCGCCAAGCAAGATGGCCGCACTTATGTGAGGCTCTTGCGGCTCGGGAGGAAATCCGACACCAATCCGCTTCATCTCCGGACTATCCTCATAATAAAAGCAATCGCCTGCACATTGAAACGCCGGGGCACCCACAGAACCCGATCGATACCAACTAACAAACCCGGATCCAGAGAAAACGGGAGCTGTTTTCCTCCTAAAGGGGCGCGCAAGATGGCGACAGCGCTGACTGGGTGAACGAGCTGGGACGCCTCTACCCATTGCCGCGGGCTGGCCTTGCCCATCCTCGTCACTGCCGCTCTAGATACCGTGCCGAGAGACCTGCACGGGGTTCCGGAGGACTGCGGACCCACCGCTCGCCTTCAATGCACCCGGCGGTCTCGCCACCTGGAGGGGCGCCCTGAGTTGCCGAGCTACAGGGCCTGCATTGGCGCCGACACCAGGACGCTGCGACATCCAGGAGACGGGACGGAGCGGTGAGTGCGAGCTGGTGTTGCTGGCCCCCCCGCTGCCGCCGAGACCTTCCTGGGCTGTTGCCGGACCGGGCCGGCCGCCTCCGACGTGCACCTCTACGTGGTGCCTCTTCCCTGGTGCAGGGGACGCGAGGCCCGGCTGCTTCTTGCTCCGTGGGGACGGCGGGGGCTGTACCGCGGCGGCCCTGCGTGGAGCGGGAGACTCAGGCGGCTGCGGCTTGGCTGAGACACCGGGACCCGTCCCCCCCCCACCGCACCAACTTGACTCTCGCTGGATTCGGGGGGAGCCGGGAGGCAGGCGGGTCCGGCGCAGACGACACTGTGCTCCGGCCCGAGCGGGGGAGTCTCGAGGAGACTGCGGGCCCACATAATCCAGCTTGAAAATCTGCACCTCCTCTCCAATCACTGGGAATTTTTTCCCCTGCTCTGCTGGCATCTGCGGGGGACCCGGACGCACGTCCCTGAACAGCACTTACCGCTGAATTGACCGGGGGAGGGTCACCTAGAGCACCAGCAGAGGCGGACATTCTGCGACCTCCGGTATAACTCTCCACCTTACTCCTTACCCACCGGCTTGCCCTGTCAGAACTCGGGCGCTGTGGCCCAGGATATACACCTCTACGCTGCGCCCTCACCGGACGGGCACTTGGAGAGAGCAGACCGAGAACCGAACTTACCTGAGGGAGTCTGATGCATCCCCACTGCTCACCGGGAATCGCGATCCCGGCCCAGGGGTACAGGAGGTGCCTAGAGACATCACGGATTGCCCCCACCTGAGATTCCACTGCACCGCCATACCCCTTTGTCCTGACGCCATGGGGAAGACGGACGGCCGGCAGCCAAAATTGAACTTTGAAGCACGCAAGAACGCCAGATCCCAGCCGGAACCTAATGAGGATCAAGCCGACGCGTCGGCCCCATCTACCACAGATTTAAAAGATCTCTTATTAATAATGCAGTCGAGCCTAACATCCATTGAAACAAAAGTGGACACCATGAACGCCAGGCTGGACGGCCTTACTCTCAGAGTGGAACAGCACGACGAGCGCTTGACGGAGGCGGAACGGCGCATATCAGACCTGGAAGACACCTCCAGCGCCACAACCAACCGTACTAATGACATAGAAAAGGTCCTGAAGGTGATAGCTGCAAAAAACGAAGAATTAGAATCTCGCTCCAGGAGAAATAATCTACGCATTCTTGGAGTGTCGGAATCAACTGCCACCGGGAAGATGGAAGAGTATGTCGAGCACCTCCTCATTACACTCTTTGGGAGGGAGCCCTTCTCGCCGGTCCTCGTGGTTGAACAGGCTCACCGTTCGCTGGCGAGTCGACCCGCGCCTGGCGCATTGCCCCGCCCCATCATAGCCAAGCTGCTCAATTACCAGGACCGGGACACTGCCCTCCGCCTCTCTAGAGAAACAGGTCAACTCCGACACGAGGGAATGGAGATATCCATATACCCCGATTTCACCATGGCCATTCAGGAGCAAAGGCGAAAGTTCCTTCAGGTTAAGAAAAAACTACAACAACTCGGCCTGCCCTACACTATGCTGTACACGGCTCGCCTCAAAGTTACATATTTAGGGAAACAACATTTTTTCACAAACCCGCAACATGCCCAAGACTTCCTAAAGACTTTGCCTAAACCGTCCCCGGGCCGGTCGTCCCCTACGCTCCGCCCGGAGGGCAATGGCAATGCCTCCGATATAGAATGAACTACCGGGGAAATGGCCTGACGCCAGGAAACTCGATCCCGCACCACTTCTCAATGCCCCAGACCCCTGCGATCTCTGCGGAACTGTCTGGGATGCTGATACCGCTGACCACACTGCAGAACTGACTGGGTTCGTAATACCCGTTACATAATCTCCAGGGTGGAATCGACAAATATCTGATAGTCTGCATACGTCGGGGCAGAGGGGGATCTACTCCTTGACATCTACTCGTAACATCACCCTCCAGGCCCCTCTCTCCTACCTTTAGCACTGCCAGATGCAAGACATGAACTGCTCTCCTGCCTCCGCCATACCTTTTTTACATAGTGCTTTCGACGCTGAATGCCAGGGCTTGAAACATCAATCATGCACTGTCCTGTGCGTCATCAGATACTTTCCAGCAGCTGCAGGACTGTGATAGGTACCATGGTGAGATGACGCTATACAACTCTACCCGAGCACCCTCGCCGCTGCGAGGAGAGACTGGTCGCCCTCTAGATTCCACCCGACAGGTGAACCCTTTGTGTTGACTTTTGAATAATCACGATATTAGTTAGTCCGGTCTCCCCCGTTGGGAATCGGGTGCAAGGGGATAATTGGGAGGGAGGGAGGGTTATAGGCCACGGCAGGTTTGGGCTGCTGATGTGGGAGGAGGGAGGGGGAACCCGGTTCCAGACTTTATCTAGACCTGGAGTTGTTATTGTTAAGCCACATACTGATATCTTGACACATAGTTTTCAGACTTATCGACGGCGTATAACCACACCAAACCTGCGCCCTGTATTCTATGCTTCACATTTACGACATGGAAGATCGCCCTAGCCCTGCCACATACAACTTCCTAACATGCAATGTTCGCGGACTGGGAGATCCCCGCAAACGCCGACACATCCTGGCATACCTAGACCGACACAATATTCACTGTGTGTTCCTGCAGGAAACACACTTTAGCCCCACCTCCGCTATTTCGTTTGCATCGCGATGGGCAACACATGCACACTTCTCTTCCTACTCCTCCTATGCCAGAGGTACTGCCATCCTGATAAAACGATCTCTCCCCTACACGCATATAGGCTCTCAGGTAGACCCCCAAGGCCGCTACGTAATAAACTGGGGAAGACTAGCAGCTCAGTCTATAACTCTTGTCTCTTGCTATGGCCCCAATACGGATGACCCGGAATTCTTCTGGATACTCTGGGGGAAGATTCTAGACATTGGTTCCACACATTTAATGTGGGGGGGGACTTTAATGTGACCTTAGACCCCGCTCTGGACCGTTCACACCCGCAACCACACCACTATTCAAAAGCACACCATACTCTAAAAGCAATTGTAGAAGACTACGAGCTGCTTGATGCTTGGCGCCACCTATACCCACAGAGACGAGAAGGCTCATGCTACACCACTGCCCGCGCTTCTTGGTCGAGAATAGATGGGTGGCTAATCACTAAAGGTCTTGCCCCCTGGCTGCGAGGCGCATCCTATCTATCTCGCACACACTCTGACCACTCCCCTGCACTAGTCACACTGGTTCCCCCCCTGTTGGAACCACTGTTCCTCTCCTGGCGCCTTAAACCACAACACTTACTGGACCCGGTATTCAAACAGGAGCTGGAACAGGAGATTACTGACTTTTTCCCACGAAATAAAGACTCGGTAGTCCAATACTCCACAATATGGGAAGCCTTTAAAGTCACCATCCGGGGGATATGCATTGCAAAGGGCGGGGGTGTCCTCAGAGATCTGCGCTCCACACTCCACAGACTGGAAACTGACCTCAAACGGACGGAAAACGCGATACACACATCCCCCACACCGGCACTGCAGGCTCAGCTGCGAAGCTTAATCACTGAATATCAAACAGCAGCTGAACGAGAATGCAAATTTAGAGGAAAATATCACACAGCACGTCGCTTTGGGGAGGGGGACAGACCGGGAAAAACACTAGCTTCTTTAATCCGCCCTCCTCGCTTTGCTAATACGGTCCTGGAGGTCGAAGACGCAGACGGAAAAAGGCACAGAAACACTGCTGACAGAGTGGATACCTTTCACAGATTTTATCGAAACCTGTATAAAACCCAAAGAACCCGCCCGATTGACTTTACCCCCTTTTCGAGGACACTGCAATAGCCTGGCTGGGAAACGGACAGCGGGAATCTCTTCTAGCTCACTATGAAGACGAGGAAATTGTTGCTGCGATAATGCAGCTGCAGTCCGGGAAGGCCCCGGGACCGGATGGCCTTCCGGCTGAATTTTACAAGTCGTTCCGCCATCTACTCATCCCGGCGCTGAGACACGTTTTTGAAGAGGCTCGGGAAACGGGCATATTACCTCTGACAATGCATGAGGCATGCATTATCTCTTTACCTAAGCCTGGCAAATCGTCCCTACACTGCGACTCATACAGACCCCTCTCATTAATTAACGTTGATGCCAAAATCTTAGCAAAATTGATTGCCAATCGCATTAGTCCCCTTATAACTGCCATGGTACTCCCAGACCAATCGGGCTTTGTACCCACTAGAGGCACGTCCCACAACCTGCGCACCTTGTTTGCGGTCCTCCAAGACATTGAGCCTAGCCTGAACGCTGCGGCGGTGTTCCTCGACGCTACAAAAGCGTTCGATTCATTAGAATGGGACTACCTTGCCTTTGTTCTGCAACGGATGGGATTTCCTGCGCCCTTCCTGGACTGGATAAACTTACTATACACAGGCCCGCAGGCTAGAGTCCAAATTAATGGCGCCCAGTCCCCCCCTTTCAACATCACCAGAGGCACACGCCAGGGGTGTCCTTTATCGCCTCTCCTCTTTGCTATTGCGATTGAACCCGTGGCGGCTAAAGTTCGCCAGCATTTCCGAGATCATGCGCTGATATACCCAGAGCGGCAGATTTTAATCTCCCTATATGCTGATGACATCACCCTGTACCTGCGCAATCCGGAGGAAAGCCTCAACCCCATTCTTCGGCTTTTTATCCATTTTGGTCAGCTATCCGGAGTTCACATTAACTGGGGGAAATCTCAGATCTTTCCCATTACCGAGGCTACCAAACGATTCGAGCCGGACTATCCCCTCACGTGGTGCGAGGATACAGTCAAGTACCTCGGGATAGATGTCTCACGAAGCCGGGACGCACTGATGATGTCCAACTATGGGCGGGCACTTGATCTGATAACGGAAAAGGTTACCCGATGGATAGCGTTGCCCCTTTCCATGGCAGGCAGGGCTTCCCTGATCAAGATGGTGATACTGCCTAAACTGCTCTACCTCTTCACAAACATCCCCTATGCCCCTAGCCGACATTATTTCAAGGACATCAAAACCCAGATGCTCCGGCTTGTGTGGGGCGGGAAGCAGGCTAGGATTAAGTGGGATACCCTCACGCTTCCCTTTGAGGACGGGGGGTTCGAAGTACCCGATCTGGAACTTTATTTTCTCTGCGCTCAAGCTCACTTTGCGGCCTATTGGATACATCCTCCCCCTTATATGCCTCATCTTGCAATAGAAGACGGATACATGACCCCCACGCCACGCTCAGCCTATTTGAGCGCTCCGGGGCTCCCCAGGCGGCGAGCGTCTACCACTGTACAATGCACGACAAGTGCCTGGACCGAGCTAGCCTACCGGACTGAACATTCCCTAATATATTCACCCCTACTCCCGCTGCAGGGGAGACGTGATCTCCCGGTGACACAGGAAGGAGGATGCTGCCGCCTGCTACGCAGGCTCTCCATTCTTACCTGGGGGCAACTCTACACGAATGGGAAATTCTGCTCGAGCGAAGAGTTTTTCGGAGCCTCCTCGCCTACCTCACTAGAACGATTTTATTATATTCGGCTCAGACAAGACATGCGGTCTCTTACCCCCAGTTTCCCGCTCGAACCTTCTCTTATGCCCCCATTGCACGCTCTCCTGCAACAAACGACTCCCACACATGTGGTCTCACTATTATACCGCACCACTCAACATAGCGGCGTACACACTCCATCCCCAGCAAAGATCAGGTGGGAGGGCGAACTGGGACACCCCATTAATGAAAAACAATGGACCTTCTGCTGCCGTCAAACGGGAGAGGTCTCCGCCAGCAGCAGACTGCGCCTAATACACTATAGATACCTCCATCGACTGTACTACTCACCTGCGCGACTATGTCGCCTTCACTTAAGGGACGACGATCGATGCGATCGCTGTGGAGTTGAGGGAGCCGACTTTAAACACTTGGCCTGGGATTGCGCACCTGTGCGCCGCTACTGGGGAGACGTTCTACTTGCTTTGCACCATATGACAGGATCACACATCCCGGACGACCCCCTCACAGTACTCCTAGGATACACTGAACCAATACCCGTCAGGACATGGCGATATGTCTCACTAGCACTCCTCCTAGCTAAACGGCGTATCACATGTAAGTGGGGAAGAGGCAGAGCCCCCAAATTCAAGGAGTGGATACACGACCTCATATACTGTCAAGAGCAATTACATGCGTACGCTGACCTGCTGCCGCCCTCCTCACGCCCACGTGACATCTGGGGCCCCCTCCAGAACTACCTCCTGGAACACGTCTTATCAGACGACACGGGTACTAACTCCCACGATGACAGGGGCAACACATACGACAGAGACGGGAACTGAAACCTGAGAGCCATCACACGGTCGGTCCTGTGGACACCACAAAGGAATTCTGGGCAACTGGGTGACCCATGTCGGTACATGACCGTGAGACACGACGCAGGCAGACACACACGCAACTACGCTACCTAGGACGGACAGTGGCACTGTTACTATGTTTTAGTTTATTTTGGTTCACAACTAGTCGTAACTCCTTTCTAAAGAATCTGCTTTATTCTAACTGCCCACCTGACGCGGCCGGCCCATAGTGGTTGTAGGCGGCATGCTGTGTAAACTACTCCCTGCCCCCCATCTGCTAAAATGTGCAAACTCGCAGTGCCGGCCGGACAGGGATGTAGGCATAAGGCTGTGTGTGGAGTTACTTGGTACCAATAAAGGTATTTAAAAATCAAAAAAAAAATTATTGGAAAAAGATAACCGGCAAAGCAAATAGCTCGACTCTAACTGGCTTTGGCAATGCTTGTCCTAATTAATCTGTGGTTGTTTATTGAATGCTATTGTGGGTGTAGGTCAATTCAATATTATTGTATCATTTATTTTTTGTGGGGAGGGTGGTGTCGTGCAATTTTTATGAAGTTTCATATCTCAGTTTCTATTTGTTTTTAATGGATGTTCATGCATATAGGGTTCTAGACTACTCTTTTTTTATTGGTGGTTATTGTTACTATACCTGTGAATGGACTTTGATTTTCTTGTTTCGTTTGCTTGCTCCGATGTTCTGTTATTTATTGTATTTGTGCTGAACTTCACTGGGTAGACAGTTATTTTCTTATGTTTTTTGAAGGTCACAATCCACTCCTGTAGGCTGGCTGTATAGTGTGCCTAAGCCTATTGCTAAACAGACATTTGAAGTTTGGAATAATTGCTTTTAAAAGAAGGTATGTTTCCTCAGACCATCTCTTGCTATTTACCAGGGATAAAAGTTGTTGTGCTGATTGGAATTTAGGATTGGGAATTGTCGTTTTCTCTCTACAATAGTGTTGAGCATTTTTCATTTCGAATAGTATTCCACACGTCAGGTTGATTGAAATGTTTGCATGATCTTCTCTATGCCGAGGTGGTTTAGTGATGACCCTGCCAGAGCTTCTATCAGATTTGTCTACGTCATGCATCAACATCTTGTTACTAAGTCATCTTTTCAGGTGTACATGTAGTTGTGAAGCTAGGGGGTTGGAGCTGGCATTAGGTCACATATGTAGGACTTGAATTGGCAGGGAATGAAGATCAGTTTTCTGGGAGGTATATTTTGTGCTATATACTGATGTTGGGTATTGACTGAGGACTCGCTAATTGATTCCTTTGAGCTGATCATATAGGTGCAGGTGATCATTCTCATTTAGCCACTTTTGCCCCCTCCTATTTAGGAGATGGATTTTCCTGTTCTCTGGTATATGGATGTTGACAGTGATCTTGATGAATGGCTCTAAGCCTCTAACCACATAAATACTGGATTCTGAGCTTGTGTGGTAGAATTTGTCAACCTGCTAGTGTCTAATCTTTGTGAGCTCTGTATGTTCTGTCCAGTTTGTTGGATCCTGAAATAAGGGACGGACACAGTATGCTCTTTACGCTCTCCTTTATTCTACCTTCTTTCTCGCCGTTCCTCTTAATCCCCGTTCATCCACTTCCGGTTACCGGTTTTCTTCACCCCACATCCTCCCTTCCTTCCCACATCTCGTCCTGCCTGGTCCTGGCGCCGCGCTCAGGAACCATGCATGACGACATTAAATCTCCCCCCTTCCTAAAATGTTCAGTGCTCACTTGTTCACAGTTCTTCAATAAGCCAGGTGGGTCGCTGAATGGTTCTTTGCAGCCGCCGTGGAAGGTGCAGTTCTCTTGATTCTCTTGAGCTTGCCAAGGCGTCAGGTCTTTCACAGTTGTCTATTTCTCGACCTAAGTAATCGGTGTCATGTGCTGACTCTTCTGCCTGGGTGTAAGCTGCGGGATAGCATTTCTTGAAATGCGACACATTTTGTGTGATTCTTTTGTCCTCAGATAAGGCCGTGACCATGGTTCCTTTGTGACTCGTCACCCGTAGGGGTTGGTCACGATATCTGCTGTCAGTTTTTGTCTTTTGTTCTTTTCTGGCTAGCACCGAGTCTCCTTCCTGGATGTCGGAGGTTCTGGCGTTTCGATGGTCATCTCCAAACTCTTTCATTTTTGCTTTCTTTGTCTTATCGAGTTCTGCCAGTGCCACGTGATCATGATAGTGGGGGCTTAAATGCACAATGGCATCTGCGATGGGTATCCTGGTGCGCGGTGTCCTTCCCAGCATCAGGGTAGCTGGACATTTGTTGGTGGTGCTGTAGGGCGTGGTTCGATATGCTCGCAACACCTCGTTGAGTGCGAGTTGGACATCCCGCCAGGCCAGTTCTGCTTGCTGTATGGTTTTCTTTAGTGTGGCCATAAACCTCTCTACCATCCCATTGGCTTGAGGCCACATGGGGGTGATCTTCCGGTGTCTGAAGTTGAGGTGATTTGCAAATTCTGTGAAGTCATGTCCATTGAATGGAGGCCCTTTTTCGGTCTTCACTTCTGTGGGGATTGCCCACGCGGCAATCATTTCGTCCAGGACTGGTATGATGGTGGTTGCTCTTGTTGACAATACTTGCTGCGCAATAGGGAATCTTAAGTACTCATCCATGATGATGATGATGTACTTCTCAGGCTTCAAAGGGCCGAAGAAGTCAATGGCTACTTATTGCCACAGGCTGTCTGGGAGGTCAGACATCTGAAGTGGGGGGCGTGGTTGTTCTCGCCCTACCAGTTGACATTGAGGACAGTCTTGGAGCAAGTTCTCAACCATTTGATCAAGGGAAGGGAACCAGACTCGCTCCCGTAGCACTTTTTTGGCTGCCACTACGCCTCTGTGTCCTTCATGCGCCAAGTTGACAACCCCTTGTTGTAGCTGTTGTGGGATGACAGTCTGTCTGTCTCTTAGTATCAGTCCATTGTCACTGATTGTGAGGTCATCTTTGACATCTCGGAAAAACACTAGTTCCTGTGGGTTGACATTTTTGTCAATTAATGATTCATCCAGGTGTCTCCAGGAATTTGTTTGGATGTGATGCATTATGTTTTGAAGCCTGACATCCTTTGCTGTGGCTTGTGTGATCGCTTCCAATGGGATGGCTGGTGGTTTCGCTTGATCAATGATGAAGTGAATGTATTCTTCAGCCAGCGAGTGTCTCATTCGTGTTGTGGCCCTTGGATGTCTTGACATATAGTCAGCTGGATTTTCCGCCTTCCCTGGCTTGTGGACAATGATGTATGTGTATTCTTGAAGGCGAATGCCCCAGCGCTCGATCCGAGGTGGCATCTTCGCTCGGGGATTTCCAAATATTGTTATGAGAGCTTGATGGTCTGTGATTAAAGTGAAGTGCTTCCCATAGATGAAAATTTGAAGTGTTTGCATGCCCAGACAGCCACCAGCTCTCTTTCTCCAGCTGTGAGTATGCTTTCTCAGTGTCTGTTAGACTGCGGCTGGCGTAAGGCTATGATGTGTCGCTGGTCGCCTTCTTCTTCGTACTGGGCTAAGATGGCTCCGAGTCATACTGGGCTAGCATCCACAGTGAATTCAGTTTTTTTTCTGAGGATTAAAGTATGCTAGGTTAATGGCAGAACTCACTGCTGTCTTGATTTTGTTGAATGCCTGCTCACATTTTGCTGAACATCGGAAGACTTGACCTTGTTTTGTGAGTTCACGCAGAGGATAGCTGATGGTGGCATAATCCTTTATGTACTGGGTGCAATAGCTGGCCATGCCCAGAAAAGATCATACGTCACGGACGCCTCGGGGGCAAGGGGTGTCAGCTAGTGCCATCACTTTTTCAGGGTCAGGTCGCATTCTGTCGGTGGAGAAGATGTGGCCGTAGAATTTCAGCATAGATTTGTGAAACTCGCACTTATCTCGATTGAGTGTAAGGTTGGCATCTAGAAGAGTGTGACACACTCGATCTAGAGCTTTGTCATGCTCCTTGAGGGTGTCACCGAACACCAGGATGTCGTCGCTGTAGTTGAATTAATTAAGAATGTGATGAATGACTCGCCTTACTGCCTCTTGGAATGTTTCTGCAGCTGATGAAATTCCAAAGTTGAGGCGTTTGTATCTGAAAAGGCCTTTGAAGCAGGGTCCTGTTTTACCATATAAAAATCCCCCATGCAGAATCCTGCTCTGCTCAGGCAGCATGAAACCCACATTTAGGCCCCACCAGTCAGAACTTAAGAAGTGTGTTAACTTGACCATTTTATCTCAAACATTTAGTAGGTCCCATAACAGTTCACACCTCTTTAGATACATACACACATAGGCCCAAGTTCACTACCCCTTTTGTCATTTTCAATAAATAAAATCTACCAGGCCCCATTGATCTTAAAAACGTATTTCTGTCATGTACAGCAGTGCGAGGCAGCCCAGCCAACCACGGACATTTTCCACAGCTACAAGAATAGCTCAGAAAACACGTAGGCAAGGTTCGGCTGGTACATCTTGGTCTTTCACAAGCAATGTTTGCAATATTTTTAGTTAAGCAACTTTCCAAGCTTGCTCAAGCGACACCAACCGACGGCTGTCTGGCTGCCTGGCATAGAAATAATGTAAGAAATATTAATTTCCGAGCATCGCACGTTAAAAGTTATCTTTTTTTAGATATTTACGGTCAAGAGCACTGACCACCTGTAAAAAACCCCTGTTACACCATGATACCACTTCTCAAGTTTTCCGTAAAACTTTCCACTGTTACTGTAAGCATGCTGTCAAGTACCCACGTCAGATGTGGGTAGGAGTTCTGCATTGAGCCATATAAAAGGTCTACACCTAGGCCAACGCCCCGAACTCTTCAAACCACTGCCTAGTTGCATGGTGAGGGTTCCCGATCGATCGTTATCCTGACTGGGCCCAGAACTTCTACTTCCAAGGTGGTAATGCTCTTTTCTGATTATTAGCCTTTTGGCTTTGTCAGCTTATCTGATTATTTGCCTTTTGGCTTTGTCAGCCTATCTGATTATTAGCCTTTTGGCTTTGTCAGCCTATCTAATTTAGCTCATCCAAACCCAAGCCATTGCATTTATCTTAGCTTAAACTGCGTAGTCTTGAATGGTGTTGCTTTCTTAAGAAAAGATTTGCCTTCTAGGCACTATCCTATTCATCACCTTTAAATTCAGGGTTGCCCCTTGGGCAGTTGCTCATAGAATGATATATAGATATACATTTCTGCTTCATTTGAACAATTGATTTATAACATTGTCGATGCCTTTATTTTCCATCCTGCTCATGTGTTGATGGGCAACATTTAAATTGAACTGTTTTCTGTGTTTCTGAATTGCTTAATAAAAGTGCCACTGTATTTTACATTGTTGTTCCTTCTTTTCAAGTGAACGAGCGGAGTGTGGGTCAGGCTCACAGGAGCCGGTAAGCAGAAGGGTGTGGCCACCATTTACCCTCAATCAGTGGCGACCACGAACAAGGTCTCGGTGGCGGGTCCTCTACAGTGCGGACATGGGACGCATACCTGGGTTACACCTGTGGCTGCCCCCGGACTCTCCTTTCCTCACGGCCACCTGGGTGAGTCAGGGATAGTTTTATTTTTTCTTCCTTGACTTTACCTCAGGGTGTGGCGTGTGTGGAGAGGTGGGTCTGGCTGCCTCTGCCCTCCAGGGTCTCCCTTGTGTCCGCTCCTTTGTCCCCCTGTGGTTGGCTGTCTTGCCACGACGTCCTCTGTGGCTGGTCACATCTTGCCGAGGCTCTTCGGGGCTTTCCCTTCTGCTTTCCTCGACTCCGTCCTGGCTTCTTCCTGCTTGGTTTCTCGTGGCGTTTCTCAGTATTGCTTTGTGGTGCTCTTGGCTTTCACTTATGTTATGTTTAGGTTATGTTTAGGTTCTCTCCACATTTTAAGGTTGGCGTTCTTTACTTGCAGAAATGATGGTGTATACATGGGTTTGACGTTTTGAGGTTTGAGTCCTGGGCACGCCAGTATTTAAATTCCTTTAGAGGTTGGGGGTCCTTGGCACTGCTTAACAGTGTCTAAACGCCTCACAGGTTTGAGTCCTGCGCCAGCACGTGGCTGGCCGAATTCTGACACAGGTTGGGAATCCTTAATACTGTCCGCGTTGCCTAAATTCTGTCACAGGGCTTTTGCGTCCTTGGCACTGTGCACAGGTAGCACACGTGTCTAAATTATTGTTGTTGCCTCCGGCTTGGATTATTGTTGGCTCCCGATTGGGGTCCTCCTGCTGTGTGCCCTTTAAGGTGTGGTCCTCTCTTCTCTGCGCCATATTACATTACTATCGTTACATTTGACAGTCTTTTTTTACTGTGTTACTTTGCAGTATTTTGCCTTTCACACTGGTTTCTCTCATATTGTGTTGCAGTGGTTCCGTTTTTCGGTGCTTCTCACATCTTTGTTTTTTCATTTCTCGGTTGCTCTCTACGCTGTTTCCTATTGGGTTGTTCCTTTACTGTGTTTTCTATTTTCGTACGTGGCTCAACCACGCCCTGCACCTCCATTTCCTTTCTCCTGTGTATTCCTTGCAAGGGTGCCCTTTTTCAATGCGCCTTTATTTTCTCAGGGCTCTTTCCCGTGTTTTCCAACACTCTTTCTTTTCCCTTTCTGCCGTGTCCCCCTCTGATTCCATTCTGCATGGCTTGGGTGCTTTCTTCTTTTTATCTCTCTAGTTAATATCTCTCTCTGACAGGCGCCTCTGTCGATTTCTCGCTGCGCCACTCCGAATAGAGGAACTAGCTCTTTCGGAACATCTGGGCCCTTCAGAGATACCCTCTGCCTTCTTCTGCTCACTGCGTTCGCAGAACGAGGAAGTGCACCTCACCCCTTCGTAGCAGCTCCCCCTCGCCCCTCCTTTCTCTGCCTTCGCAGACTGCTCTTGAACAAAATATGTCACAGTGATCACTGTTATTTTTTAAACATGCATTTCGTTTATTTATTGCTTGTCTTTTTGTTGTCTATTGTGTCTGTTTTTTGTGCTTCCGTTCCTTCGGCATTTGTTTGCCCTGCTGCCCCACTACAGTTCTCTCCCAGCCCCGTCCCCATCTGTTGCTGCCCTGCCAACTCTACAGTCACTAGCCGAGTGACAGGGCTGCCAGTTATTGCTGTTGTCTGAGTTGCCCCCCACTCTTTCCTCCCCATTAGCGGCAACTCCGCAGGGTAGCTGTTGTCTGGATTGCCTTGTCCCGCTAGGTATTTGTTCACTTACCCTAGTTGCACATTGCACCTTCATTACGCCTCTTTTTCCTGTCTCTCACACCTTTTGCCTACCATTTGTCCAGGCCAATTGGTAGCCAAAGGGGGGATGGAGTCGTATCTCCATTCCTCCTGTCAGCTCCCTTACCCCCTCCATCTATCTGATTCTTCCAACACTTCCACTTTAAATTTCAGATTGTGATTCTTCCGTGTTCACATGTTTTATTTTGTGTAGTTTTCAGTATCAAGTCCGGTGGCTTGTACACCGATTTAATACCTGTATTTGATCTGTTTTAGCGAGACAAGAATAACTAGGACTGCAGATGTATTTTTAAACATGCAGGTTGAGAGTCCTTGAGTTCACCGTGAATATTATTGTTATATTAGTATATCCTGTCTTCAAAGCATTACGTGTTGCTGAAGTCTCATCATCATTCGATGGCGATGAGACCCTGCTAGTTAGAATACTAAAAAAGAAATTAAATAAATAAATAAATAATTATAGTGGCGCAGTATCACAGTTAATATTACATTTACATTTACGGTCCCATAAGTAGCTAGACTCCCTGATTAGCTAAAGCACACAAAGACACCCCCTGCTCCATGTTATGACGGTAGGTTATAAATGCTTTGAAATACATTGTTACGTTTAATTGGAAACACAGGCCTACAAGTCCTGTAAATAAAAATATTAGGAATTACAAAAATAGGCTCACGAGTGGAAGGAAGTACTTAAGAGGAGAACATTGGAACGGAGCCAAAGGGCTACCACTCGGTTTACA
Source organism: Calotriton arnoldi (assembly GCA_963921515.1). NCBI lineage: Eukaryota > Metazoa > Chordata > Amphibia > Caudata > Salamandridae > Calotriton > Calotriton arnoldi. The sequence goes on from CAWUFW010005012.1 coordinate 1,014,187, forward strand.
TTGTTGATGAGCACTGGGAAGGCTCACACATGTAATGATTGATAACTACCAGGAAAAACAGACATATAGATGCATTTACACTGCAAAATACTGTGATATGCATTAGCAGGCAACATGCAAGGTGTTGCACCCCACATGCAGCCGCAACACAAAGCAATTAAGACCCAAATAATTTACTCCTACCTGCATCCAATTCAACAGCCCAGGCAGTGAAAATTGCCACCTCTTCAGGCACAAGCAGGTACCCCCAAATACAAGAACAAATCCAGGAAGTACAGCTACAGAACACACGCAGTTAGAGTTAGCTAGTAGAAAAGATTTTGAAATTGTGTCTCGTGGCCAAGGAAGTTAATGACATTGGACTAAGAGCAACATACATATCGGAGCAGATGGTAATTATTAGAGAGAAGAGAGGAGACAAGGAGACAAATTGATGGAATGGAATGCACACTAACTACACCCATTTTTTAATAAATGATAAAGTAAAAAGAAGTTTATGGAAGAGATGTAAAGTCCCCGAAATTCACATTTCAACAAATTCACCCTTAAAATAAATAAGATGCTTCCATTGGCTAACAAGTGCGGGACTAATGGGGGAGTAGAGAAGATGAAGTGCCAAGAAACAGGAGAGCGGTACCATGAGAGAGGAGGGAGAGGTAGTGCACATTGGGGTCCACCTCTGAAACTGGACAAATTAAGAGAATAATTTGCAAGCACCAAATGAGACACCACTTGTACTTGTCTGATGGAAAATGTTTTGTGGCTCCCAGTGAATGGACAAGACTGAAATTGCATTTCACCTATGGGAAGCCGAATGGTATGTTAACAGCCCTGTCCTTCTCAAAGAAAATGTACTGCTACCCAAAGAAGGTTAAAGGTCTGTTATTGCCTGGACATTAGAAAGTGTAGAAACAAATTAATGAAGGCCACACCACCAACTTCCATAGGAAAGTAGAACTATTTTACCTTTGATACAAATACACAGATTAATTCAGCTATATACAACGATGATATGATTAAAAATATAGGTCCAATACAATTATTATAGGCCTTTAGGAGCAAAGACTAGAGAGTATAGGCATATTACACAACTTGCATGATACAAAGGAACGTGAGTTGGGTCTGTGGGAGCATGTGTGTGACTTCATGGTCACAAGTTCAGATGCTACCAGGTCTACTTAGCATTTTATCATTCTGAAGTGAATAGATGCGGGGTCTGTTCAGCCCTTCATCATTCTGAGGTGGATAAAATGAGTACCATTGAGTTGAGGTTCAATAAAGATCTGCTATTCAGCGTCAAAATACCATTTTAAGTGAACGTGTGCTTAAAACAAAAAAGACATGTTCTGTTAAATTAGGCTCTATTTAGCATTTACGTCGTAGAATTAAAAACAACACATGCTTTTTTGAAGTTACGAGGTATTGAAGGGTTAAAGGATTTCTCTTGGGCTGCCGTTATATTAACGCTGGCCGCAGAGTCTGGGCGTTGAGCCAGGCAGGAAAAGAAACAGTGAATAAGACTTCCTGGGTTAAGAAAGAGAACAGAAAAGTTGAAAATGAATATATATATATTTTTGTACACAGTTGGCAGAACGCAAAGAGCTGTGTGACTGAATGAACAGCATTGTAAGGGAGAGAAAAATAGGTTTAGTGTATAAATTCCTTGTCCAGTAAAACAATTTATGTCAAGTGCGTTGAGAAATATTATTATTATTAAAAGAAATAATTTTAAAGACCGAATATGGGGAGAGACTGATTCTCTTCCCCCACCGTGGCAGACATGCCTATATTGAACTTGGGGTTAAGTTAGAAAAACAGGAACACGAGAACAAGAGAAATAAACTGCCCAGGATCACGCAGTTTAGTAACTGGGTATGTATATATATATGTATATATATATACTTCGCTCCCCTAGGACACACTACTGACCAGCGACATCTTTGCCTGGCATCAATTGTATATGATGCAACTGATCCCAGCTTATTTGTTCAGTTGCGGTAACGAGAACAGACTGTTGGTAAAGAATGAGCCTATACAGATATTGTCTGCTTTTGGCATAAAGTACATGTAATAACTCAGAGTTTCCAACAATGTTTAGCAGGTCTAGTGGCTCAGGGTCTGTTTCCACAGCCAGCCATCATGCTATCAATACCATCTGCAGTGCCAAGTTGTGTATATTTCAAAGCTGGGGACCACATTCCCCAGGAATGTATCGGGCGCATTACCTTTTCTATGGAGAGAGTGAGACATCACTTATGCTGAGGGCAGATCAGCTCTGACAAGATAGGCCTTAGATTTTGGAAGTAAGAGCGCGGGGTGGACAAACTGGCGTGCTGTAAAAAATGAAAGAGTATAAGTAACACAATTGTTTTAATGATTGACACTCTGCCCAAGGGGGACAGCAGTAGCATTGTCCAGAATATGGTCCACCATCGAATTCCAGACACACATCTATCTAGATTGCCACCCTTCAACTTTTCCTCTATGAAATAATTTTGGATTCCTCGATATTTAAAAGTTTCCAGTACACATTGAACGGAGTTCCAGACATATGATGGGTGGTGATCAGTATCAGGATTTGTCACAATTGCCTTTGAGGCCAGGCCCTACTACCAAATTCCGGCAATAACAAGATTAGTGGGGATACGCGTGTTATTGGGTCCCTAAGAATAGGCAAGGCATCATCTGTACCTTATCATGCATGTTTTTAGCACACTAATTTCTCTAGTACTTAGTATGGGTGACAGCAGACACCTCTGTCTGGAGGTCCCACTGGGGCCCCTGAAAATATGTCCTCCAGTTGAATACACCCTACCAGGTACGAACACTGGCCATCCATAGTATATATAACAACTAGATCTAGAGCAATAAGAGGCCAGGAAGCCCTGTCCGTGTCAGTACCACAAAAAGATAGGGCCACACCAATGTGTTGAACGTTTCTTTTATGGTGTTAAATTCAGAAGGAAATAAGTATAACTCCGCCGGAGCATTTCCGCCTACCGGCTGGTTTATAGTGAGTTGCACCGCCTGCACCTCTAGATTTCAATTAAGTGAAGCTGCTTGTTCAGCAGTGGAGATCTATATTGGGTTAGACATTCTGTAATGCATACTTCGTTTGTGAGGGAGAAAACAAGTTGCCCTGTACAAATTCTGATAGGGAGCTGAGAACGGTTTGTTTATATCTACCTTTGTGGTCACTAAATGGCCTTCTAGTGCCCGTATAGCACAGATAGGTCTACTTGATGTCTCATATTAATTAAAACAAAATGCCAAAAGATAGCTTGCTGTATCACCTTCATTATATTGGCACGTGATGTATGTGTGATACAGACACTGTAACTTTTATATAAAATTTTAATTCACTGGTGTTCTAAATTGTGGCACTTAGAGGCCATCCTAACACAGGGGCACTATGAGTGTAGCTGTGTGGCAGGAGGGAAGGAATAAGTTGTGGGATATGTGCAGCTCTGTGCAGCATACAAAATATGAGACAACGACCAGAGATCCGTAGGAATAGATTACCACAGATAGCAGCCAAAACGACTTCCTCCACACACGCCCCAGTGCTAGAAAATGTGAGGAATAAATAAAAGTTCATATATAAAGTGTATTTTCAATGTAGAAGGGTAATATGCATGGAGTAGCGATGCACAATATTGCAATATTGTCAGAATAGAAAATATGTAACTTTAAAGGTGCCTGTTTCAACAGCAGTTGCAGTCTTTAGAGGTGGTTGCATATATTTTGCAGTTCAACAACTATGAGTTTTTATTTCCCAATTGTGTTACTGGGATGGAGATTATTGAGATGTTCGTATCTCTTGGGAACAATTATTTATAGTACAATGTTTTGGTTCTTCTGTCGCTTTCGGAGTTAATTGAGGTTTTGAACACTGCAGACATTATTTGTGGGTTCTTCCCCATGTCCCTAAGCAGTATATTAGGTTTCCTGTTTTCGGGAGGTGTGTATATATATGTGCTCAATATTCATGTGTCCACCGCCTCATGTCTCATTGGGAGTTTCACCAGTGTATTTGTATATTTTATTTCTGAATGTTGTGCCTGCACAAAAAGGAGAGGAGTACAACTAAAAAACAAAATCATGAGAGACAAAGAAATATTTGTGAAACACTTGAATTCATCAAAAATGGTTATTCTCAACAGGAATGTCATATATAGGCACCATCAGTCTATTCATTAATAGTTGCATTAGACATGAGGCTGTTCCTGGATATAACCCAAAATAGAGGTTCAAGCGTCAACGCGTTTCGGTGGTAGAAAATTATAAAGGTACCACCTTCATCAGGACATATATAATACTTGTCTCTCTCTCAACAGATTACATTTTTGATGTACCTAATAAAACAAAAATATACAATACACATAATCCTATAATAAACATCATCCTATACATCATTTTACATAGTCATTAAACTAATTCATCATGCTCAAACCATACGTTACTAAAAATACATACAACACACATATATATCTTCCCTCATTCAAACAATCGTACATTTGATCAATTATTTATCCAAAATTACATACCGCTGATCGTGTATGAGAGGGGATTTTTGATGGTTACACAACCAATCCTTCCAAAATTATTTTAAAATCCACAAATGGTCTATATTAGATCCAATATTAATTCACCATAAGTTTCCCACACGTTTGGATCAAAGCTGGACCATGTGTCCACTGTGATATTAAAGCAGCAACAAATTTCAGCAATGCCTGAACGGACTACTTAGAAATAAAATAGGCAAGATAAGTACCACAATTGAAAGAAAGAAATAAACAAATAAATAAATAATTAAGAAAAAATAATCTGATCAACACTTAAAGCCCCATCAGCTGTGTCCCTGAACAATTAATAAATGTATAAGTACCAGCACCTATACATAGAACTGACATGACCTAAAACTGACACTGAAAGTTCTTCTGTATTTATGAAAAATGAAATGTAGAAATATTTGTATGAGTTAACAATGCGCTGCGAAGTTCCTTTTTTACCCAGGTATCGAAGAGGAAAGAGAAGGGCCCCATCATTCCGGAGCTCTCACATATCAGACATTTTAAAGTAATAGACTCCTCACCAACAGCTGTCCGCATTGCCAAGAGGAAAGCATTAACAGAACAGACTTCAGGGTTGACCCTGCACCCCCTCAACACTAAAGGACTAACCATAGGAGGAGGGTCATAGTTCCCATGGACTGTCCAAGAAGAAGAAGACGGTGATCGCTTGGTTGTTTATGGATTCAGACGTAGCAGCAACACCCGCCGCACAGAAGTGTCTTATGCGAAAGATAAGTATTCATATTGTAATATTTTACATTATTGTCAGAGTGGCACTAGGAAGATTTGATTAGCTCATTGTATTAATGGAAAGGCTTGTATTACTTAAAATGTTGAAGTTGCCAATACCGCAGTGCACCCCAAGTAACATCCAATATACCTGCTAGCACATACACTGAAAATGGCCCTTGTAGGAATGCAAAATGGTTCAACATCCTCTGCCAGTACCGTCAGCACCCCAAATATATATATATGCACCCTGTGTCGTCCCCTTCCCCTGTTGGAAGTATTAATGCAATAATGTGAATTCTGCCCAAGCATTTAGACAGCATGCTGCTCATGACTCCCTTCACGACATCATGCGATAAAGGAAGATGACAATAGTAGGTAGACAGGAAAATAATGAATTCTGTTCTTAAATTCATACATTCGCCATGCAGTAGGCGCAGGTAGACTGTTTTTTTTTCTTTTTTTCGGGAAATACTACCACACACTGTAAAATGTCTCCTACACATGTTCATTTACAGAATACAGGAGCAAGTTCAGATTATTGAGGACAACATCTCTGAAGTGTTTGGAAATAGAACAGTATGGGACGACACCCCAATGATGCACAAGGTTATCACTGACAATTACAGAATAGAAAGGAAGGTAACAAGAATATTTTAGATAGGTGTTCCTGATATGGACCGTAGAATAGCTTTTTGTAGGAACAATGGGTTTATGATAACAGGATCTCTATCAGAATGTAATGGCTCTTTGCCCCACACCATACATTGCCCATGCCAGAATAGAACAGCTTTATGCTTCTATAAATTTATGTCCATGACAAATGGAGTGCTCCAGGTTACTTGAAGTATAGAGCAGCGTCCTTAGGACCACATAGGGTAGACTTGGATTATGAAGATGAGATGGACTGGAAGTACACTTGGGGTGGGGAGAAAATGTTCAAAGTTATAAAAAGATCACAAAATAAAGTCACCTCTTCTCTGCTTTCTAGGCACTGTACCTACTGTACCTGTGGGCTGCAACACTTGGATGCAACAGCACCATTTTTAATTTGGACATTCAACATGGCACCTCCAGCCTAATGGACTTTCACTGGGCCTGCGGAGAACGTCTCTATCTCCAACAGCCCTCATGAAGGAGCAACATGTGCTCACTAGAACAATGCACAAAGTGTCCCTGATCGTTCCAGCAGCAAATATCTCCTACATCAATGCCCATCTATGGCTCTGTTACCTTGCGCCACCGACATTGGCAGTATGCTGAGTACTAAGGGTGGACAGCTTTCACATTGCCAACAATGAAGAAAATGGCTCCATCACCAAGGCCATCAACGACTTGAACAAGATAGAAAATAAAAGGATTGCTGGAGGAGGTGCCATAGCAGACACAGCCACTGATTGGTTGAACATTGACTGGATACCTTTGTGGCTGTCTGCCATTCTAAATATATTTGCTGTTGCTCTTTTTGTTGCATCCTACAGATAATATGTCAGTGTTTGAAGAGATTAAGTACTGAAGTACTAGGGATGATATATGCCAAGACAGGGTCTACAGGAAGTCCAAACGTAGGGTCAGTGGACCAGGGAATAGGGATCAATTAGCACTATTAGAGATGGTGGAGCTCACAACGACTGGCTCACACTTGTTGCAGACCTCTCCTGACGTCAACTACTAAGTACATACCGCTCCCCCACTTCTCCCTGGTAGACACCTCGTAGGGGAGGATCCTAGTGTAGATCATTAAAAAAAAAAAGCTGACAGGCCTGAAGGAGAGTATATAGAGTTGAGGAGAGCCAATGTTCCAATATGGATGACACCCTGGGATACACCAACTAGAGGGAGGGCATGACAGGTATGCTGTAAGAATTTTGTTCAAGTATGAACAAGAGGAGGGAGATGAAGCAGGGTCCCGTTTTACCATATAAAAATCCCCCAATGCGAATCCTGCTCTGCTCAGGCAGCATGAAACCCACATATAGGCCCCACCAGTCAGAACTTAAGAAGTGTGTTAACTTGACCATTTTATCTCAAACATTTAGTAGGTCCCATAACAGTTCACACCTCTTTAGATACATACACACATAGGCCCAAGCTCACTACCCCTTTTGTCATTTTCAATAAATAAAATCTACCAGGCCCCATTGATCTTAAAAACGTATTTCTGTCATGTACAGCAGTGCGAGGCAGCCCAGCCAACCACGGAAATTTTCCACAGCTACAAGAATAGCTCAGATAACACGTAGGCAAGGTTCGGCTGGTACATCTTGGTCTTTCACAAGCAATGTTTGCAATATTTTTAGTTAAGCAACTTTCCAAGCTTGCTCAAGCAACACCAACCGACGGCTGTCTGGCTGCCTGGCATAGAAATAATGTAAGAAATATTAATTTCTGAGCATCGCACGTTAAAAGTTATCTTTTTAGATATTTACGGTCAAGAGCACTGACCACCTGTAAAACCCCTGTTTCACCATGATACCACTTCTCAAGTTTTCCGTAAAACTTTCCACTGTTACTGTAAGCATGCGGTCAAGTACCCACGTCAGATGTGGGTAGGAGTTCTGCATTGAGCCATATAAAAAGTTTACACCTAGGCCAACGCCCCGAACTCTTCAAACCACTGCCTAGTTGCATGGTGAGGGTTCCCGATCGATCGTTATCCTGACTGGGCCCAGAACTTCTACTTCCAAGGTGGTAATGCTCTTTTCTGATTATTAGCCTTTTGGCTTTGTCAGCTTATCTGATTATTTGCCTTTTGGCTTTGTCAGCTTATCTGATTGTTAGCCTTTTGGCTTTGTCAGCCTATCTAATTTAGCTCATCCAAACCCAAGCCATTGCATTTATCTTAGCTTAAACTGCGTAGTCTTGAATGGTGTTGCTTTCTTAAGAAAAGATTTGCCTTCTAGGCACTATCCTATTCATCACTTTTAAATTCAGGGTTGCCCCTTGGGCAGCTGCTCATAGAATGATATATAGATATACATTTCTGCTTCATTTGAACAATTGATTTATAACATTGTCAATGCCTTTATTTTCCATCCTGCTCATGTGTTGATGGGCAACATTTAAATTGAACTGTTTTCTGTGTTTCTGAATTGCTTAATAAAAGTGCCACTGTATTTTACATCGTTGTTCCTTCCTTTCAAGTGAACGAGCGGAGTGCGGGTCAGGCTCACAGGAGCAGGTAAGCAGAAGGGTGTGGTCACCATTTACCCTCAATCACCTTGATGCGTTGAGAAAGTGGTGATGTAGCGGGATTTCTCGTGAAGCTAGAGCTGGTGGTAGCCTTTGTTTAAGTCCAATTTTGAAAAGACCTTTGCCCCATTTAGGTGAGTGATCATGTCGCTGATGTGGGGTACCGGGTGCCGTTCTCGTTCTATGGCTGTGTTGGGGGCCCTCATGTCTACGCAGAGGCGCACTTTGTTGTCTGATCCCCATTTGGGTACTACCACTACTGGGGATACCCACGGGGTTGGTCCAGTCGATCTCTAGATGATGTCAGCTAGCAGTACATCTTGTAGCTCTTCATCTACAGCTTGTAGGAGGTGAAAAGACACTTCCGGTAATGTTGAGCTACTGGTGTTACTTGCTCATTGATGTGTAGTCGGACTTTGAAGTGGGCTAGTTTTCAGAGTCCAGTGAACAGCTTTGGAAACTTGCTGATGATGTCTGGCATGTCATGTACCTTGTATAGTTTCAGGCGTTCAGCGGTAGGCAGGCTAAGAAGGCAGTCAGCAGCTTCAGGTCCTTCTATGACATGAATCTGTGCTTGATCCGTTCTGTCTTCATATGTTAGAGACGTGCAAAATTGTCCCAGACACAGTAGAGGTTCTTTGGACATCCATGTGTAGACGCGCACAGCGGCCTTCTGCAGTTTGGGTTTCATGTTCATTTTCCTGTATTCTGATGCGCATATATAGTTGAGTGACGCTCCTGTATCTAAGACAAATTGTGCCGGGTGACTCCCTATTTGAATATGTAGCCTTGGGTATTTCTTTAATCCGTCGGGGTCTGCTACCATGCACACGTATTCGTCACTGTCTTGAGGGATAGGAGTGAGGGCGGAGGACTCCCAGAACGGTGTGTGAGGTGAGACTGTGTACAGGATCTTGACAAGCTGATTGATCTGTCTCGCCTCTCACGTACCGCTCTTGCATGGTGACGAGGTCCAGGGTTTTGTTTTGTTAATGCTGGTTCCCTGCGGGATGCTTGGCACAATAGTTCAATGTGATTTTCTTTCCCACAGCGAGGCAGTGTTTCCCCATGGTAGGGCAGGGGCCCTTGTGAGGGTAGTCTTGACCGCAATGATAGCATTGTAATTGTTGTTTCTGGTTACTGCTACTCTTGTTCAAGCTGCTAGTTGGCTTGTGGGTTTCGGGGGCCTTTTGTGATCTGACTGGCATCGTGGATTTGCCTGAGAGTGAAGTCGGAATGCTTGTTCCCATTTTTCTGTCTTGCCAGTTTCCATCTTCCTGGCATGTTCTTCAGCTTGATCATTTATTCGCATCAGCTCTTCGATGTTGTCAAGTGAGTAATCTTTCTTCAGCAGGCGATGATGTAGTGATTCTGACCAGCATCCCTCTATGATTCGTAGTCGAAGAGCATCTTCTGTGGTGAAGTTATCAAATTCGCAGTACCAAGCTAGGCGTTTGAGGCGTGTGATGAAGTCGCCCATCGCTCGTCCTTTTCCTGGGACTCCAAGTTGAAGGTGTAGCGTTTGTAGTCTAAGTTACGCTTGTGGAGGAATTTTCTGTTTAGTGCATCTCTCACATCTTGATATGAAGTAGACATGGCAGGCGACAGTTCTTTGATGACTTGTCCAATGTCTTTGCCAATCAGGTTGCGCAGGGCAATGAGTTGTTGATTGGTGTCGATAACTCGCGACCCCTTCATGACGTCTTCAAAGTCTTCTAGCCAGCCTTGCCATCTAGGACCCATGCCGCTGCCAGTTGTGAGACTCAAAGGTTCTGGGGGACGTAGGAGGGATACGCGTAGCATCACTGGTCATGGCTGCACATTTTGCGAGGTGTCTGGAGATAACGACATGGTGATGTACTTTCAGGTCCGTCAGTGAGTGACAGTAGGTGGCAGAGTTGGGGACGCCAGCGGTGCACCGCTGAGATGTGGCGTACAGATAGGGATGACTTGCTCCCTCCAGGTTCCAGCAAGGCACTCTGGGGTAAGCGTCCTGAGGTATGGAGGTGTAAGTATGCAGTAAGGGTGCCCAGGAAAAGTGTATGGGCATCCTGTGAATGGTGCCTGGTTTCAAGCTGGCCGCCGGGGTAGTAGCAGGGTTTCTGACTGGCTGGCCTGACTTCAAAATGGCCGCCCGGAAGGACAAATGTGCACGAGGTTGCAGGCAGGTGGTGAGCAGTAAGGCTTATACTGGGAGCAGTGATGCGGTGATGTCAGGCACTGGAGCTCAGGGGCTGATGCAGGCTCGCTTGAAAATGTGGGCGTTGAAGTGTGGCAAGCAGGCAGACGAAAATCTGCAGCAGCAGGCAGTCTGGAGAGAGGCGGGCGTTCACACGCTTCAGAGAGCACGTCAGAAGGCTAGCGCTCGTGGTGCTCCGCCTCACCCACAGCAGGAGTCAATTTGGCCAGGAGGTGGCTGTCGGCAAGATTGGTATGCGGTGTCCCATGGGGTGCGGTGTTGGGTGACGGCCGTTGGCTGCTGACTTGAAGCTGCAGTGAGGCGCGTTGCCGGACTTGAGGTAAACGGCATGTCCCAGGATCCCAGCCTTCATCGCCAGTTTGTTGGATCCTGAAATAAGGGACAGACACAGTATGCTCTTTATGCTCTCCTTTATTTTTTCTTCTTTCTCCTCCTGCCTCGTTCCTCTTAATCCCCGTTTATGCCCTTCCAGTTACCTTCACCCCACCTCCTCCCTTCCTTCCCACATCTCGTCCTGCCTGGTCCTGGTGCCGCGCTCAGGAACCATGCATAACAACATTACACACTTGTTGTGGAAACTAAGGGACATGGTTATAAAAATTCGCACAATGCAACACTGCAAGTCACCTTACTTTGCTGTTTGAAAGGGAGAAGGTAGGAATGCACCTTATTTAACATTATACAGCACATTTCTGCTCTCTGCCTGCACTGGTGCACAAACTGCTGCCTAACGCCAATGCAGGCCCCCTTGCACCATGGTGCAAGGTTGCCTGTGTTGTAGGTAAGATTGTTTTGTGCAGGAAAGGACACCTTCCAGCACAAAAATAATCCTCTGAGGCTTTTTCCTCTTTCTATGTGTGCTGCAGAATGCAGCACACGTAGACAGAAAAATATAATGAGGGGAAATAAACATATTTCTCCTCGTTATGCCTCTCCTGTTTACAAGTCAGTATGGGACACTGCTTTTACACATGCAGGACTGACAGTGTCATACAAGAAAGAGGAATGGAAGAGAGAGAAGAAACAGCACAGGAGCAGCTGTTTTACTTTGTTTCTCATGTCTTCTTTTGGTGATCTTCAGATGGAGGTGGAAGGTTTACCTCAGAATGGGTTTGAGGACACGATATTTAGGAGGAATGAGAAGCACTATTTACAGACTGCATTCTTTCCTTATATGATACAGATAAAATAATGATACAGATTAACCCCTATTGTACAGAGTGCTGATCACCTTTAAGAGAAGACAGGCAGGCATACAATGTTTCTCAGAATCCGAAAGTTTCCCAACTTTAAGGTAGTTACCCTTACAACCATTCTGGTCGAAATAAAATGATAACGCTGTCGTAACTGGATATTCACATATTCACTGTTACTAGGAAATGCACAGGTTGCAGGTAACATTGAATTAGGAGGCTCTGCATAACAGTTATAGTAACAATAATATGTGTGAGAAAGTAGATTGTTAGTTGGGGTGGATGGTAGTACACCACAAGTAATAATGTCACTATACTTGTTAAGTCAAGGAAGTGTTTAACCATTTTAAATCTGAGCTCAACCCCTGGTAGACATGGCAGAGAGCAAACAGGCTTAATTTAAGAAAATGTATTAAGCATTTAAAAATGTTAAAACAGTTGAAAAGTTGAAAACACAAACAATAAAAATCCCACTTTAATTGGTTAAAATAGAGAATATTTTAAAGAACGCAATAACACCAAAATAATAAAAATCCAATAAAGGGAACCAGAGATATGATTTTTTTAAAGTTTTAAATAAAAAGTTGTGCCAAAAAGTGCAAAGCACCAGCCTAGGGAGACTGGTTGCGCTAGACCAGGACATGGGTAAGGTTTGAGACTAACTGCGATGTAGCCTGGATCTGCTACGAGGATCAATTTTGTTCCAGTCAGAAAGTTTTCTTCACATTTGGAATATTTTCATGAAGGTGTCGTCCTTAGCAGGGCAAGGCTGCCAGCCGTGTCCAAAGAAGAGCTCATCGATTACGGGTTGATAAAGGATGAGGTCGTGGTGAAACTGTTGATGAAGATGGGAAAAGATCAAAGTGTGAAAAGTCTGGAGTTAATGCCCAAGAAGTTATCAATGTCAATCGGATGTAACTCAGCTTTAGACAGGTGAATATTTCTACCTTCAGACTTAAGCTCTTTCTGGAAGTTGGATTCAATCAGTGGTGCAAGACTGCAGGCTGTAGCCAAAGAGCTTCAAATGTCATTGGATGCCGGTTGGTGTCGGGCCCACTGAATCGTATTTACTGCTGCAGATAAGAACAAAGCGAGAACTACAGTGAAGTGAGGCCCATCAGCGATGCTCCCTAGGTGGATCAGCTTGGCAGGTGAGTCCTGGTTTTCTGTCTGTTATCCAGGCAAAAAAGCCTTGAAACAGTTTCTAAGCCCCATCCATTTAGGTTTGGGCAAGAAGAGTACACTCTGAAACAATGCAAGGGATCCAGGACCTCAGGAACAGGACTTGTGGCTCAGGACTCACTCCAACAGAAGCAACCAGCAAAGTTCGGGGCAGGTCCAGTTGAAAATGATCAGTTGGCTTCTTTCAGCTTTTGTGTCCCTGTAGCTTAACAGGAGGTCAGCCAACTGACCCTTGAAGTACTCTTCTTTGTCTGAGTTCCAGCCCTTAGAGTTCTACTCACAGGTCTCAACAGAAGGTGCAGTCCTTTTTCTGTCTTCCACATGTACAGCAGCGTTTTGAAGAGCATGGCCAGGGGTGCATGTTTTATTCATGGTATTAAACTGTGGATGGGGTGACTCCTATCGACTCTCTAACCAATAGGCAGGCCCAGGAATAGGGGTGGGCAATGAAATCTGCTCCGCTGGCGGAGTTTGCAGAGATTTGCTCACTCCGTGCTCCGCGCAGAGTGTGGGGTTCCGAAAAACTCTGCGAAGAGGTGCAGAGCAAATTTTACCTCTCGCATGGCTTGCTAAGTTGGTGTGCGGGGAAAATCATCTGCTAGAGCACCTCCTGTGAGATTTCTCAATATGGGTGGTCATGGCAGGTCACTATCGCTCGTGTTGAGAAACCTGCTGCTCGCGTACAACATCTACTCGAGAGGCAGAAAGAAGCAGCACCCTCTTACACTGCACATGGTCCAGTTCCCACTGAATTTACATCTCCCAGTGTTAAAAATCATAAGCAAAAGCAGCTCGACTCACCACCCTCTGCCACTTGTGGAACTCCGCGGAGCGCAGCAGAGTTTTTTCAGTACTTCAAGGAGTTCCGCCAGGCGTACCCAGGCATACCCAGGAGTTAGCTACATCTGCCTATGGTAGGTTAGGTCTCTTTGAAGTTATGTTCCTGGGCACCACCAAAATGGTCATCCTGTCAGAGGAACAGAGCACATCTCCACACCCAAAGCCTTTGTCTCAGCTCTGGGAGCAACTTCACACCTAACTAAGGGGCTATTCAGCTCCTTGGTGACAGTTGGAAGCTCATGCAAATAGGCTTCTAGAGGCTACAGGGCAGGGTAAACGTGACATTTTAAAAGTAGAGCTTGTAAAGCATTTATTACAAATCTGACTTTACCAATGAATTGGGTTTGTAATAAATATTTGAAAAAGTCCAAGAATTAACTTCTTATCTGGGTTCCTGGTTGAGATAACATAAATTCCCAGTGATTTTCTATGGAAAAGCAAATCCTTCTACAGTGAAAAAAGCTTTTGTGGCCTTGTCACTGTAGGTACATGTTCTTTATTTCAATTTTGCATGTCCTGCCTTTAAATACAATGCAGCCTGCCTTATTGGGGATTATGGCCTTCTAAGAGGTGAGTTATGAATATCTAAAAGGAGGGTTTAAGCTTGTCAAAAGGTGTTGTTGAGACAGGTCAAATTTGCTGTATAAACCTACACAGCCAGTTCACTGGTGGTAGATCTGCAGTCATGTTTTCAAATGCCACTTTAGTGGTGGCACAATATGTGCTGCAGTCCACTATTTGCATTTAACTTACAGGACCTGTGTACACTTTCTACCATATACTGGGAACATATATCTGAGTTTAATGGGCCAAATAGGAGTAAAGCTAATTTCAACATGTTTTGATGGTCAGAGCACATGCACTGGGGCCTGGTTAGCAGACTCTTAGTGCAAAGAGTCAAAAAACCAGCAGCATCAGTCCAAACAAATGGGTATGATCACGCCAAAAAGTGGCCTTTTCTTATCATATGAATCTACGGATAGCTTGTAAAGCTGTCAATGTATCATATGGTTGTATGGCTAAGCCAGGGACTTCTAAAAATATCATTGTTAGACTTGGCTTTTTCAGCGGGTTTACCCCCAGACTTTTTGCTTTTTGGCCTCCTGTTTTTGACCCTGTGTGTGTTGGTTTTAGGACTCTGGGCACTTTACCACTGCTAATCAGTGCTAAAGTGCATATGCTCTCTGTGTAAAATGTGTTATGGATTGGTGTTTCCATGATTGGCCTATTTGATTTATGTGTCAGTCCCTAGTAAAGTGCACTGAGAGTGCCAGGGCCTATAAATCAAATGCTGTTGGTGGGCTGCAGCACTGGATTGTGCCACCCACGCAAACAGCCCGTAAAGTGTATCTCTGGCCTGCCATTGCAGAGCCTGTGCGCAGCCTGGGGCTGCCATGTCGACTTGGCAAGTGCACACACTTGCAAGTCCCTAAACCTTCCCTTTTCTACATGTTAGTCACCCCTAAGGTAGGCCCAAGGTACCCCTGTGGGCAGGGTGCATTGTATGTGAAAGGTAGGACATGTCCTGGTGTGTGTGGCATGTCCTGATAGGGAAATACAGCCTACTTCGTTTTTCACTATTGCAAGGCTACCTGTTCCCCATAGGCCAGAATGGGCAGTTTTGATTATTTCAGCTTATAATCCTAACTGACCCAGGGAACATGGTAGAAATTTGAGTTTAGTATGCCTGGACTCAGAATGATAAAATGCATCTTTTAGTGAAGTTGGTTTTAACATTCTGTGTTTGAAAATATCACTTTTAGAAAGTGGGTATTTTCTTGTCTAACCATCCAAGCCTGCCTCTGCGAGGTTGTGTATTCCTTGTCTGGAGTGTGAGTGACAGGGGCTGGGGGATGCCAGGAGACCGGGTGAGTCAGCACAGGGCTGAATAGCAAGATCTACATGTAGATGGGTGGGAGGAGTTGCACCTGGGCCCTGAATAGGACAGTGCCTTCCCTCCACCATGCTGGCTCCACCTCCTGTGGTGCGTCTGATGTCCCTGTCCTACTCTCTGAAAGAAAGGACGGAGACTTGTCAACAAAGTGCTCCAGAACTGGTTTGGACTAGGCAAAGGCCTCTCTGCCTTCAGAGAACAAAGGAATTTGGGATATAAATATTGGGGCCCTGACCCCATGAATTTAGATCTCGCTGGAATTAAGGAACCTGTCAAGAAGAAGAGCTGGAGAGCTGCTAGGAGGAGTACTGCCCCTTTGCTGAGTGACTGCTTTGTTGGGTTGGCCTGCAGTTGCTGCTTCTGTCTCGGGCAGTGAAAGAACTGGACTGGACTTTCTACAAACTTGTGCTGAGTATCTCCAAGGGCCTGAAACCGAGCTGGCCTCCTGTTAAGAAGTCTCAGGGACTGCAAAGACTTCACAAGCCTCTGGGTACCGCTTCTGGAACGCTGTTTCAGTTGCCACAGAGGAAGGGAACTGCAACCGACTCCGTCAACCGAATCCATCCCTGACCGGTGACCTGTTTGCACCGCAGACCGCATCGCCCCGCTTCGCATCGCAACCCTGGTCTCACCGTAGGCGACGTCTGACGCCGTCAACACCGAGCCGCTGCTTGCACCATGACCTGTGGACACCGCAGTTCGCATCGCTTCACTGAACCAGCCGGACCCGACCGACGCGGTCGCTGCAACTGGCTCAACAGTCGTGACCGCATCGCATTTGGGGCACCGCTCGCACGTTTGCGACGTACCGCTCCGACTCGCACCGCTGTCCGACGCCAGCTCCCGCACTCCGGCTTGGTCGCCTGCATCGCAACCTGTCAGCACCGCATCGTACACCGTCTTGCCCTGCACCGCACGCCTTGGACTCACTGACTCCGTCTGCACGACGCTCATCGAGCCGCTGCCTGCACCGCATCGAAGGACACCGCTCCTTGCATCGCTCCGTCTCGCACCACAACCGCGACGAACGCCGACCGGCTCGTACACTCCGTACCAGCCACAACGAGAAAGGTACTGTGACCGAGTCTGTTCACGACTCTGCTGGCCCGTAACGACGCGGTCGGCTGGAACTGTGAGACTCTGGGTATTTCAGCATCACGGTAGACCCGGACGGGGCTACCGACTCGCACGAACTTTGCTTTTGTGTTATTCCTGCAAAGAAGAAGTTACCTTACCAAGCATTCATTTTCAAAGTATAGTATTGTGGATTTTTGTCGTAATTGGTCTTGTCTTGAGTATATAAAAATATTGGTTATTTTTCTAAACTGGTGTGGTGTCCTTTTGTAGTGCTTACACTGAATTACTGTTGGTTATGTGCAAATGCTTTACACACTGCCTCTAGAATAAGCCTGACTGCTTGTGCCAAGCTACCAAGGGGGTGAGCAGGGGTTATTTTAGGAGTGTAACTCCCTTACCCTGACTAGGAAGAAGGGTCCCTACTTGGACAAAGGTGCAAGCCCTTGCCAACTAGAGATCCCATTTCTAACAATCATCAAACAAGAGAGTTTCAAACAAATCAGAACCTACACTTTCTAAATTCTGTTTACCAAAAATCATGCATATTGCTGGTGTCTGAAAGGTAATCAAACTTTCGGACTGTTATGTGTCATCCAACATCATACACAGATTGTGCTTATTCCTTTCAGATAACCAATAAGGCAAATCGCTTGATGAAAGTTAAATCTAGAAAATCATCTTTGGCCCTTGAATCTTTCAGGATCTGAATGAGCACAAGTTGTTGAGTAGTTAACTGTAAAATGACAGGCATGGCCCCCCAAGAAAGGCAACCTACATTTCAATGAGGGGTGGCATATTTATATGTCATAAAGGCACCCTATTGACGCCCATTCATTAAGTATATATATGCCTTTAGGGCAACAAAAGGGTTATGTATTTTTCTGAATGGGGAGTTATGCAAGCAAATTATTTTCCATCTTCGTGGACGAGTTTTGCATCAATATACAAATGAAGGCACTGGATTATGGAGCTCTTAATAATCTTATATAATATCTATATTGCAGTGTCGTCCTAGTCAAACAAAGGGGCATATTATCAACAAATGGCGATATTTATCGCTAACTCCGCTTAGCGTCATTTTCCTTATCGCCGCAGAACGCCGGAATCTATCGCCGCATTAGCGGCGTATTAGCAACATGCCGCTAACAGGCGATAGCTACCTTTTCCGGCGGAAATGGACGGCGATAGATTTAGCGTGCCAGCGATAAAAAACGCATGCTAGCGTGAAAAAAGTGGCGATGGGCCAATCAGCAACAGAATCCTATTGCTAATTAGCACCAGGCCTGCATTTTACGCGTTCAGCTGGAAAATGCACTATAAATGTCCCGCAAAGCTTGGAAAAAAAAAACCAATGGAAAATACCAGAGGAGCAATGGAAGAAGCTGGGACCAGGGCAGAGGCCACAATCATGCCCACAAATACCCAGGTGGACCAGCCAGAGACCCATGTGAAGGCCAAGAGGAAGAGGAATCCTAAGTTCAGCCTGCAGAAAAACCAGGTCCTGATTGCGGAGGTGACTGAACACCAACAAGAACTGTTTGTCACCTCCACAGTGACATTGGCAAGAAAAAAAGAAATATGGGAGGACATTGTGTACAAGGTGAATGCCGTTGGAGAGAGGAGGAGGACAGTGGACGATTGCAAGAAGTGCTAGCATGATACCAAGCGCAAAACCAAGGAGAAACTAGCAGCCAACGTGAGAGCAGCCAGGCAGACTGGAGGTGGGAGTCCAGCGCCACAGGAGGAGCTGGATGAGTTGGAGGAGCAGGTGTCCCAAGTCATCAGTGAGGAGACGGTGGTTGGAGTTGCGGGCCAGGATAGTGCTGAATGTGAACAGACACAACAACACCAGGGTGAGCATCAACCAGGGACGGGGGTGAAGGGGGTGGATGGGCCCAGTGGCACTCATGTACAAATAAATTAATTGAAGTGCATACCCACATGTACTGTGGATCATGTCCCGGATACCCCTGTCCATGGTGGCATAAGGACATATCACCCTTCTCAAACAACACATTGCACGACACACATTGGCCGGCATACAGACTTTCAAATGTGCACAGAAAAGGAATCCCAAAATAGTTCTAGGTCAACGTCAGACCACTCCATAAGTGCCCCTCAAATGACAAAGTAGCACAACAACTTGACATGCGGCAGGGTGGCAAAATGGCCCCCTTGCCACATAACCACACACATACAAATTGACTGCACAAGGACACATCTCACTCTAATGCCAAAATGCGTGTGCTCTGTGAATGTGACTGGTCATGTGCACGATAAGGCATGCCACCACCAATGTCAACACACCTGCAGCATTCTGCACATGTGTATGAGTGGAACGCAGGAATGTGCATGTGCAGAATGCTGCAGGTGTGCTGACATTGGTGGTGGCATGCCTTATCGTGCACATGACCAGTCACATGCACAGTGCATCCGCATTTTGGCCTCAGAGTGGGAGGTGTCCATGTGCAGGCAATTTGTATGTGCGTGGTGATGTGGAAGAAAATCTGACATCACCTGCATCACCATGCAATGTGCCCCCTTGCCTGTTCATGAGATGCAGTCTGGTGTACACCAAGTGGGGAAACATCTAGTGAGTCTGCATACCACACACACATGCAATGTCACAACAAATTGACCATGTAGGCTGCTGGATAAAGGTTGCACCTCCAAAAATGCACACAAACAGCACACTTCACTCAAAGGGTGACGGAATACAATGAGCAGGGGGACGTGCCAACAACCACACAGTACGTGAACAATGCAGAGCAGGAATGTATCACACCAATATGTACTTTATGCCTTGTCGAACCACAATGTGCCTGCAAAGCTGTCTCACTGCCAAAGTATGACAAGCAAGGATAGCTAGTTTGAAACAAATCATGTCAACCGGCCAAATTCCACCCTCAACCCCTATGTAAAATTTCACTCCTACCCCCACAAGTGTACACATCTGCCACACAGAATACAGCATTCCACATCAGTCCTGATGTGAGTTGCACATCACACCATCATGTGCAATTCAAATCAACGGTTTTGTAAGTCAACTGTGTCAGTGAACAAATATGCAGTCAGGGAGTCATCACCCACATGCCAAGCCAGGCATTGAATAACAGTACCAGGACAGCAGGTATCATTCATGGCAGCAGCTGCGTGGCACATACACAAACACACATCACCCGCACATTTGCATCTCTTGTGAGGGTGGCGTTGACCAGGCCTGAGCACCATAAATAGGCATCATGAAATGCACATACATCAGAAAACTGACCACTTACACACCACACGTGGGGTCAACCTTGAGGGTAATGGGTGTTGACACTATGGGGCATATTACCAAGCCCGTATCTCCACCACAACGTCACTCATTTTTGACGTTGGGGTGGCGATAGGGTCAGCGCACCATTATCAAGGCAGCGTTAAGTCACTCAATGTGGCTTAAAGCCACGTTAAGTGGCTTTACGCTGCCTTGAGAATAGGGCCCCTTTCACGCTAAACTTTGTGTGAAAGGGGGCGTGCAGTGGGTGTTGTGGTTGGCGTCCCACCACAACACCCATTGAAGTCGACGCTGCCATCCATTACCAAGTTAAGCGAGAATAGGTGGCAGTGCTGATCTGAACACCAGAGAAATCCTGGGCCTAAGGTTGCAAAACTAGGAGAAATGCATTAAATCTCCTTGTTTTTCTTGTTTCATGTGTGCTGCCTTGTGCAGCCCACATGTGAAAAGTCAAATTCCATGGTATGTTCATGTACAGGAAGGTGTCCCTTCCTGTACATGAGCAAACTGTACTTCTAAATGTCATTTCGTAACTTCCATGTGTGCACACATGAAAGTTAGAAAATGCTGTCTTAGCTTTGTCCATGTGCAGGAAGCAACTACTTCCTACACATGAACAAACCTCCCTGTTCGCAGACACCCTTGCACCATGGTGCAAGGGAGCCTGTGCTGGCGCTAAGCAGTGTAATTTACTTCCATTGCAGTGGGAAACGCCAGGGTGTACCATATCCTTGATAACATGTTTGAGCTTGGCGTTACCAAAGTGGAGGTGAGAGCCGTGAAGACAAGATGGCTAACGCCTCTCCCTGCCACTTCCTTGGTAACATGCCCCTGTCTGTTCAGACCGCAACAACAATCGAAACTCACGCTGAACCATACTCACAACGGGTCCGCCAAACGGAGGGCACTCAGCAATGCATGTAATAAAAACCATGAAGGACGACATGCACACCAGACAAATCACAATAGGCAAAGCAAAATGGATGTCCATGTGTACTACATAGTGCAGCACATAGTGCAGCACATGTTGAAACAGCAAGTAAGCTCACATTGCTAATGTGCCTAAAGGGTGCCCTACTCACACATAACCATACTTGCACAAAACACATGCACATGTGCAGTACCCTGCAATGCTGCGTGTCCGTGAGCCACATTGACAAGGCAAGTGACAGTGCATGATGAATAGCATGCCTGCAGGCCCAACCTATTAACATGGTTCAGGCCACCTCACTGAGGTGGCTGAGTGTGGACAACATCCTTAAACAAGCAAGTCACACTCTGACACATCCTCGTGTACATACAACCCCTGACGTAAACAAGACATTTGAAGTCAAACAATGCACAACTGTTATGTTATGTTATGTGGTTTTATATAGCGCACAGCTGCCCCAGCAAAGGGGCGTCCCAGCGCTGAACAAAAAACAGCAGCTCAAAAAAAAAACAACACACAACAGTCTATGATGGAAAAAGATGTGTTTTGATGGCCCTGCGAAATGCCATATAGTTTTCCATGCTACGAATAACGGTAGGGAGCGTGTTCCAAAGTCTGGCCGCCAATACACCAAAAGAACGTCCACCAGCACGCACCCTCCTCACCCGTGGGACCACCGCCAGATGCTGGCCCATAGACCGAAGTTGCGGGAGGGGATGTAAGGTGTAAGCAGATTGGTCAAAATGTCTGGGGAGGAAGAATTCAAAATTTTAAAAGACATGCACAGAGTCTTGAACTCGATGCGCTTTGCTACAGGCAACCAATGTAGCCGACGGATAGCATTGGAGGTAGGGCATGTCCTGGGCAGACCTAACAAGGCTCTGGCAGCAGGGTTCTGAACCCTTTGCAGTCTTGTGATCTCCACTTTATTAACTTCCAAGTAGAGTGAGTTGGCGTAGTCCAGTCTTGACTGAATAGATGCTTGGACAATTTCCTGCCTCATGGCCGGGTCAAAAAACCTCAGCACTGGTTTGAGCCCCCGTAAGATGCCAAAACAGGTTCCTGCTACTTTCTTTGTTTGAGTCTGAAAGCTAAGGGTGGCATCTACCCACACACCCAGATTTCTTACCACCTGTTTGGGAGCAGGTGCATCGCCCAGCTTGGCAGGCCACCAATGCTCACTCCACAACTCAGTGTTTCTCCCGACCAGCAGGACCTCGGACTTGTTGGCATTTAAGTGAAGACAGTTGGCAGTCATCCACTAATATATAAACTCTAGATCCCTCTGGAACTTGCATGAGCCCTGTCCTGAGTCCTCAGAGAGAGCAACTACCAACTGCGTGTCGTCCGCGTAAGACACTGATGTGAGCCCTCTACTTTCTGCCACTGCTGCCAAAGGTTGCACATATACGTTAAACAGTGTTGGGCTCAAAGCTGAGCCCTGCGGTACCCAGTGTTTGAGGGTGTGTGTCTTGGAAGCAAAAGGGGGAACTGCAACCTGAAAGGTCCTGTCAGCTAAAAAGGAAACAAACCACTCAAGAGCAGAGCCCACGATCCCCACCTCCTCCAACCTCTGCAACAGGATCTGGTGGGAGACGGTGTCGAATGTGGCACTGAGATCTAACAAAATCAGTGCCGATGTACGACCCTCGTCTAAGGCCCTCCTCAGATGCTCGGTCACAGCCAAGAGGGCTCTCACAACTTTGACCAAGACCCATATTCCACCCAGTTTGCCTCAGCACAGCATTGTAAATGCATAGAACTCAAAGGCTCACTACCTGAAAGGTATAATGGGCAGCTAAACCAAAGCTGCAGGTGCCACCAGCACACAATGCAGTGCACACACAGACAAATCTGAGCCCATCAACATTGACTACTATGTGGGCCAAATTGCATTACTCACACAAATGAACAGAGGACACAACTTGTGACGCTTGTGTGTAGATATTGTACAATAACATTTGTCATAGCTGGAAACTGTGAGATGACAATGTACAACTACAACATCACATCCGCAATTACCTCAAAATCATCACTATCCTGCAACAAATAGGCATCTCCTCAAAAACTGAATGAATGGACACTGTCCTGCTGTCTGCTTGTAAACACATCCAATGGATGATTGTACATGACAAACACTGTTAAACTGTATCTCCCCTATCACATTGCAGAGGGAGAGACATCACCTCCTGGACAGCAGACTGGCCCAACCTTCACTGATGACGAGGAGGAATACCCCACTATCGATCAGGAAGCACTGCAACATCTGCTAGACTCCTTCAGCACCCCACCTCCAGGAGCAGGGCAACCCAGAAGCATAGCGGCAACCCCACCCCCTGCACAAACCAACCAGCAGCAAGCACCTCCCACCACAGCTGCCTCCCCGGACCTCGAGGACCCACACCTGGCCTTCCAACGCCGTGTGGTAGAGGTCCAGCGGGAGATGGAGGAACAGGTGCGGGTTGGGTTTGAGCACCTGGCGGACAAACTTGAGGCCATACGTGGGTGTCTGAGTCCCATCCGGGACCACATGCAGAAGATCACGGACACCCACAGCCCGCTCGATGCCCTCCAATGGTCCATGGATGACATTGCTGGAGTCATGATTCTGAGACAACAACAACTGTCTGCTCAGAGTGGCTCCAGCAATGTCAGCCAGGATTTGGCCAACATCTGTTGGATAATGGAGAGCATGGAGCGGATGCAGGCACAAGATATGGCTGCCAGGGCCGAACACCAGCGCGAGGTTGCTGGGATCTATCATGCCCTGCACCTGCTCATCACTTCATTGCTGCCACAATGTCTGGCGCAGATGAATGCTGCTGCTGCCTTCACATCCTCAGCTCCGCCACCTGATGTGTCAGTGCCTCACAGTGCTGCTCCCACCATACCACCACCCACATGTGAGGCACATGACACATCAGAGGACGAAGAGGAGGGTGAAAGTGCATTTGTGCTAAGGAGGAAGCGGTAGCATCCATCTGCGCCAAAAGGCCAGTTTCCTCCTTGGTGCCGGGCTTAGTATCATGCCACGGAAAATCTTCTTGCACTGTCTTCCACTGTCCCCCGACAATCACCTTGGACCTCCACATGGACTGCCATATCACTTCTTTCTTGCCAATGCCTCTGCAATCAGCCTGCGGACTGAACTATGCCTCTTCCCTTGGACCTGTTACCACCAAATGACTCTGTCTGGCCCTCCAATGGGCTTCCATGCAATGTGGGCATGTATGGCCAAGCACTGGTCCAGTCTTCATCCTCTGAATGTCAATGAAATTATTTAACTCACACAGATGTGTGTGGTTCTTGACCAATCAAGTATAGGAGTATGTAAAAAGTGTTAGGACACTGATTCACCCAGAAGGTACACCAAGGGAAATACGAGCAATGTACCTGTTTTACCTGATACAGATAGGCAGTGAGATGGCGGTGTATGTGTTAACTAGCGGTGCCCCCATTGCTCCAAAACAACCATCTAGCAATATACCAACCTAGCCACACGTCCTTTCATGAAAAGGCATGTGTGCTAAAATGTCCTAGTCTGTTGCAGGCCACGAGTTGTGTCCTCCTTAACACTTGTAAACAAATATCTCTTGGAATATCTACTCACACACTACATGGTGGACAAAGCCTGTTGTGATGGTGCACATTGCATGTCACATCCCAAAATACTGGACAGCATATTCACATTGATGAAGACACAGAAGGGCACATGTCCACCATACACATACGGAACCACAAGGTCTGCCTCAGTGAAGTAGATTGGCAAATAGGGGCTCACCCCAAAGTGCAAGCCGTCAGTCAGCCCCTCCCTGTTGACAAACGATGTAACCTAAAATATGCCCCCTCTCATCCTGTGACCACTGTGAGCGTATCGGGCAATGTGTGTAGGGATGTATGTGGCACTGCACTCAGCATATAGTCAGATGCACGGACAACATTTCAAGGGCATCATCAACATGAGCCAATGGCAGAAGTAACAGCTGGGACAAGTCTCCATGACACTGTCACTACAGGGAGCAATGCAACATTTCCCACTTGTGGGCAGCAGAATTGTGTGCCACCCCCCAAACGTTAGCTGTGACAAAATCAAAACTTGACTAGTCCAGTGAGTCACGAAAGGCATTTAGGAGATGTCAACTCTGTAAAGCAAAATGCACTACTCCCAAAATACATTTGTGAGTAACGTAAAATGTGAAGTTATCACTTACTCTCAGATTACTTTTGTAAATCAGGAACACTGCTGTTCCATGTCCTGTACACAATGCTCACAGATTTCTAACAAATCATGCATGGTCTGGATAGTGAGCGTACATGAACCGGAACATATCTTGCAAAGGAAGCGGACACACTGGCACTACGCAGCAAGTGTGGCTAGGTCTGTGCAATGTAGATGGACTCTGCGGCAGGAGTATCTGACATGCAGGTGTGTGACGGAATCTGTGGAACATGGCGCATACATCCATCTCCATGATGGATAACAGTAGCTAACTTCATTCACTTGCCATGCCATCTTACTAGGTTATGTGCAAAATGGGCAACAATGTGCTGTCCAAATCCGTGAGTCACACAGAAGATGTAGAACGTCACAGACGACTGTCCCTAGACTAGGACGTCAATCCAAATTGACACCCTGTCATCAATACAAGTTCAGTGTGCTCACATCTAAGGTATCCGGACAAAATACATCCTGCAGACTTACATGTCAAGAGCAGACTTAGCGATTCCAATGGATAGTCCAGTGATGGCAAAAGTTGCATACAATGGAATGAGCCACACTCCACAACCTCATCCCTGACATAAGTGCAAGCAGAAATCCAAAGTATCATATTTTTATTAGAACAGTATAAATATTCAAGTGACCTAAACTAACACTTATCACTATAACTACTACTAAAATCTAAACTAACTATAAAACAATCTTACTTACCTAAACTATCTACCCTAAATATCCTAAACAAGCAACAACACATCATAGACATCAACCCCCCTCCCACCCTTAAGGCACACCACGAGACAGGACAAAGACAGACAGTGGATCGACGACTGCGCCAACACCCTCGCCCCGCTCAAGAATCCGCCCAACAGCCACACCAGCAAGAAAGCCACCTGGTTCACCGAAGACCTCCAGGCCTCCAAACGAACATGCTGAAAACTGGAGAAGATCTGGCTCCACGAACGGACAGCGGACAGCTACGCCGCCCACAAGAGCGCCACCCGCAATCACCATCACCTCATCAGATCCGCCAAAAGGGCCTCACTCAAAGACCGCCTAGACAACAACGCACACAACAGCAAAAAGCTCTTCAACATCGTGAAGGAACTCTCCAACCCCAGCTCCAACACCAACGACATCCAGCCGTCGCAAGACCTGTGCGACTCACTGGCCACCTCCTTCCACCGCAAAATCGCCGACATCCACGACAGCTTCAACACCACGACCGCCCCGGCAACCACCGAGACCACTGCCCCCACAACCACCAACCGCCTGCTCTCCTGGACCAACATCAATGACGAGGACACCAGCGAGATCATGAACACCATCCACTCCGGTTCACCGCTAGACCCGTGCCCTCACCACATCTTCAACAAAGCCAGTACAGCCATCGCGCCCCATCTCCGGAAAATAATCAACATCTCCTTCGAGACAGCAACCTTCCCGGAAAGCTGGAAGCACGCCGAGATCACCGCCTTACTCAAGAAACCCAAGGTAGACCCCAAGGACCTCAAGAACTTCTGACCCATCTCTCTGCTCCCGTTCCCCGCGAAGGTCACCGAGAAAATCGTCAACAAACAACTGACCCGCTACCTCGAGGAGAACAACATCCTGGACCCTTCCCAGTCCGGCTTCCGCAGCAACGACAGCACCGAAACCGCCCTCATCGCCGCCACCGATGACATCAGGACCCTGCTAGACAACGGAGAAACAGCAGCCCTCATCCTCCTGGACCTATCAGCCGCCTTCGACACGGTCTGCCACCACACACTACGAACACGCCTTCACGCCGCCGGGATCCAAGAGAAGGCCCTGGACTGGACCTCATCCTTCCTTTCCGGCAGAACACAAAGCGTCCGCCTCGCCCCTTCCGATCCAAGGCCACCAAGATCATCTGCGGCGTACCCCAAGGCTCCTCCTCAGCCCAACGCTGTTCAACATCTACATGGCACCCTCGCCCACGTCGCCCGACAGCACAACCTCAACATCATCTCCTACGCCGACGACACCCAGCTGATCCTCTCCTCACCAAAGACCCTCACACCGCCAAAGCCCACCTCCACGAAGGAATGAAGGCCGTCGCCGAATGGATGAGGACCAGCCGCCTGAAGCTGAACTCGGACAAGACGGAGGTCCTCATCCTTGGTTCCAACCCTTCAGCCTGGGACGACTCCTGGTGGCCAACATCACTGGGAACAGCCCCGCCACCCACCGACCACGTACACAACCTAGGGGTCATCCTCGACCCCACCCTCTCCATGACTAAGCAGGTCAACGCCGTTTCCTCATCCTGCTTCAACATCCTCCGAATGCTCCGCAGGATCTTCAAGTGGATCCCCACCGAAACAAGAAAAACAGTCACCCAGGCCCTCGTCACCAGCAGGCTGGACTACGGAAACGCCCTCTACGCAGGAACGACGGCTAAGCTCCTGAGACGGCTGCAACGCATCCAGAACGCCTCTGCACGTCTTATCCTCGACATCCCTCGACGCAGCCACATCACACCCCACCTGAGAGACCTGCACTGGCTCCCTGTCAACAAGAGGATAACCTTCAAGCTCCTCACCCACGCACACAAAGCACTCCACAACTCCGGACCAGCCTACCTCAACAGACGACTCAGCTTCTACACCCCCACCCGCCAGCTCCGCTCGACCAGCCTCGCCCTCGCCACAGTCCCCCGCATCCGGAAATGACCGCCGGCGGCAGATCCTTCTCCCACCTCGCCGCCAAGACCTGGAACACCCTCCCCACCAACCTCCGACAGACCCAAGACCTACTGGCCTTCAGAAGACTCCTCAAGACCTGGCTCTTCGATCAGTAGCAGCACCACCCCCCTCTTCCCCCAGCGCCTTGAGACCCTCGCGGGTATGTAGTGCGCTTTATAAGTGACATGATTGATTGATTGATTAAGCTATACATAAACTAACTAAACATGTAACCTACACAAAGATATATTTTTTTTAAATATTTTTTTTTAAATTTTATGAAGAAGAAACACATCAACCCCCCACCCAAAGGAAAAGGAAACGTATCCCCAAACAAGCTAACACTAACTAAAATCCACACTAAAACTACAGTACCTAACAAATAAATAACTTACCTAACACTACATAATAAGAGATTTCAAACATTGGGGGGAGGGAGAAGAGGAGGATGGTGACCAACAGGTCCACCCATCATGGCAGTCCCAAGTGTTAGTGTATGTCCGTCACTCGTCTGTTGACATCAGACAATTCGCGCCTGAGCTCTGCCAGCAATACCACAATGTCCTGAAGGAGCCTCCTGTCCCGCAATGTGAAATTGACCACTTGATCCCCAGTTGCAGGTGGGACAGTGCCTTGGGGTGGGGGGGTGCCGTAGGGGGATGTGCCACCTGTACCGGCTGGGACACACCACTGATGCCTGAGGGGCCGGGGGGGGGGGCTGTGTGACATCCTGGGCATGCTCAGGCACCACCTTCCATGTGCCCTTCCTATGTTCCTCATGGTACCTCTTGGACATGTTGCGGTACCCCTTCGCAACCTTCTTCACATGGCGGTAGCGGTCCTTCCGCACCTGGAAGGCATGTATTTGGCTAGGCGTCATGTTGTCTGTAAAACATACACAAAGGCAAATTAGAGTCCCTTAGCCAATTTCAATTTCCTCCATACACATCTGTAATACAAGTTCATTTCAACATGGGAGCATACACTACAGCGTAACTATGTGTAGTCAGCAAGTGACCTGGACAACGACATGTTGAAGCATGGATCAGTGACTACATGCTGGGGAGACTGACATGACAGTGCATGGCATGGTACATGCACTGTCACTAACAAATTAGGCTGACAGTGCCAAACGATTGTGCCATTACATACACGGGCAGAGGGTGACATGTACAAGCAATCGGAGGAGGGAAGCATTATCCCCCTGTGTGTAGCACCACCCTGATCCTCTCCAGTGACACAGGGCTGCATGATAGGTACAATGCCCATGTGCAGGCATGTGTGTCCCCCAGGACATGTGTGCAGTTTATCACGACTGCGCCAACACAGGCAATCTAGCACCAGAGTGCAAGGGTGTCTGCGAGCAGGGATGTTTGTTCATGTGTAGGGAGGACTTACTCTCGGCACATGAACAATGCTAAAATGCCATTTCATAACTTTCATGTGTGCAGCGTCGTGCAGCACACATGGAAGTTACAAAATGGCTTGTTGATCTACAGTTTGTTCATGTACAGGTATGGACACCTTCCTGTACATGATCAAAACATGGCATTTTGCTTTTCCATGTGTGCTGCACAAGGCAGCACACATGGAAAAAGCAAAATCGAGGAGAAAGGAAGCCTTTCCCCTTGCATCGCCACCTTGAGACCAGGATTTTTCTGGGTGTAAGTTTTGCGCTGCCACCTAGTATCGCCAGACTTGATAATAGGTGGCAACGTCAACTTCAATGGGTGTTGCGGTGGAACACACACAGCAACACTCACTGCACGCCCCCTGTCATGCTAAGTTTAGCACCCAAGGTGACCTATTATGAAGGCAACGTTAAGACACTTAACATGGCTATCAGCCACGTTGAGTAGCTTTACGCTGCCTTGATGATAGGGCGCTGAGCCTATTGCCACCACAATGTCACAAAAAGTGACATTGTGGTGGAGATAGTGGCTTGATAATATGCCCCAACATGTGAAGTCTTGCAGCAGAGAGGGTGAAACATCCATTCCTCGTAATTCACACTCAATCATGCATTGCTGGTCTCCGCTAGGATCACTCCGTAGTGTATCAAGATACGCTGGCCGTAACTACACAGACAGTCACTATGCATTTCCCTTTGTGACTGCACCCTGGAGTCATCATGCTCATAGTGTCGTTTGTGGTAATGCTTCTTCACAGATAGCGTTGGCAAACCCTGCGTTGTAAAATAAATGCCAAAGCACTTAAGGCAGAGCTAAAGCATGCATGGTATATGCGTGCACAGAAATGACACCAATTGTGACTGAGGAGTTCCCACACCTGATCCAGAGTCAATCAGGGAATGGACGCAAGGAGACAGCTTGTCAACTCTATTGCTGTGGCCATACATGCCAATGAGAATGATTTGGGCAAATTTTCTGTGTGTTTGGGGAACATGCCATTGATATGCTTGGCTCACAGTTACACACTGCCACAACTCTGAATCCGGCACACAGCATACCTACAGTATCATAATTGTAAACTGTATCTGCGCACTTACGTGCAGAAATGCACTGCCTCCTTGTGCATCATCATGCACACTTGCACAGTCATCTCACGCAAGAATGTACATGCATTCAATGTCATTGGATAGTCATCAGCAAACCCACTTACATGTCTCCTGTCCCATCAGTGTTCGCTTCAATACACAGGCATGTGCTGTGGTGACCGAACCCATGGACCTAGGGGCATATCGACAAGGGAGTAGGGGAGACAGGCGTTCGGCTCCTCTGATTTACGGCTACCTCCGCAACTTTGCTAATGCAAGTCTGAACCCCATTTCCAAGGATGTTGTGCAGACTTGCGTTTCTTCCGGCAATGGCGTTACGTCTCACAACTTAGCGCGTACGCAGGCACCCTTGCACCAGAGTGCCAGGTTGTGTGTGTGCAGGTGAGTTTAGTGTCTGTACATGAAGGTGCCCCTTCATGCACAGATTCCATCCTAGAAGAACATGTTGTGACTATCATGTGTGTCGCTTAGTGCAGCACACAGGAAAGATACATTGGGGAAAAATGAGTTATGTTAATGTGTGTACTGGAAGGGCCATCTTGCTGTAATTATACACACCATGTCAATTCTCTATTCCCATGTGCGCTGCACAAAGCAGCTCACATGTACAAAGCAAACATGATGATCAAAAAGCATTCCTGCTCATATGGCCAGAATACAACCGGGATGTAACTGTTGGTAAGTTGTGCCCTGCCAACTATGAATGCCGCACTTGGACATCAGGGGCAGCCTCTGATACAATGGGTGTTGCCGTGGAACGCCGAACACAACCCCCAATGCAAGCACCGTTCACACTCAACACAGCATGACAGTGTACCTCATTGACAAGTAAGCGGTAATACACGTGGAATGTATTAACGCTGCTCAGATTATGATACTAGGCCCCTATTGACAACACAACTTTGTTGACAGTTACGTTGACTTTGCGATATGGGCTTGATGATATGCACCTCACTTTCAATGTGTGTCACTGACTGGGGATGGGCCAAGTCACAACTGTGAGACCAATGCATTTGTCCAGAGTCACTTACCGATTAGTGCACACTGCTGACTTCCACAATACATCATCACACTGTAGGCAAGGTAGACGTGATACGCACCCATACTTCATACTGCAACGGTGATCATGTGACCCAGACATCCATGCCAACGCAACATGCTAGTCAATTACGTTCCAACTCACCAGTGGCGTGTGGGTCCTCGAAGCTGTCAATGTCCCCCTGTGTGATTGGCGGTCGTCCATCTGTGAGACAAGGAAAGAAATATGTGTTGGTATTAGACTTCAAATCATATGTGTCGTATTCCTCATGCCAATCATCACCATGACAGCAAATGCTACGTAACTGTAGTGTGGCGTTTCATGTTGACTACATGATTGGGTCAACTTTGCCTGCTATTCACACCAGACCTGTGACAGCTGATTTTGGACAGACAAGACTGTAATGCTAGCTGACATGCCCATAATCGTAGTGTGAGTCATCCACAAGGCACCATTACTCCATGCATCCTGATGTTCTACATGCACTTTGTACAATTGAGGAGCTGCAGATTGCACAAAGCAGTTACACAGAGGTTGTTGTGATCCAGCGGGTTACTAGCAACGAGCATTCATACATCAAATACTCACTTGGGCCCAATCATTCACACTACGCTAGCAATTTCCACTGGTGGGTCAGTTGTACTCTTTATCAAATCCCTGCTACCAATTACCTTTCTGATTGAAGAGTAATGACTTACCGATGGATCCCTTATTAATTGGGAAGTTTAAAATGAGTGACATTCATTACAATTCATAATCCTGAAATAATCACTGAGTCAGGAAGTTTTAAAATGTTTATCTAAAGATTTTAGCAGAGTAAAGTACAGAATTGCATGATACTTAATCGCATATCAAGGATGAAGCATATCAATAATCAATTATTGATCAATGACGGTCCCTCAGAAAGAAGAAGATAGAGACAGCAGCGCAACTAAGGGTTGCATTTATATTTACCTAAAGGTGCGAGAACCAAACCCCTTGGCCAAGGAGTTGGAAAAGTAGGACCCAGGAAGGATGAAGAGCAAAGACCTCCTCCAGGTTCAGGACAGGACAGGTGACCTCTCTATCAACGACGCCTGCGTCGTTCCCCTCTCTGATACTTTGCTTCTCCTCGATTCTCCCATCTCTTCCTTCTAGTGGAATCCGCCGCCCCCTCCTCAGGACCTCTCTGGACAGCGGTTCAGTCTGCAATCGATCAGCTCGTCTCTCTGGAGCTCATGCGTCCTAATGCCAACGCCTGTTCGTCTGTGTCTGTCAGCGTCTAGTCTAGCATCTCCTCTCCTCTCATTATAACTAATTAGCTAATTCTATATCTATTATACCCTTCTACGCCCATGTACCTCCCATTAATGTTGCAAAAATATGGACCCACTATTTCTGATTGGACGGGGACAGGGGGTTGATCCTCACACCATATCGATTTAGTTCAATTTCTTTAAGCCCATTGTTTTAAAATACCGCCCATCACAATTAATACATTTGCTTTATTTCCCACCCGTCTCACGACAAAGTTTATACATTGTTCATATAAATTGTTTCTTTTCAGTAGGGACATCATGGGTACAACAATGTTGGCCATCAGGTCACGGCCTTGGACGACGTCCAGGTTGACTTCATCCTTTTCTCTGGGAAGCCATGCAGGACGCATGCGCAGAACCATTGTCTCTTTTGCTTCCGTTCAACTACCCCCAGGCTCGTTTACGAACTAATAAAAGTCAAAGAAGAGAATATTAAAATCACAAATAAATGGTTTCACTGTATACCCACTCTTTCTACTCTATTCCCATTTAATTATAAATTCTATCCCGCATTAATAGCGTTAGAATACCACAGTTTAATTGCAACATGTGAGCAAGCTGTAGCACGTGAAAACATTAAGCAGCCATTTTAATACACACTGCGCAGAAGCAAGAATTTCCCACCAAGCAAGAAAGACGTCACACCACGTGATATGGTTGACACATGCGCAATAAAGTTTCCCGCGCTTTAGCGGCCATTTTTAGAACAGACAAGCTTTATTTGTTAGTTTAAACACATAGGCAAGCTTCACTTCTACTTATATTCATGTGTGCATTTGTTAGTACGAACAATACAAATATTAATAAATTAATACTGTAAGAGGATTGTTTCAGAGCAAGTCTCATTGTGAGTTCTTGCTCCATCAATCCCCTCTCTGATGTCGTTTCTGAGCCATCAAATACTACCCACAACCAGATGCCAACTTTTAGCATAGAATTGTCTCAGTTTCATTTTTACATTTTCTATTTTTCACATCTCCTTTCAGTTTCTTATATAATTCACTTTTCAGATCTTCTAGTTCAATTTCATCAAACTTTCTTTTCTTTCCTTTTCCTGTCACACTATACAATTCATTCTTTCTACAACATTTGCACCATATTATTATTGACAATACTATTATTGCTATCCCTGCTAAGGGTACTAATATTTGACCTATAAGTCCTTTCCCTACATTAGCAAACCAGGTACCAATTGACGTAATACTATTTGTCAATCTTTCCCATACACTATCAACTTCCAGTGGATTTAGTTCCTTCTCAAGTTTTGTTATATTCTGTATATACGTTCCAATTTCTGCACTTTTGTCAGGTATGTAAGTGCAACAGTGCTTCGACTTCAATAATTTACAGACTCCGCTCTCTTTTGCTAATATTATATCAAGCGCAAGTCTATTTTGCATAACCATAGATCTAATCGCAACCATCTCAGAGAAATCCTCCAGCAGTGTCTGTTGATAAACGATCAACCACTGTAGATAATTTACATATTTTCCTTGAGTTCAGAATTATTCCCACTGAAGGTATCAATGCACCAAATATATCACCTACAATTTCAGAAAAACTAGCTCTTTTACTACTTGTCAATTCACTATTATTTTCATTGCTCCCAGTGTTTCCTTTTACGTGGTATATTTTTGGAAATACGATTCCAAAATAACAACTTCCATACCATTGTGCAGGAAGCCTAAAGTAAGCCTTATTCCCACACACGTAATAGATTCCAGGAAAAACTGAATCTGTTCCT
Organism: Calotriton arnoldi; assembly: GCA_963921515.1. Taxonomy (NCBI): domain Eukaryota; kingdom Metazoa; phylum Chordata; class Amphibia; order Caudata; family Salamandridae; genus Calotriton; species Calotriton arnoldi. The sequence continues at coordinate 1,048,799 of CAWUFW010005012.1, forward strand.
CCTTTGAGTCCCCAAACTCCAAGAATTAAGAAATTATGTTCACATTCACTGGTACCAATGAAAACATTGTTATAATCAGTCTTTAACCTATGTAGACAAATTTTCCCTGTTTTTACAAAATCCAGAGCCATAGCAGCTTGAGCCTTGCCAGGTGTGTAACTACCCTCTTTCTCAGCCCAAGGTGGCAGACGAGCCTTATGCTCAGAAGCTTTCTTTTGAAAATCTTGTCTTCTATTTTCTACTAAATTCAAAAATATCTTTTCTTCTTCATGTAACGAACAAGTTAGATTGCTTCTATGTGCATGTGTTATATCTATCGATTTCATTGTTAGGAAAAATTCTCCCATAAACTGTGCATCTTGACTACTAAGCACTGGGTTCATGTTCTTTCGAATTGGAACCTCAGAAAATATTACATCTATGTTTGAATAATAATACTGAAGTCTCCCTGTACTATAAAATAAACTAGCCAGTACACTACATGATATGCCATAAGTTAATGGCAAGTGATGATATGTTAACCCTTCTGCTACTGATTCGGGTAACTTCATACAGACATAACAATTACTAACTTCCATGGTATCTACATATTGAAACAATAATTTTGTGAAAACATTCAAACTAGTGTCGTTATCTGTTACTTCATGATGAAATTCTGGTTCATCTTCTGCCTCCAATTTTACTCTATCACTTTTCAAGTTATCTATCCTTCCCTTCGTTTAGTTGTTAATCTTTTTATCCATAATCAGAAGGTAAGGAATTGCTATGATCACAACTAACCATACTACAAGCACCACTACTAGACTGCATATGCATATAGCACAGCATCTTTTACAACATTTCTGTTTTGGTTTCCCAGAAACTCTATCGTCAGGCATTTTGACAAGGAAGATTTCTCTTCTTATCTATATTTCAAGTCTTTTTGCGTTATCAAGGTGGTTTTATTTCTTTCTCATAAGTCAGTTCCGCACTTGTTCCTTCGTCACCACTTTCGCTTGATTCTGAGCTCTCGTAGTCTTCAAGGATGATATAAGTCCAATCAGGACCCTTAAATTTGTTGTTCACCAGTTTCAGTCTTTTGCTTCTTCTGTTTACAGTTCTACTTTCTTGTCCCGTTTGGCTTGTCACTTCGTTTACTTGTTCTGGATCTTCCCCTCTGGTTGTTATGTGGTATTTTACTCTTTTAATGACACTAGGCCAATGATCACCTTTCCTAGTTTTCTTTGTTTGCACTGTCTCTTTACTCTTTATTTCTTCTTCAGTAGTTTGTTTAATTTCAGGTTGTGGCACAGTTTGGTTTTCTTCAATTTCAGTTTCTTCTGCTATTTGTTCTTTTCCAGGTCTTATTGGTTTCTTTTCAGCTGCTCCACTGTGAGTTTCCAATAACTGATCTTGTTCAGGAGCTACGTCTTCATGCTCGTGACTTTCGAGGTCTTCTGTTTGAATGTATTTTCCTAGGTCTAACTGATTCTGATCAGGGCTTATTGCACTTTGTACTTCTGCAACCTGACCGCATTCTTCTAAGCCTGTCTGTCCCTGCTCACAATTTGTTGATTCATTGTTGATTTGAGCCCAATTTCCTCTCCCTATCTGATCCTGCTCAGGTTCTCTTATTGTTTCTTCTTCTTCTTCCTGAGCTGCTTCTTCTTCACCTGTCTGATCTTCTTCAATTTCTTCTAAATTTGCTTGACTTCTTGTTGTGTGGTAGACTTCAGGTATTTCCACCACCGGTATCCAATCCTGACTTGTGCTCGGTTGTTCTTCTTCAGCTTCCCTCGAATCTTGTACCTGAGATTCTTCAGCTGGGCAACCTTCAGCTTCCTCAGTTATCGATGCTGTCTGAGGATTTTCCTCTTCAGGGTCTGGTACTCTTTTGGTGTGGCTTACATGAATCCAATTAGGCAATCCTGCACATTTCACTGCTGTGTTCGTAACTAGTATAACCTGACAAGGTTCGCCCCACCTGGGTGATAGACACGTTTCTCTTGTGTGATTCTTCACAACCACCCAGTCTCCGGGATTCAGATCATGCTCTTGCTCAGGCTGCCTGGAAACTGTGTCTTCCCCAACCTGGTGAGAGACCGAACACACTAGGTCAGCCAATCCTTTGCAATAATCCAGAACCATATCATCAGTTATATTCAGCAGTTTATTTGTAGGAACATGTGCTTGTCTCATTGCTCTTCCCATGATTATTTCGTGCGGACTCAATCCAGTATTTCTGTCAGGAATGCTTCTGAGTCCCATCAAAACAAGTGGCAATGCATCCGGCCAATCTAACGATGTTGATGCACACATTTTTGCCAGTCTGGATTTTATTGTGCCATTCATTTGTTCAACCACTCCAGAAGCCTCTGGGCGATATGCACAGTGCAATTTTTGCTCTATTTGGAATGCTTCACAGATTATTCAAATCACATCATTGTTGAAGTGCCCTCCTCTATCTGATTCCAAAGTTACTGGGAAACCAAATCTAGGAATGAGTTCTCGTAGCAATAACTTTGCGACTGTAACACTGTCATTCCTCCTGGTAGGGTAAGCCTCCACCCACTTTGAAAACAGACACACTATGACAAGTACATATTTCAGTCCTCTACATGGTGGTAACTGAATAAAATCAAGCTGCAATCTCACAAATGGACCCTCTGCCTTTCCTATTTTCCCAAAACCGATTATTGTTTTTCTTCCTGGATTATGCATTTGGCAAGTTAAACATCTCTGGCAAAGACTCTCTGCTACAGCCCTAAACCTTGGATTGTACCAATTTTGTCTGAAGAGCCTAATCATTGCATCTCTCCCTACATGTGTGTCTCCATGATACATTCTGGCCATTTGTGAAATCAAACAGTCGGGCATGACTGGTCTGCCGTCGGCATAAATCCATACATCGGCGTCTGCCCTTTGAGAACATCCCATTTTAATCCATGCATTTCTTTCACTCTCATCAGCATCATGTTGTAGTCGTTTCACATCATTCCATGTTTCAGGAGGTGCATACAGCATAAGTTGGCAGCTGATTCCCATTCTTTCAACCCTTTTATTGACTGACAACCTGTTTTTGGCACAGTGTTTAGCCACCAAATCTGCATATCTGTTACCGACTACCACCCAGTCATCTCCTGACTGGTGTGCGGCACATTTCACCACAGCCAATTCTTTTGGTGATTGTATTGCTTCCAGTAGTTCTTTTACGAACTGTCCATTTTTAATGGGGGATCCTGAAGAAGTCATGAAATCCCTCTGCATCCATAATTGGCCAAATTCATGCACATCCCCGTAACCATATTGGCTATCTGTAAATATAGTTACTTTCTGGTTCTTCCCAATTTTGCAGGCTTTTATTAAAGAAATTATTTCAGCTACTTGTGCAGATTTTACTCCTGGTAAATAGGATGCTTCGACTATTCCAGTTAATTCACATACTGCATATGCTGCAGTTAGTTTACCGTATTCATGCCTTTGGCATGAACCATCAACAAACAGCTCCCTGTCTGGCTCCCTGAGGGTTAGTTCCTGTATGTCAGGACGTGTTTTTGTGCACAATTCTGTGACTTGCAAACAATCATGTTCCTCGTCATCATCTTTGACTTCCTCATGATATGGGTCTCGTAGTAAGGTAGCAGGATTTACTATTGTGCACCTTACAATATTCACATTTTCAGCACCTAAGATTATTCTCTCATATTTAGTCAGCCGACTAGGAGTAAGATGCTGAGTTCGGGTTCTTGTCAACAGAATCACAACCGAATGTGGAACGGACACTTTAACAGGATGTCCCATTACAATTGATTCACTTTGTTCAATGCTCAGACATGTAGCCGCTACTGCTTTTAAGCAGCCTGGCAATGCGGCTGCCACTGGGTCCAATGTAGCAGAAAAATATGCTATAGGACGTCTGTCCAAACCATGTCTCTGGGTTAGAACTGAAAGTGCACAATTCTCTCTCTCATGACAGAATAATGCGAATTTTCTTTTATAATCAGGCATGCCTAGGGCAGGTGCTGCACATAAAGCATTTCTCAATTTTACAAAAGCTCCTACACTTTCATCATCCCATTCAACTGGGTACTTTGCCTTCTTTTTCGTCAATTGAATTAATGGCTTTGCTAGCAGAGAAAACCCTAGTATCCATTGTCGACACTAACCTACTATTCCAAGGAACATTCTCACTTCTCGTTGGGAGACAGGCATTTGCATTTTCTTGATTAATTTTACTCTTTCAGAGGTTATTCTTCTTTTCCCCTCTCAATTTGGTGTCCCAGATATTTAACTGCTGTTGTACAAAACTGCAACTTTTCAGGTGAAACTTTATGCCCTTCTTCAGCTAAATGATTTAATCATACAATGGAGTCAACAACACAGTCCTCTCTGGTGTTAGATGCCACCAATAAATCATCTATATACTGTACTAAGACTGAACTTCCTGGCGTCACTAGTTTCTCTAGGCACTTTTTCAATATCTGATTAAAGATGGAAGGACTTTCCGTGTACCCCTGAGGAACACGATTCCATACATAGACTTTGTTCTCAAATTTAAATGAAAAAAGATACTGACTATCTGGGTGCAATGGTATTGAAAAGAATGCTTGGCATAAATCAATCACAGTAAACCATCCTTCACTCCAAGGAATCTGGTATAGAATTACTGCAGGATTTGGCACTATAGGATAACAAGGTTCCACAATCTTATTTATTTTTCCCAGGTCTTGAACAATCCTATACTTTCCACTAGGTTTCTTCAAACCCATTATTGGTGAGTTACAAGGGCTACTCATTACTTCTTTTAGTATGTCTTGTTTTACCATTCGGTTGATTTCTTCAATGACTCCTGCCTTTACTTCTGCACTCATTTTGTACTGTCTGGTATTTGGGAAAATTGCACCTTCCTTTACAGTAATTTTAACTGGGTCTATTTTGGCCATAAGTCCTACTTCCTTTCCCGTGAAATCCCATACCATGGAATTTACTGTAGTTTTTAATTCTTCTGGCAACTTGTCTTTTGTTATCAAGAGAACATCTCATCTACTTCTGTACTTTGCTTTGCAATCATAAATTTGTATACATGGCTCTCATCCAGGGTCTGAACTGCCACACCATCCGGTGTGCAGAAAATTGTGCAGTTCATTTTACACAACAAATCTCGGCCCAATAAATTTACTGGACTGGAATCACACACTACAAATTGATGCATTTCTCTAAAATTTCCAATTTTTACTTCCATTGGTTCAGTAAGAGGTGTTCTAATCTTTCGATTAGCTACACCCACAACTTGGATAGCTTCTCCAGAGAGGAAGGTCTGGGATGTCTGCTGTTCTCACAGTAGACCTGGTAGCACCAGTGTCCAAAAGGAAAGTAATATCATTACCTTTCACATTCCCTTCGACATATGGACCTGACTGATCTACCGGTAAGGATCCGCCAAGTACGCACTCCTTCTCCCCCTCTCCTAGGCACCGTCATTGACTATATGGACAAAAATCGTCCTGTAAAAGAAATTGTGAGGTTACATAATCATTCTTACCACTTCCTCCTTGATATCCGACGTCTGTACCGTGCTTTGCTCTGCTTACATTACCCTGTATAGGTGCAGGTGGCAACTGACTCTGAGGATTTACACCCTGCTGTGAGTCATTCTGCGTCTGTGGATTTAAATTTTGATTTGGGCCATTATTATTCCGCATCTTTTTACATTCATCCTTCCAATGCCCCAATTGTCCGCTTCCATGACAAGGAAATTTCTTTTTAGCCTCTTCTCGGCTCATTCGTCCTCTCATTTTTCCACCATTCCCAGTGTCACCATTCGTTCCAGAATCTTTTCCCTGATTATCACTTGGATTATCCAAATTAATTCCCTGTCGCTCAGCCATTTTTACCTGAGCCCACATCACTTTCTCTTGCAGTTGCTTGTGCCTATCCTCAATGTCATCTCCACAATATTTTGCATATTTCAAAATCTCGTAAATCGGTTTCCCTTGCCAGCACAACATGTGCTGCTTAATCATCTGACAAATCTCTGGCTTTAAACCATAAACAAATCGATAAACAAACTGACTCATGTTTTTATCTCCAATATCCTCAAATCCACTAAACTGTTTGAATACCTGCAATAAACGTTCGTAGTAGGCATGTACCGATTCACTGGCTTCTTGGGTAGGTCTGTCTATTTTCACCCAATCTGTTTCTTTTGGTGGTATTTTCCCTTTCAGGTAAGTTATTACCTGCTGATACTTTTTCATTACATCACTCGATGGGGCACCTGTCTTTGGATCTCTAGGATACTCTTCACTTGGCCAATCGACTGTGATTTTACAATCTGTCCATAAATCGGCAGGTACCACTATGTCAAACAGACCATCCAAGTCTTTCAATAATACCTTTGACACTTTTACAAACCTCTCAACCTGCTTGTACCATTCAATTGGCTTTTCTCTCAACTTTGGAAAATCATTCGTAAATGCCAAAATATCCTGTCTGCTCCATGGGACATGTACATATCCCCCTCCTGGAACTTCTCTCATTGGGTACATTTGATCTGCTTTTCCGGTTTCCTTCATTAAATATTCAGAAGTGGTTCTACTGTATCGTGCCTCTTCCTTTTTCTTTGTCCATCTAATTCTCCATTTTTCTAGGTCTCCCCATTTCTGTAAGACTGTCATTAATTCCTTTACTTGTAATTTTCGACCAGAGGCATTCATGTTTTCTAAATCTTTGTCAGAAAAATCTGCTCTATAGGGTTTCTGTAACACTTTTGCCTTCCCTATTTCAATTCCCATCTGCAAAGCTAAATCTGATAATTTTTCATGAAATATTTTTACATTTCTAGTGATGCTTCTGCATACAAATAATAGCTCTTCTTCATCGTAAGTATTTAGACGATCTACCCCTACATTTCCTGCTATTATTTCTTCTAACTCAACCTTTAATTTGTAAATGTCCATGATTTTTGGAGGTGAACTCTGTTTGTCTGATCCTTGTGCCCACCTTTCTAAATCTTCTGGTGTAACTACTGTGGCACTTTTGGTTCCTGATGAAGTTACTATGTTTACATCTTTGGAGCAACCAGGTGTTATTCTTCTAGGGGTACTATTTATAGACCCTCGAATAGGCAAATCCATTATGGATATCATAGATTCACAATCACTAAATTGATCATCAATTATTACAGGATCTGGTTTTGGGATTTCTACAGGTGTGGGCATCGCTAATGGTTTTGGATAACTTACTTTGTCACCATATAAGGGAACCACTGGACCAATTGTTACAGGTATGGTTAGTGAATCAGGATGAACACTCAATTGTGTTACTTTCTGTATTAATTCTGCTCTGTTTTTATCTATGGCTTCCTTTTCCTAATCGTGAAGTACCCTACTAACTGGGGGATTATGCAATACTTGCGGTACCAATGGAGTCCTTAACAGTGGTGCACTTGGGGTGCATCCACTTGTCCCTTCTTGATATGGTGGCGGGTTCTTTAATATTTCTTCCATAAATTCATCTTCGGAATCTCCAAATCTAGTCAAGTGTTTGGTCTTTTCTGTGCATTTGCTCCCTAACGATTCTTCTGCCATTAATATTGGATACAGACCCTCTGTAAGCATCGCTCTTCTCCACTGTTTCATCTGACCGTCCCTTGACTCATTTTGGTATCTAGGGAAAAATCCCCGATAACCCCTATTACTCCTGGATCGGTCGCGTTCGAATGCCTCAGTTTCCCACTCTTCTAAGGCTTCGTATTGAGTTAATCTTGGTCTGGGTTCTAAGTCATTCATCCTCAATCTCAAATTTTGAAGAATTCTCCCATTGAAAGTACCATTCTCGGGAAATGCTAATATTCCATCATTTTTTGTATATTCTATCCAATTTTCTAACCATACGCAAGTATGATAACCTCTCTCCATCATCATGAATGAAGCGGGCATTTTAGCTGGTGGAATGATAATTCCTTCTCTAGTTTTGATTGGTTTATCCTTTTTAAAATAATTCTTAATCTTTTGTAGAAATGACATTTTCCTCTTTTCTCCGTACATTTTTGGCAAATCTCGGTGTATAAAATTATATTCTGCAAAGCCTAGGAATCTCCTATCCGGACGAATTCCTATTAAAGTTGGATCACGTTTTAACATGCAATCTCCACTATCCACTAGGATTTCGACTTCTATGGTAACAACCAATCAAATTCCAGCTAACTTTTGTCTCTGAACCAATCCTAGCGCTGCCTTTTTTGTGACTTTTGTCTGCCAACCCCTCTTTTACAATCTGCGCTTTTCTGTCCCTCGCTGTTTCGACCAATCCCAGCACGGCACCTGTGACGTCAGTACTACTCCTGACTACTGACCCCTCCTTTACAAGAGTCTTTCCACGCCCGCGGTTTCAACCAATCCCAGCACGGCGTTTGTGACATCAGTTCCCTCTCCGGCAACTGACCCTCCCTTTACAAAATCGTATGCAAAACTTTTATTTTCTCTATGCTTCTTATTAAAATTCAGTAACAACATAAAACATTCGCTATCGTGCCAGTTTCTCTAAATTGGAAAAGATAGTTTCTCTCAGCCTTAGTAAAACCTTTCCGTTTACTAAACATACACTACGAGTAAAACCCTTCCGTTTACTCTTCACGTAAGCTTCAGAAATACCTGTTACTTCTTCAATGTTACCCTTTCTAGGTGATATAACATCAAATTTTCACCAGCATATTCCTTTTGCTATTACTCACATGCATAGAGTCCCTAACAAGTACTAATAGCCCTACTTAACTTCTTAGTACTATTTCTGCCTGACAGATAACCTCACTGCAGTATGGCTTCCACTTACCACCCGCTATTCAATTTCCCCGGGGAGTTCTGGACAACATAAAACAAATTTTAAACAATAACGGATGTTAGTTCATAAAAGTACAATTCTCATTACCCAATTAACAAAGTATAACCTTAACCATCCTCTGCTAGCCAGAAAACTGATCCAGCGGGTTACTAGCAACGAGCATTCATACATCAAATACTCACTTGGGCCCATACATTCACACTACGCTAGCAATTTCCGCTGGTGGGTCAGTTGTACTCTTTATCAAATCCCTGCTACCAATTACCTTTCTGATTGAAGAGTAATGACTTACCGATGGACCCCTTATTAATTGGGAAGTTTAAAATGAGTGACATTCATTACAATTCATAATCCTGAAATAATCACTGAGTCATGAAGTTTTAAAATGTTTATCTAAAGATTTTAGCAGAGTAAAGTACAGAATTGCATGATACTTAATCGCATATCAAGGATGAAGCATATTAATAATCAATTATTGATCAATGACGGTCCCTCAGAAAGAAGAAGATAGAGACAGCAGCGCAACTAAGGGTTGCATTTATATTTACCTAAAGGTGCGAGAACCAAACCCCTTGGCCAAGGAGTTGGAAAAGTAGGACCCAGGAAGGATGAAGAGCAAAGACCTCCTCCAGGTTCAGGACAGGACAGGTGACCTCTCTATCAACGACGCCTGCGTCGTTCCCCTCTCTGATACTTCGCTTCTCCTCGATTCTCCCGTCTCTTCCTTCTAGTGGAATCCGCCGCCCCCTCCTCAGGACCTCTCTGGACAGCGGTTCAGTCTGCAATCGATCAGCTCGTCTCTCTGGAGCTCATGCATCATAATGCCAACGCCTGTTCGTCTGTGTCTGTCAGCGTCTAGTCTAGCATCTCCTCTCCTCTCGTTCTAAATAATTAGCTAATTTTATATCTATTATACCCTTCTACGCCCATGTACCTCCCATTAATGTTGCAAATATATGGGCCCACTACTTCTGATTGGACGGGGACAGGGGGTTGATCCACACACCATATCGATTTAGTTCAATTTCTTTAAGCCCATTGTTTTAAAATACCGCCCATCACAATTAATACATTTGCTTTATTTCCCACCCGTCTCACGACAAAGTTTATACATTGTTCATATAAATTGTTTCTTTTCAGTAGGGACATCATGGGTACAACAATGTTGGCCATCAGGTCACGGCCTTGGACGACGTCCAGGTTGACTTCATCCTTTTCTCTGGGCAGCCATGCAGGACGCATGTGCAGAACCATTGTCTCTTTTGCTTCCGTTCAACTACCCCCAGGCTCGTTTACGAACTAATAAAAGTCAAAGAAGAGAATATTAAAATCACAAATAAATGGTTTCACTGTATATCCACTCTTTCTACTCTATTCCCATTTAATTATAAATTCTATCCCGCATTAATAGCGTTAGAATACCACAGTTTAATTGCAACATGTGAGCAAGCTGTAGCACGTGAGAACATTAAGCAGCCATTTTAATACACACTGCGCAGAAGCAAGAATTTCCCACCAAGCAAGAAAGATGTCACACCACGTGATATGGTTGACACATGCGCAATAAAGTTTCCCGCGCTTTAGCGGCCATTTTTAGAACAGACAAGCGTTATTTGTTAGTTTAAACACATAGGCAAGCTTCACTTCTACTTATATTCATGTGTGCATTTGTTAGTACGAACAATACAAATATTAATAGATTAATACTGTGAGAGGATTGCTTCCGAGCAAGTCTCATTGTGAGTTCTTGCTCCATCAGTTGGTGTATGACAATCTGGAGATGTCCACTTTCCTTAGACCATTTGTCCCTAAACAGAACTTTTTCACACAGCAACTATGTTCACAGGGCAGCGTAGCTAACGTAACACAAATCATGAGGACAGCATTTTGTCACTACCTTTTGGCCAGCACACAGCTCACATGGACAATTCCATGGATAGTTAATGTACAGTCACCCATGCCGTACACAAACAATCGTCTGCCTGCAAGCACATTTTGCGCAGGTGTGCCAGCTATGGCAGTACAGTGCTAAGTGTTGGTCCAGCGCAGTGGGTGACACAGACTTGCAACATATGCTTGTCAATGTGATGCTGCGTTGTGTCTCGAATGTGCCAACAATATGAGCAAACGCTTTGCGTCTCCCACCTCAATCAGCAACCATTTCTCACTTTGACAGCAATGTCACACACGTCGTAATTTTCATTCCTTACAGTTCACACAAATAAATGTGGAGTTTGCACTTACCACCCTGTAGGCCTGTCATGACTCCCACATAGTCCAAGAGGTCTGCCTCACGTGCAAGCATGTCCTGCCATCGGTGCTTCCACTGGCGCACGTTGCGGTCCACTCCGAAGAACCGTAGCATATGCACCCGCACACGCTCCCACCTGATCTTCTGCACGGACACATTGTACCCCCGCAGGATACGGCCTTCCCTCTCCAACATCAGTGGCAGGTGGAATTTAATGAGCCACAGGAACCCTCCCAATGTCCCCTCGGACATCCTGCCCTCCCTGCCCACACCCGGCATCTCCCTACACACCTGTGAGCCCACAGCCAGAAAACAAAAGCCTCTAAAATATCCCCAACAACAATTTAACTGCACTACCCCAAGACAGACACGGAACAAAATTGAGGACAGGAGACACTAAAACACAATTAATGAGTACACAACACTTCCCAGACACTATACACAGGACACAGGACACAGCAACACTCTCAAAATCACAAAACTGCAGCACACGCCACCAAGAAAATCCAGCACTCTCCACAATAACCAGCAATGTGCTCAAAAGAGAAACTGAAAGTGCAGAACACTACTCCAGTAGACAGGAAGCATGCAGACATCACTTCCTGTCTCTTTGCGGCCCGTTTTTGAGTATGCGGAGAAAATCGGTACGCAAATAGTCACATGAGTAAACTTTTGAATGACAAAAAGTGTCACGCGATGTATTTTAACATTGGGCGGATGGAAAAAGAAAATATCGCTTTTTCGTGTAAGCGGCCAGATCTGCACGCTAAGAGCAAATCAATGCACTGATGTACAGTCTTAGTGCAAATTTCATGTCAGAGCCCTGTAACAACATGTTGCGGTTGGTTGGCACTCAAATGACACCATGAAAATGATGTTTCACAACACATGACACCCTAACTTGCAACATTCAACACAGGTCACACCATAATTGCATATCTAACAAGAGAACCATCAATCAATCAGGGAATTTTTAAGTGTGCTATTCACCCGTGGGGGTCACAAGGCGTAGGGGCATGACTTTCGGCACGCTTCAAGTTGTCTGTGTACGTGCATGTGTTGAAGGTGATGTTGATGTTGCGTAGTGGTTCGTGTGCGATGGCAGATGTGGCTCTGTGGTAGATGTGAGGGGGCCAGGGGTCTGTGTGGGCCCCCGAGTGGATGCCTTTCCTAGCGGAAGAGGTGTCTTCATCCGTGCCTGGTGTCCATTTGGAGATGGGGGTCTGGTTGTTGTCTCAGGGGTGCTGGTGGTCCGTCTGCTGCATCAAGTTAGTGGTCCACATACTTGTTGTAGGGCTTGTTGATCTAGAGGTAGTCGTGGCTTCAAGGCTAATTGCTTCTGACACACAGAAAAGCAGGTTTTACCCCATTGCACGCCCATTTTTCATGATTTACCCTATTGCACGTCCTATTTTCATATTTTACACCATTGCACGCCCTATTTCCATATTTTACCCCATTGCACGCCCATTTTTCATATTTTACCCCATTGCACGCCCATTTTTCATGATTTACCCCATTGCATGCTCTATTTTCATATTTTACCCCATTGCACGCCCATTTTTCATCTTTTACCCCATTGCACTCCCATTTTTCATATTTTACCCCATTGCACGCCCATTTTTCATGATTTACCCCATTGCACGCCCTATTTTCACATTTTACCCCATTGCACGCCCATTTTTCATATTTTACCCCATTGCACGCCCATTTTTCATGATTTACCCCATTGCACGCCCTATTTTCATATTTTGTCCCATTGCACGCCCTATTTTCAGATTTTACCCCATTGCACGCACGATTTTCAGATTTTACCCCGTTGCACGCCTGAATTTGCATCTTTTACCCCATTGCACGCCCAAAGTTCCATCTCTTACCCCATTGCACGCCCACAGTTTCATTGTTTTACACAACGTTCACACTCCAATAAATTATTGACTACTAACAACAGACTACAATTGTGCATTTATTCACAGACGACAACCTATATTGACTGATTTACACAAAGGACACGCAACAATTTTGGATTGTGTAGCCCAATTTGCACCATGAAGACTCTAGTCTTACACATTTGACACACTGAAAAGCATCTCTGTACTGAGGAGACATTCTCAGCATGGATGAAGTTTTGTTATTTCCTTTGCTCATATTGTGCAACGTACCCGTTTCAGAGTGATGTACCCATGCTGGACAGTAACATGCAGACAGGGTGTGTGTGTATGTTTTTTTATTGGCACACACCGTGATTGCGGTCATTTTGCTATGAGATACATTGGAGGGGGACTGTCACAATGTGACGTGCTCAGTTGAAGAACATGTTTAGTATTCGGTCTCTTCGGGAAGTTCCTGCTGCATTTACTGTGGGGTGTGCGCCACCTGCCTCATCTTCATCATCATCCTGGTCATCGTCCGGTGCAGCAGGCACTTGAATCCATGGAGCATTGGTGCTCACACATATATTGTGCAATACACAACATGCAAGGATGATCTTGTTGACCATTTCAGGGCTGTACAGCAGTCTGCCACCTGTGATGTCCAGGCAACGGAAACGTGACTATAGCACGCCAAATGTGCGCTCCACAATAGACCGGTTGCGTCTGTGGGCCACATTATATTGCGTCTGGGCCTGGGTGGTGGGGTTTCGGAGGGGTGTCATCATCCACGGGCATAGTGCTTATCCTTGGTCACCTGTAGCATGTGATAGCGTGATGTTTAGATTATTGGTTGTGCCGGCTGTGTTGTTGGTGTAGATGGTTTTGTGGTGTGTCATTTGTGTTATGTTGGATTTCATGTTATCCATGTGTTGCTTCTGACTGATTACAAGCATCACTGAAAATTAAATGGCCTCACTGTTGATACTCCCTCCCCCAAGCCTCATCAATTGTGTGTGCTGCGCGGTTGCATGACTGGCTCTTCTACCATCTATCGATGGCACTCATCCACCCTCCTCACAGTCAATGCCATGTGAACGTTGAAATGGCAATGGGCCACACCAGACACGGTTCACGTTCAGTTGTGCTGCTGTCGCTGCTGCCAGACCTGCCCCAATGCACAACACATGCTGTTTCCTGTCCCGAGCGGCCACATCTCAACAGTCATCAGCCCCCTTGCATGCAGGGCCCATTGCAGGCAGGAACGCTTCACCCACACCATCAGCATCATCAGACGCAACACTGTCCACTCCGTGGACTACGTACTCATTCGGGAGTGTAGCCTCCAACTCACATGCCACGACTACTCAAGATCCATTTGACTCTGGAAAATGTTAGCTGACATCAGACTGTCCCAGATCTTCACCACACTGATCCACAAGGCAGGGCACACCTTTGACGGCTTCTTTGCATGTGTAGACTTTGTCCAGTTCATCGGCCCCACTAAACGCACGTGTGTTGACCACTTACGCATGCACCACCTTGTTGATGTACCCGAAGCCACCATTGACTACATGCAGGCCCCCACAAAGTTGGTGTAGATCAGTCACCGAGGAGATGCTACACACCACCATCAACAGCACCAACCACAACACTGCAGTCGTCAACAATGGTGCAAGTCCACATTTTACAAACATCTATCTCCAACTGCGCATGCACCCTTGTCTCACTATGCAACTGCAACATACGGCAGGCAATGAATGCCACCTCAGTCAGCACCAACCTCAGAGTTGGCAGATGCATCTGCTGGCACATGGAGTGGAGCTGGTGCAAGCTTTGGGATACCAGTAAACAGCACCACCAACACGCACAGAATGCTCATATTCACCATCAACTATATGCCCACACACCAAACTGCTCTTCCAGGTAGGATTGCTGTGATTTACAACATGAATGATCAACAGCTGGGGCGTGCTATACGCAGGGGAAACATGAGTCATCATCCTCGTAACAGAACAATCAGCATGTGGCATCACCTGGTGGTCCAACGCCTTCGGATGCCCCCACCACAAATCTAGGCACCTAGGCCCCATATTTGACTCCTCCATCTCCATGTACCTACAGGTGTACGCAGTGGCCTGCAGCTGCTTCGCCAGCCTCTGCATCCTCCATTCAACCTTCACATGGATCCCCCCATTGTTGGGTGTAACAGTGACCCACACAGTCATTGCCATCAGGCTGGGCTACAGAAACACACTATATGCCAACATGGGCACGTCTGCGGTCAGCTTACTCCCGACTGTCCAGCACAACACCTACACACTGGGCCTTGTGTTCCTACTTTCATTATGGATCATGTGCCTCCATCGCACATACATGGTTCCCACCTCTCACCACATTTGCTTATGGGTGGCACAGGGGCTAAGCATTTGAGGATGGTTTGTCTGCATATCTAGCCACAGTTCCCACAGTTCTTGGTGTTGTTGTGTCCGGTATGTGGGCATGTTGATTGACATGTTGTATGTGTGATTGTGACATGTACATTCTCACACTTCTGATTTGCATCTCTGTGAAGTTGAGGCATGTGGTGGGTCACGTTAGTACTTACCGACTAGCACTGCATTTCCATGTGTGCCATCCTGGAAGCGCTGGTTTATGATGGACTATCGGAAGATGTAGGAATCATGCACACTCCCTGGGAAATTGGCTATGACATTGGTGAACAGTCCCCGGTGGTCCACTATTGCCTGCACATTCATGGTTTGGGTGTGCTTTCTGTTGCGGTATATGTGTGCACTGTCCACAGGGGGCACAAAAAGGACATGTGTGCAGTCAATTGCGCCCAACACCTGTGGGAATCCAGCTATGGCGTAGAATCCTTGCTTGGTCTCAATCTGTTCCTGCGCAGGGTTGGGGAAGTGAAGGTGCCGGGGTATCAGGCTGAGTATGCCATCCAAGACAGTTGGGAGGAAGATTGAGAAGGCTGACTGTGAGACTCCTCCAACTCTGGCCGTTGTTGGTTGAAAGGTCCCAGAGGCCAACATATGCAGCACGGCCAGCAGCTTTGTCTGCGGAGGGATGTTGGTTCTCCGCTGTGTTTGTGGCATCAGCCTGTGGGCTATCAGGTTCAGGATGTGTTGGATGGATGTCCTTTTGAGCCTGTAGTGGGCAATGACATCCTCTGGCGTCAGGTCTGCGAGGCTGAGACGTCTGCGCAGGGCTCGCTGTCGTCTTTGGCGCAGCCTTGGTGGTGGTCCTGGGGGAGGTGGCAGTTGCGGTGGTGGTTGTTGCCTTCGTGGGACTCCAAGCTGTATGATTATTAGCTCCATGGCGTCTGTGGGTCTTCAGGTGTGGATCTGGGCTAGTCTCCCTTATATGCCTCCATTTATCACCATTTTACAATTTTTAGACCTGTTTATTTCAGGTCTTATTTTCCTGCAGCTAAGGGGCCTTAGCGGGACTTTCTTTATCGCTTCGCGGGTCCGGGACATCATTGGTAATAGTGCGATAGTGTGTTAGCGACGTTTTTCATGAAATTTTGAGAGGGAACGCCTACTTTGCATATCATTAGCGGAAACTATCGCTGCCATGCACGGCGATAGAAAAAACGATAGCTATCGCCGGAAAGCTGCCGCTAACGCTTGTTAGCGACATCTTGGTCATAGGGTGATAAAAAAAAAACGATAACTGGCTTGATAATATGCCCCAAAGTGTCTGATGCGCCCTGTGGTGGGTGTGGCGATTGAGCTGCCTGATCCAATATGAATTGAATCCCCTACAAAGCAGTCAGGAAACATGCACTCTGCTGCACAAATGATCACTTTGTCATAGCGTGAGTGCGAAACAACTTGAGGCAATTAAGATCTGAAAAGCCTTGCTCGCAACTGTAAAGTTCACCTTTGTAAAGCGTGTTGATATTTTTACCTGTGTTGTTAAAAATGACAGACCCTAGTCCATGCACATCTATTTTTGTAGCTAATATAATTGAACCATGTAATTATGAAAACCTTGGTCTTGCCCCAAATATAGTCCTGTCAATCACATTTAAAAATGGGGAAACAGTAATTTTCTTCATTTTTCATAACCCTATCTCAGAAAAATATCATGAAATCATCAGTTTCTCCATGTGTTGCGCTATAGCACATGCATGTTCATGTTTTTTGGTAGGCAAGAACCAAATACAATTCAAACAAGGACTTAACTTTTGCATTTTTGCTGTAGACCAGGGTACAGTTTCTGTAAAATGGGCCCACCTCAAAATAGTTGAGGCCTGACTTAATATGATGAAGAGTCAAAACCATTTAGGCCCAGATTCTCAAAGGTTTAACCTCGAGTTAGCGTTACTTTTGTAAAGCTAAACCGAAGCTAAACCTGTTTTGGTATTCACAAACCAAGCCAAACTGCTATTTGCCTTGGTTTGTATGGAAAAGTAATGCAAAGCAGTGCAAAACGCTGCTTTGCACTAATTTGTGTCAAGGGGGCGTTACATGAGTGGTACATGGGCGTAACCGTGCTACCACCCATGCTTTTTATGCTAAACCCTGCTCTCAAACATCAGTAGAAAGATTTTAGGGCCAAAAATTAATGGGGCATATTAGCAAGAACCTGCGAAAATTATCGCAAAGCTTGCTTAGCGCGCGTTTTTCTATCGCCGGCTATCGCTGGATATTACCGCGGAGATAACATGCTATTAGCAAGGTTTATCTCCAATGCGATAAAATATCCAGCGATAGCGGCAAAACCCAGCAATAATGCGAGAAATCCAGAGATAGAATCCCCGCGCTAATGCTGGGGACTTAACCTTACAATCCACCTCCCATTGACTATTATTGTTAAGTCATGTTTTTACCAGTTCTAACAAACCAGCGCTAATTGCGGTTAGCGCGCATTATTTTATCGCTTCGCGGTTATTGCTAATAGGCGATAGCGATGTTAGCGACTGCTTTCAGTCGCTGTTAGGTTGGGAACGCCTCCTTTGCATGTCATTAGCGATAAATATCGCTGACATGCAAAGCGGCACCCAAACCAATCGCTATCGCCTAAAAGCTGTCGCTAACACCTGTTAGCGACAGCTTGCTGATAGGGCGATAGAAATATCACCGCTTTAGCGGCAAAAAGTGCCGCTAAAGCGGCGATAGAGCCCTTGATAATATGCCCCAATGTCTCTTAAAAGCAGGCGTTAAACAGAGAAATGTTTTGATTTCACCATGTTTTCCGACTCTGCATGAATGCTGCACTGTGCAGCACACATACAAAGTAGGAAAGGCTTTTTCACTTGTCTAAGGATAGCCTTCCTGTACAAAACCTATGCTAGGCTCACGCACACACCCTAGCGCTATGGCGCAAATTTGTGTGTGGCGCTCGACAGCTGAAATCAGCATCAGCGCTTTGGAGAGAGGAGGAGAGAGACATTTATATGTGAATATGGCACTTTCCTGCTCTCTCCTTGTCACGCAGTGAAGCACAGCATCTTTGGGGGCTGCACTGCATTGCCCGTTAGCTTTCAGAATCTGGGCCATAGTTCTTTGCTGGGTGAACTAGTAGAGGTGAAGCAGGCCTAGGATGTTTTATGCAAACTTAATCTTACTTAAACACCTATTATA
The DNA here is from genome assembly GCA_963921515.1 of Calotriton arnoldi. Lineage (NCBI taxonomy): Eukaryota > Metazoa > Chordata > Amphibia > Caudata > Salamandridae > Calotriton > Calotriton arnoldi. The sequence continues at coordinate 1,067,344 of CAWUFW010005012.1, forward strand.
AACTTTTTGCATCTTTTTGTTGTTTGTTACGCTTGAATATTGTTTACTTTTTGCTCGCAGGAGACTTGCTGGAGCTCATAATATTTAGCAGGAACTGTGAAACTGGATCTGTGCCAAGTCCCACCAGTTGTACTCAAGCAACATTCGCTAGTGAGAAGGTCTTCACGTACCTTGTGCACGTGAGCATTTATTTTGTGTACAGTCAGTGTCTGTCTAGGGCACAAAATAGGCCAGGGCACCAAAATAAAATGGCCCCATTAGCAAATCAGATAGCAACATTTGCAGTTTTGCACGTGTAAAGACAACTGTGTAGGTGTATTGCAAGGTATGGGAGACTGCATACATTTGTGATTGCTGCTGGTACTGTTTGTCGCAATAGCAGTAAAATCTACAGCAAAATTCGGCCCACCAAATTTAAAAAATAGGCCTATAAACAAGCACAAAAATGGCCGAGACACTAACATGTAAGAACAGCCTTTCTGGCACTGACAAATTGCACTGCAGGAGGGTCCGACCAGGGGTGCAGTTTTCAGTCAGACGTTCGTCCAATGCATAATTCAATAATCCGCTCGGTTTTTTAAATTAGAATTATGCATATTACTCATGAAAAAATGCAATTTTGTCCACCTATCTAGCCACAAGTGAAACTTTGGGATTAGGTGACTGGAGCTACCAGAAGTGAAGCTTTCTACAATTAATTTGAACGCAATTCTGACTTTTATGAAATGCCAAAAATCTGTCCACACACATGAATTCTATTGATGAGCATCCTTTTTTTTTCAGATGGAGTAGAATCCGCAATAAAGCAAAATCAACTTAAAAATAATCATATTTTTAGTTCCACGACCAGTATAGTAAGAAAGCAGTAGTGAAATCTACCAAGAGCAGTTTTTGTCTTCAGATCTTTTTATTTTGCTAGCATTGCAAATTTCCAAATGTGGGCCAACCACAGTGAAGCTTGGAGACCACCTCCATGAAGATAAATACATCATTTATTTGCCTAATTTGAATGTGCCAGCTCGTCCATGCATATATGACAAAAGGTTTTTGTACGTGCGAATAAAAAAATAAATATTGAAACATTCTTGTCCCTAAACTACCATCTAAAACAAACATCTAAGACTGTCTTTTCATCGCATTTTCTGCCCACTCAGGCCCTCATTTAAGAGGATTTGGCAGAGGGCAGCGCTGAAAGTCAGTTTGCTGCACTGCCCTACACCAAAGTGAAAGGGTCGGAATGCACCATATTTATGTAATACAGTGCATTCCTGTCCTTCCCCCCCTGTGCTGGCGCCGTTCTCACAGCCGAACGCCAATGCAGACACCCTTGCTCCAGGGTGAAAGGGTGCCTGTGTTGTCGACAGGATTGTTTTTGTGTCATTTTCCTCTTTCTATGTGTGCTGCAGAATGTAGGAGTAAATACAGTTATTTCTCCTCGTTATGCCTCATCTCAGGAGGCTTTAGGTTTTGGCACTTCCCCAGGTTTACATGCTGTCGCAAATCTGTGGAAGTGTCAAAATCCTTGGCTGTTGCGTGGGAAAACCCATCGCAACGCCCATGAGATGCCTCCTGAGCGCAGAGTAAGGCAACGCAGAGATTTGCGCTGCCTTGCCTTACTCTTTATATCTATTAGGTCATGCCAAGCCAAGCATAGTGGCTTTGCGTGGCCTCATAGATATGATTTTTTTTACTTGCTCCGGCAGCGCTAGGGGCTCGTAAATATGCCTCTTAAATTGTATACTGTTGTACTTCAATCGAGGTCTACGGCTGACGCTTTGAGAAAACAATTAATTTCCATTATAAATCCTACAACGTGAAATGACCATTATTTTAATGTAGCTGAAATAAATAATATATCCACCAAACATTCCAAGCGAAACGTTTCTCGACCCTGAAATGTTGGTTTAAGTTTCCACATGCATTTGGATTAGATATGCATTGCTCGATAATAGTCTATGGTAAAACTAATTGCAAACATTAATGAAAATAATTCTAAAACTCCCAAGGATTCCTTTATTCGTGATTTAATTTAATACACACGTATAGCAATTTTAATTCATTAATGGTGTGCCTAAAGTTTCTTTCCAACTAATGGCCCCTTTATAAGTTGTGTTCACTGTAGCACAAATGCAGCTGCCCAAAAGCACAGATTTTGCAGAAACAAGATTCATTTATGATGGTATTAGTGTAAAACATGAATTATAACTGTGTAAATTAATTAATTGATGTTACGAGTAAGACATGCTATTTAGAATACAACCAATTAACTATCAAAAGTTGAAGCAGAACTTTTTTTTCTAAATATGTTCTGATCGTGAGACATATGTTCCACGATAACTCCACAGTCCAGATTACATTGCCATGGTTTTCAGCTGTATACTTAAGGCTGCAATGTTTTATGAAATTGGTAATTAAACTTACCTGTCGTATATTGTGAAATCTGGAATTTCATATCATCTGAAAAGGTTGTATTGTGTTGCTGATAGAGTCTGCCAATAGTTCAGAGAATCTACAGCATGTGCATCTCGGATTGAATGAAATAGGGCAACTAGATATTATAGCAGCAGCGTATGGTATTCTAACCGAAGCAAAGTCAATTTCACCTAATGAAGTGCAGCAACTGAAGGACTTTGAAGGTGAGAGTATCTGCTCAATATACATAGTTCATTTCTTGAAATCACAATGAAGAGTACTGAAGATTTTTGCAAATAATATTTCTTCCCACTGGGGGGGTCATCATTTGGACTGACATTAAGAAAAAGAAAGATGTAAAAAGGATCATCTTGAAAATTCAGGACAGGAAGTCTTGCACCCCACGTTATTTTCCTGTTGGATGAGTCCGAATAGTGCAGGTTCTAAATGTAAATTGGACATTTCTACTACTTAAGAATATAGAATGTGAACATCACTGTGAGTTGTGTGATGGCTAGTGATACCTAGTGGCTGCTCGAATTTCATACCAGTGAACATTTGTTTGAACACCCATCAACTTTGAATCTGCTAACATTCTCGCAGCTTTGTGCTGAGATATTTTATCTGTGTGTTGCTTTGAAAGACCAGCTATGAATGGACTCTGAATAACCTTGCTGATGTGACCCGGGGGCATACCAGCTTGCTTCCCTCTCAGAAGAGGAGGCAAAATGAAGCAGTAAATGGCTTGACTTCAAATATCTAGTAACAAAACAGCTGCACTGGTAACACAACAGCTGCACTGGAAAATCTAAATGCAGCAAATTTGCACACAGAGGCTCAGAGGTACTATAACAGTAGCCGCAAAAAGCAGCCACAAATTGAATACCAACATTTTACTACCATTATTTGTAATTTGCAAACTGACCTATGTACTAATAGGGCAGTTCACAAAATAGGGAATCAGGGGAGGGGGGTCAAAGAATGACTTGTCCAATTCATATTTATGTGAAAGTTCCCATTTCTGAGCGGTAACCCCATTTTTGTGGACTGATGCGGCTGAGTTTTAAACTTTTCATTCTGGGCACAACCATACCTTGAAAACTTCTCTGTTTCAGAAAGGAACGATGGGGAACAGTAAGCTTCACGCGGGCAGCAGTCATCCTGAGGGACTCAAATGGTGTATCCCCTTTGGTAAAATTATATGAACTGGGCATAACTGTAGAGACAACTTAAGCTTTTGAAGAAAAGAAACTGGTTAGGATAAAAAGTTTTGAAGGCAGAAGGTATCCTCAGTGGTAATGATTTGTGCAAAGAGTCAATAAATTAACGAGACACAATGTCGTTTATGGACGCAATGAAAGGGCAAGTGAGCAGACAAGGAAACTAACAAGGAAATGTAGGAGCGTGGAGCAGTGCCAAATTTGGCAGCCCAGTGCTCCGACATTTCCAAAATGGAGGGATGCACAGCATTTACAACAATACTGCATACCCCTATGTTTTCCCTAGCACTGGCACTAAAATTAGCTGCCTAGAGCCAACGCAGGCACCATTGCATCATAGTGCATGGGTGCCTGCATTGCATGGAATAATTGTTTATGTGCAGGAATGTGTCCCTTCCTGCACATAAACAATCCTTAATGCCGATTTGTTACTTGTATGACAGAGAAGTAGCAAATTCTCATTATTTAATGATTGTTTATGTGCAGGAAGGGACTCCTTCCTGCACATAAACAATCATTCATAGTGTTTTGCTCTTTCTATCTGCAGCACACATAGAAAAAGCAAAAACGGGGAGAAATACAAGTATGTCTCCTCATTTCGCCATTCTAACACCTGCTCTTGCATAGCATTAGTTTTTGGTGCTACCTCAGATTTGCACTTCCTTGTAAATCTGGGGCAGCGTAAAAAAGGAATGGGTGTTGCGGTGAAAATCCCACAGCAACACCCATTGCATGCCGCTTTCGTGCAGATACCTGCGTGAAAGGGTATCATATTTACAAAGTGGCATTAAGACACAAAAAGTGGCTGAACGCCACTTTGTAAATATGGAGCAGAGCATTGCGCCACAGTAACGTTGTTAAAAGTGACGTTCCTGTGGCGCAATGTCCTTGTAAATATGCCTCTCAATTTGAAATAAAAGTTTTTTTTGTAAGAAATGTAGTGCGTGCAGCAACGGCCGAGATAAGAAAACATATACTGTACCATACTCAAAAAAGGAAAAAGAGATCTTCAAATTCTTGACATGCAATTTGAATTTTACAATATATATTTTAGAGCCCATGTGGAAACAGGTATGTGGGTAGTATCAAAAACCCTGTAAAAAATGAATACTAGAACACCTAAGATCGATTAGAAACCATGACAGACACCAGATATTACCCAGTGGGTAGGCATTTCTTTGAGTCAAACAAAAACAATGGGAAGTTGTTCACTTATTTTTCTATTGAAAGGATTTTGTGAAATTACAACTTGTAACAGATAACTGGCCTTGCAGCGCTCAGGGGCCGATTCCGATCTCGGCCGGTAGTGCTCCGAATCGGATTCGGCTTTACCGGATCCGATTCGGAGCCCTGTTTCCCGACCGAACCGTACGCGGGTCCGGCCGAGCGACTACGATGCGAAATCGCCGACCGACTCGTCCGGGCGTCCCGACCGCTCCGACCGACTCGCTCCCGGCTCGAACCACTCCGACCGACTCGCTCGGACTCGACTCGCACCGCGCAATGGAGACGTTTCCCGGCCGGGTAAGTACGATGCGCGCCGCGAGCAGTCCGGCCGAGCCGCGCACTCCGGCTCGAAAGAGCTGTCGGAGCCGCACTTTGGGGGTCCGTGTCGGACCCCTGTACGCGTAGCCGCGCGAGTCGCACACAGGGGGGACCCATGGGTCCCCCTACCTGTGCGTGTACGGGCGCGAACCGCTCCGCCGCGTACCCGCTGTAGGGGGCGCCCTTGTCCGACTCGCACCCATTGAGTCAATGGGAGCCCGCGTACGCGTTGTACGACCGGCTCCCATTGACTTCAATGGGAGTCCGACCGACTCGAGTCCGATAACATACGGCCGCATCGTACTCGTTCGGTCGGACTGCACGGGTCCGATTCGGTCGGAAATCTCTCCGGGTCCGGCTCGGTCGGAGAAATTTCCGGCCCGAATCGGAATCGACCCCTCAGTGTCCAGATAAACCATAGACTTGTAAACAAAGATTCCATATGGAACGAACAACAAATAAGAAATAGGAGTACACTTATAAGAGGAAAGCGTAGGAGGGACCAATTGTTACGAGAAGTAATTTTTAGAAATTCACTGAAAAAACAAAGGTTGAAGAAACATTATAGCTCGGTGTATTATTAAAAAATACAGTTTTTTTTTGTTTACCTAATTTTATATGTTTTTATTTTTTTATATATAGATATATGATGCAAATTGGAAAACTATAGAATAATAACAAATTGGAAACAAATAAAAACAAAAATGTGTGACTTGTTTTTATTATACAAAATTTGGGAAAGGTGTTGAACACTAAAGAAGTGACATTTGCCATTCACACTCTAATGTAAACCATTTTGGGGAAGGTGTTGGACACTAAAGGGGTGGCATTTACTATTCCCACTCCAATCTAACCGTATTAAAGGAAGGTGCTGGGGAGAGGCAAGCGCACCGCAACCTAAAATGGCCGCCTAGCGTCGGAGCTCCGTTTCGCACCGGACTTTTGCCGCATTTTCGGAGCGGTTTCACTGCTCGTTTTGCCACCAAAATGGCATAATCTTGAATCGGAAGGTTGGCGCTTTCCAGGGATGCCTTTTACAGAGATGGTCAATAATTTGCTGAAATAATTCTATACAGGTGACTGCTTTGCACTATCAACGGCCGCCATTTTGTTTCTACTTATGCGGGATTTCTCCTCATTCTTCCTTCATTACGCCCTTTTTTCTTGACATTTCTACAAATTGTATGCATTTTCTCCCCCCTACCTGACTATCACTATCCGGGGGAAATTGCTTTTCGTCGATTTGGGTGTATCCTTTGGAATACTGTTTCTCCAGTGTAACGTCATCATTTTTCTGCGTTCTCCTTACCTCACTTCATGGGCAGGAGTAGACGTTTACTTCATAACACAAGAACAGTGGAAGTACATGACCCTAACTCTTTTGGAGCCAACGTTTACTTCCAATAAGTTCTCTGGTTTATCTGGACTTTCGTCTCAGGAGACTTGCTCTACTCTCACAAAAATTCCATCAGTATGGCATCTAAAGCATCGTTGCCTTCAACCACCGGCAAGAGGCTTAAGCAAGATCCTCCTTCACCACCTAAATCTTCTTCTCCGGTGTCATTGGACATGGTCTGGGAGGAGTTACGCGCTCTCGTCCTTTTATGGAGGAAACAACCGGTCGTTTACAGTCATTGGACGACAAATGGTCTTCTATGGAGTCCCGTATGACTGTGGTGGAACATCATCTCACTGAAGTACAGGCCTCATCTTCTAAAATATCCTCGATGGAGAAGGAAATCTTACATCTGAAGAGGGCGACTGAGGATTTGGAAAATAGGAACCGTCGCAACAACCTACGCATTTATGGCCTTCCCGAGGGCCTTGAAGGGGATGACCCCGTTACGTACTTTGCATCTTTTCTACCGCAGTTTCTGGGCCTCCCTGCTACCACCAAATTGAACCTACAACGAGCCCATAGATTGGGTCCTCGTCTTTCTTCCTCATCTGCCCCTGCCAACCCTCGTGGAATAATTATCTTATTTTTACAATTCACTGATCTTCTGTTGGTTCTTAATGCTGCCAAAGCCAAAAGAACCTATCCTGGCACGGCACCAAGGTGTTCATCTCCCAAGATCTCTCTTCAGTGACTGCCAAACGTCGAAAGGAATTTCTGGATCTTCGCCCTGCTCTCCGCTCCTTGGGTGCAAGATATGGTTTGTTTCATCCCTGTCTATTTAAAGTTACCTTCCTTAACAAAACTTCCACGTTTGAGGACCCAGCTGATCTCCGCAGATTCATCCAGTCCCATTCTTCTGCATCAATGGAAACTACCCCTTCTTCCTCTGGATCTTGACTTTTATATTTTTTCTCATTGTGATATTATATTGAAGTTGTTATTCTAATTATTTATTGCCTCCTCCTCTCCCCTACTGGTACTATGCATTAACATCTATTTCCTTTACAGGTACATTATTGACTTTATCCTATCCTACTCTCTCTCATATTCTCCATTTTTTTATTTTCTGTGACTATTAAACACTTTACTATACTACCTGCTCCCCTTGCTGTTCATACTATTATTCTCTCTGTCCTTCATCATCTTATTCTTTATTTGTTTTATCACCTTCCTAAATATTCCTACTTCTACTTCCTCTTCTTCTTATTCTATTTCTGGTCCGTAATGGCTTAATTAATTCCATTATCTGTTCCCCTTTTTCTTATATATATTTTTATTTATATTTACAGGTTCACCGTAATCTCTAGTTTTTATCCCTACTTCATACCCCCGCTCCTGATCGAGTTTATTGTATAGATGTCCTGGTGTGGTGTGTTGCCCCCCTGTTGGGTGTGCTGTTTCCGTTGTCCCTTGCCGCATCTCGTTTTGTCTCTTGTTCCTTAAGGTACGTATTACAGTCGTCGTTTTGACATGTGCTATCTTCTTTTATTTTTCTTCTCTCCTTCCTTCCTTTCCCCCTTCCTATTGTTTCTAATCCTCTTTCTCCCTCTTTGGTCTTACACTTCCCATTTTCCTATTGGTTATCTTGTTTCCCTCCCTTCCTTATCTTTCATGCCTTTGGTGATGCATATTTTGTGTTTTATGTCCGTTCAAGGTTTTTGCATTCAGAGTTATCTCCTGGAATGTGAAAGGTTTTGTTAATCCGATTAAAAGACAGAGAATACTCTCTCATTTGGCCTCTTATAACCCGGATTTAGCTCTTTTACAAGAGACCCATCTTACAGACATTGAGGCGTTAAAATTAAAAAGAGGTTGGGTGGGTTCAGTTTTATTCTCACCTACCACTAATAAGAAAACGGTGTTATATTACTATGCCATAAGAATTTGAATTGTAAGATTATTTCACAAGAAACTGATACAGAGGGCAGATGGTTGTTGGTTAAAATGTTGATCAATAATGTTCCTCTAACTGTTTTTAATATATATGGTCCTACACAGCCTGATTGCACTTTTTGGCCTCTGGTTACTCAGAAATGTATACAGTTCAGAGATGATCTCTTTATATTAGGAGGCGATTGCAATCAAATAGTCGATCCCTTCCTTGACCGCTCAATCTCAAGTTCGCTTCACTCCCCACAAAACTCATAAACATTTTCTTAACACTATCTCTCAGACACACCTCGTTGACTCTTGGAGACTCTCCCATCCTGATACTTTAGACTTTTCTTTTTCTCTCCTCCTCATAACTCTCTTTCCCGTCTAGACTATATATTTCTTTCTCAATCTCTCTCTCAAAATCTAATATCCTCCTCTATCGAACCTATTGTCATCTCTGATCATGCCCCAATTGTGACAGATCTCGACTTGCTCCCTCCGCGTCCCAGGTCCTCCCGTTGGCGTTTTAATAATCACCTTCTTTCTGACCCCTTTTTCTCTTCCTCTTTTCATTCTTTTACCAAGGAATTTTTTGACCTTAACAGTGACCCTGATACCCCTCCTCATATTCTATGGGATTCCTTTAAAGCTACTGCGAGAGGCTTTATTATAGATTTTGTATCCAAAAAAGAAACGGTTCCTTCAACAACAAAAAGTCTCCTTAGCTCATATTAAGGATTTAGAACATAAATTTTATACTTCTTCTATGGATACTATACCAACAGATTTGATACGAGCCAAGTTAGCGTTCAATAAATCTTCGACTGATAATGCATCCTCAATACTTCTCCGCAGTAGCGCTCGCTACTATGGTGGTCGTAATAAGGCAGGAAAACTTCTTGCGAATTATCTGAAAATACGCAAAGATCGTACTCTGATCGAATCTATCTCCTCCTTAGATGGTTCTCTCATCTACAAAAACCAGGATATTCTTAATGAGTTTAAACGTTTTTATGAAGACCTTTACACTCCAGAATCTCCTCCATCTTCCTCCCTTATCCAAACATATCTTAATAATCTTCCAATTCCGTCTCAATTCTCGTCTAAATCTCTCGAACCTTGAGTCAGATTTATCCTTTAATGAATTATCCAATGCCTTACACTCTCTAAAGAAGGGTAAGACTCCTGGTCCAGATGGATTCTCTGTTGAATTTTACCTCCACTTCTCTAACCTATTACTTCCTAAACTCTTTAATCTTTTCCATTCATTTGTTTTAGCTGGTAAAACGGAAGGCACTTTTCAGGAAGCCACAATCTGTCTTATACATAAAGAAGGTCGAGATCCTATGTTTTGTAAAAATTACCGCCCAATCTCACTAGTTAATGTTGATTATAAACTGTTTGCCAAAACACTTGCGTTACGCCTAGACCCTCTTATGCCCCAATTGATTGGTAAGGAGCAGTGCGGCTTTGTCAAGGGTAGATTGACTTCAGATAATTCTCGCCTTTTTCTTAATGTCTTGAACAAAATCTCCTTCCTTTCCGAATCTTTGGCGGCCATTTTCTGTCGATGCCGAAAAAGCTTTCGACAGAGTTGATTGGTCCTTTTTGTTTGCATCTTTGAAATGGCACGGCTTTGGCCCCAAGTTAATTTCTCTTATTTCATTATTATATTCTGCCCCTAGAGCTTCAGTATTAGTCAATGGCCATACTTCTTCTTATTTTTCTCTTCAACGCGTGTGTCCGCCAAGGTTGCCCCTCTCTCCTCTTCTCTTTGTCTTGGCTCTTGAGCCGTTCCTATCTTCAATTCGTAATAACGATTCCATTTCAGGATTCTCTTATGGGGATCATCACCTGAAACTTTCCGCCTATGCGGATGATATTCTACTCTTCATTTCTGCACCTGAAACTTCTATTCCTTCTTTATTACATGAATTTACTTCCTTTTCCCTTGTGTCTGGCTATAAAATTAATTCAGACAAAACTGAAATTCTTCCTCTTACTAAATTTTGCCTACCCCACTCTTTTTCTTCTACTGGTTTCGCATGGAATAACTCAAAAATCAAATATTTAGGTATGACGTTCTCCAATTCTATCGCAACTTCTGTTAAATTAAATATGTCTGCCGTTATATCTCGAATTGACAAATTACTTTCCTCTTGGAACCCCCTTTTTCTCTCTTGGTGGGGTCGTTTAGACTCAATCAAATGATGGTTACCCCCATACTGATTTATACTCTTTCTATGCTCCCCGTCCACATTCCTTCCTATTATTTTAAGCAAATCGACTCTTGTCTCTCTAAGTTTCTCTGGAAGAACAAGAAGGCTAGGATTTCTTTATCTTCTCTCCGCACGCCAAAGTCCAATGGGGGTGTAAACTTTCCTGACTTTCGTCTATATCATAAGTCATTTTCTCTGCGGCAGGCATCGAAGTGGCTCCTTTCCGAAATCTCCCCTTCACCCCCCTCTGGCTATCTATTGAACAAACTTTATCATTACCCTTCTCTCTTAAAGAAGTTATGGTTTTTTCGGCCAAAAATCCCTTTACCTCCCTTCCCTGTTTAAACACACTTGTTCCCTTTTGAAACCCTTGCTACATTCTAACCCCGTCTCTAGAGAATCTTTTCTAGAGTCTCCATTATGGCACAATTCCCTTATTCTCATTAACAACAGGACCATTTTTTGGAAATCTTGGAGATTGAAGGGTATAATTTGGGTTAAAGACCTATTTGATGGGTTATCTCCCTGTTCCTTCCCTCAATTCCAACTCTTATTTCATTGCCCTCGATCCTTCTTACAGAAATTCATTACTCTTACCACAATTATTCTAGACACTTACTATTCTCTCCCCTCCTCATCTTTTCCTGTAGTTCAAAATTCTCTTCTTAAGATACTCCTTTCTCTACCTAAAGCATCCCTTATCTATAAATATTTTTCCGCTCCTAATTTAGAACGCACAAAAAATAAATTGGAACTTTCTTGGGAATCGGACCTGGGGTGCGAATGGACCATCTCCTTTTGGGACAAACTTTGGTCCCGTTCTCTTAAAATCTCACGCTCTGCCTCTCTTACTCAATCTATATTTTTTCTTTATCATAAACTTTATCTCACCCCTGTCTCTATCGCTAAATTTTCTCACTCCACTGTCTCTAACTGTTGGACCTGTGGCTCTTCAACGGCTGATCTTATTCACCTTTTCTTTCTCTGTCCCTCGGTTTCTGCTTTTGGAAGAAAGTCTGGTCCTACATTTCTGCCTGTTCCATCTTTCTATCCCTTATTCCATTCCTCTTCTCTTCTCTGGCAGTTTATCTGATTCTTTAGACATTCCCTCTCATAGTCATGGTCTTTTTGACCTTATGATTTCTCTAGCTTTCCAACACATTTCTCTGAACTGGAAAAACCTTACAAACCTCTCGATCCAACACTGGTGGAATAGTCTTTGTCATTTTCATCGACTTGACATTGCTTTCGCCTCCTCATGTAAATCAATGGTTAATAGAGACCTTTTCTGGTTGCCTCTTACGATTCATTTAGATAATTTGACTTTGGCTGATAAACCCCGTTTACATTCTGAAAATTTTAAACCTCCGTGAATGTTTATTTCCTCTATTCTCTGCTTTTACCATAGTTGGCTTATCGCTTCTATTTATTAATTGAAATTCTAATCACATTCCACTGTAAATATGCATTATCTCATTATATCAATGTGTAAGACTTTCCCCCTCTTCCCCATGCCCTTAAAAAGAGAAAAAATTAAAAAGAGCTTTTGTTGCTTTTCATATACTAGCAACTTCTTATATCGTGTTTATTTGTACTATGTTTCAATCTGTTTGCTGGTTTTGTATTTCTTGCCCTTTTTCAAAATAAAGCTTTTTCAAACACAAAAAGGAAGGTGCTGGACAATAAAGGTGGGGCATTTACTATTCCCACTTCATCCAAACCAATTCAGGGAAGGTGTTGGACACTAAAGCGGTGACATTTACTATACCCATCCCAATAAAACCCTATTGGGGGAAGGTGGTGGACACTAAATAGTTGAAATGTACAATATCTACTTCAAAATAAAACATTACATAATATATTACAAAATAAAAATGTTACTTAGACAATCAACACTATATATTCTCCCATTTTTGTGTAATATAAAATTTACCAAAATATAATCTAAAAACACACAAATGAAACTGCAAACCTTTATATTAATATTTATATTTGGAATTAAAAAACTGCTATTTTAAAACTTTAAAAACAATTATTCCCATTCATAAACTTTAGGAAAAAACTGAACTAAACATGAAATTAACAATAATACATTTTGCGTTGCTTTATAGATGCCGTATATTTCAAAATGTAAAAAACATAACTTAAATGTAAAAATGATTAGTATTTTTTTTAAATGTACACAATTTTAATATTCTTTTAAACATTTCTAAATATTCCACTTATTTAAAAAATATATATGTTTTTAGTATTTAATATTATATATAATTTTTGTTAAAACATTTTCATACCTTTAACATATATCTTAATTAACATAAAAGTAAAATAGATTAAAAAAATAATATTATAAAATAAATCTAAAAATTCTAAATTATTAATTTGCATACCTTTGAAATATCGTCTTTATATTCTAAAATGTAAATATAACTTCTTTTACATTCTCCCCACCCTTATACCATAAACATCCAATATACCGCTACTAAAACAAACCCATCAATTAATTATATACATTACTACAATTCAAAATACAAACTTCAACATTTTCATAATTAAAATAATATCTTGCTAAATACAAAACAAACAAAAAAAATCCAATCAAATGCACTGCAATACATTACCTACTAATGAACACTTACAAATGATATTTCATACAACATTTTCAAAATCAATATTTTTTGCGATATTAAAAACAACACAAAAAACTGTATGTTTACCTTCGATATTCTTGTTGACGATATTTTTGATGTCTTGATATTCTTGACATGACATTCTCACAATATTTTTTTTCGATATTCCATCCAAACAGCGTTTGAAGACTAGGGGTCAGATTTAGATCTCGGCTGATGGGTTACTCCATCACAATGGTGACGGATATCCTATCCGCTGAAATATAAATCTCATAGGACAAATGGGATTTATATTTCGGAGGATCCGCCAAGATCTAAATCAGCAGTATCAGACTACAGGAGGTAGCCCATACACCCCAAGGAGACTAGGGCAATAATCTGTAACAAACAACAGTGTCTCAAACAAGGGTATTATTTGAAGGTCAAGTATATGTGGCACAATTAGTTGCGACTGATTAAATCCAAAGGGGGAGAAAACCAGGGAGACATTTTCTTGTGAATGTTAAATGTATTTCAATCGACAAGCATGTTGGACATATTAAACTTCATATGTACAAGCACATGGGGCGGTAGCACTGCGTTACATTGAATGACATGTAACCTACAGAATACTGTGCACAAGTGCTCGTGAAGTATAGTGACGGCGCAAGTGACACGTGACGTGGTATATACAGCGATATTGATGGGCGCAACAAGAGACAAGTGGGATTTAAAAATGCTTTACATATTCAAGATACCCAGGCAGTTAATGGTACATGAAAACAAAAATTCAAATGAGCGGGGTATCCGTAAATGGGGGCGCCAGGAGTTCCGCTGTGGAAGTCAACGGTGTTTCGGCCTGCAGAAGTGTTAGGCAATCATCAGGACCAGGTTACGTTTTATTTAAATTGCAGTGCTGGGGATAGAAGGATACATACATTTCCATATTTGTGCGTTCGATTGGTGGACCAAGAAGGACAGGTAGGTCAGAATAAGAAGGAGTTTAGAGAGGAATTTAGAGCCCAAACTAGGTTGAGGGGAGAGATGTATAAAGGGCGCTGCAGAAAAATACCACGTGACTAGGCTCATGGAAGAAAGGAGTGGGTAAGCGCACAAGTAACTGTTCTGGAAGTGAACTTACTCGGGATAGATGGGGGGGCTCTATCCAGGAAGGTGCTAGGATGCCACTGGTGAGACCTATGCGCAGAAAGAGCACAATGTGAGGCGCATGGGGGGAGGTATCACGGTGGGCGGAAAGGAGGGGAGAGGTAAGTACATTTACTTGGTAAATGACAGAAACGGTGCAAAGAGATTACTTTGAATGAGAAGGGCTGTTGTTTGTACTGTCGGTGGAGTGAAAAACAGGAGTACTTAGTAATGGTAAGGGGAGCCCTGGCGCAGGATCAGGACGGTGCCTGTTGCGGAGCTGTGGCCGGTGGGGGCGGGCAAAAGGGGGTGAAGGGGGAGAGAGAAAGGGGGGTCCTATGATTGGCCTGGTGTAATCTGGATCCAGAGGTTGTCCACAAAACAGGGAGATATAGCGGAAGGGGAAGCGCAGTCGAGAGACTGTAGGGAGGATGACAGCCGACCCCACACGGTCCTCTTGCACCTTCCACACAGGCAGTTTTGCCAGTCGTGCACTCGTGCAACACGGGTTTCCCCTCGCCGCGGCTTCTTCCAACGCTGCACGTCTCTCCGCCCGGAGCCTTGACGGCCCCCCCATTCGGTGAATCATGGTTTTCCCATGCCGCCTTGCTTCCCCCATTGGAAATAAGTCACGGCTCCCTCCGAGCTTAATTAATTTATTTTCCCCCTACGGTCCTTCCCCACAGACCTTGGGGATTGCTCAACCACCCCGCATGTGCCATGTTCACAACGCGCTGCCACGCGTTGGCTCCACTTGCGCGTCCTCACCCCCATTCTTCCTCTCTATTGCTTCCTGGCCCTCTCTCATCCTCCCTACAGTCTCTCGACTGCACTTCTCCTTCCGCTATGTCTCCCTGTTTTGCACCAGGGCTCCCCTTACCATTACTGAGTACTCGTTTTTTTCACTCCACTGACAGTACGAACAACAGCCCTTCTCATTCAAAGTAATCTCTTTGCACTGTTTCTGTCATTTACCAAGTAAGTGTACTTACCTCTCCCCTCCTTTCTGCCCACTGTGATACATCCCCCCCCACGCGCCTCACATTGTGCTCTTTCTGCGCATAGGTCTCACCAGTGGCATCCTAGCACCTTCTTGGACAGAGCCCCCCGTCTATTTCGAGTAAGTTCAGTTCCGGAACAGTTACTTGTGCGCTTACCCACTCCTTTCTTCCATGAGCCTAGTCATGCGGTATTTTTCTGCAGCACCTTTTATACATCTCTCCCCTCGACCTAGTTTGGGCTCTAAATTCCTCTCTAAACTCCTTCTTACTCTGACCTACCTGTCCTTCTTGGTCCACCAATCGAACGCACAAATATGGAAATGTATGTATCCTTCTATCCCCAGCACTGCAATTTAAATAAAACGTAACCTGGTCCTGATGATGGCCTACCACTTCTGCAGGCCGAAACGCCGTCGACTTCCACAGCGGAACTCCTGGCGCCCCCATTTACGGATACCCCACTCATTTGAATTTTTGTATTCAAGTACCATTAACTGCCTGGGTATCTTGTATATGTAAAGCATTTTTAAATCCCACTTGTCTCTTGTTGCGCCCATCACTATCGCTGTATATACCACGTCACGTGTCACTTGCGCCGTCACTATACTTCACGAGCACTTGTGCACAGTATTTTGTAGGTTACATGTCATTCAATGTAACGCAGTGCTACCGCCCCATGTGCTTGTACATATGAAGTTTAATATGTCCAACATGCTTGTTGATTGAAATACATTTAACATTTACAAGAAAATGTCTCCCTGGTTTTCTCCCCCTTTGGATTTAATCCGTCGCAACTAATTGTGCCACATATACTTGACCTTCAAATAATACCCTTGTTTGAGACACTGTTGTTTGTTAAAGATCTAAATAAGGCCCTAGGTTCATTGAACACCTGTTCAAATATTTTGAACAGTCAGAATCAGTTGATTTGAAATGGAAATTGATGACCAAATAAATAGTGACACTGAGATATAACTCTGCACGGAAACTATGCTTGTAAAGTTCAGTTTATATTGGGACATTTGGCTTTAAGACTAAATTATTGCCATTTGTCTAACGATTTAGACTCCATAGATGTGTGTGGTCCAACCCATAAGTAGAATTGTTTGTTGTACTGCTACAGGTTTTTTTAGGTTCTTTCAGCGTGCAACATTTGCATTTTGTACTCATATAGTTTGTTTCCTCATGAAATTAGAACACGCTGTGGGTCAAGAACATCACTGGTTGTAGGGATGCAGTAGTAGTTGGATTAGGGTTAGCACAGCAGTTTGATGTTTGGAATAGATAATTAGCTATGAATGAGGTAGAACGACCTCACATTGTGAATGATTGTTTTATATTGCACTACAACACCAATTTTGATGAATCACATAACCCGAACACATGGGTTTGCAACTGTTGAATGTCCTGTTATCTATTAAATGAACAAGGTACGTTGATTAATCACAGGTTGTGAGAGCACATCTGACTTAACCACTAGTGTTATTAGTTATATCTGAATGGCTGTTATGTTTATTCCCTATGTTATAAGACAGATGGTAACTGTCCAGAGGAGATCCTTTTAATTCTATGTTTGGTTTAAAATGTCAATACTATCTCAGGGACTGTCCTATTGTAATCATTGGATCAAGTACCAAGAATTGAATTGAATCTGGGCTGAGCCGGAGGACACCCCTGAGAATATGTATGTGTATCATATTATACAATTCCTGGTGCTACTCTGCTGCCTTAAAAATGCCCAACTCCTTATGCTTCCAACATATCATTGCTGGGTCCTGCAAACCAACACCCTTTCTTAACCAAGAATGGTCTGTCACAGTGGAAAGGGCTGATCTAACTCTATACACCTTAGGTGACCTGTTCCAGGACAATTTCTTTCAGTTCCTTCATACCTTACACAACCAGTGCGCATTGTACAGAGGACGATTTCTGACCTATGATGTCATGTCCCATATTCTTCACACTAAATGGCGATTATGGACACGGAATCGGCTGTTCATCACCCCACCCATACTTTATATGTGATAGGAGTAGGCAGTCAATGCATCAGTCAGCTGTATAAGGCATAGAGGACCTATTACATGCTCGACTGGGAGAGGTTGAAAGGCAAATACCTAAAAATCGTTTACGACTTCCTCCTGGTGCCATTGCTCAAGCTTGAGATAAGTCTGAACTTTTGAAATAGTATTTTGAAATAGTATCTGGGCCAAGCAGCTGTTGTGGGTTTGGTACAAACAAGTAATAGCAGACAATTAATAGTGTACACATTGTGTACAAAGGAAATATGTCAGAGTGAAATGCACTGGACTAGAAATGTAAGGGTTTATCTTTAGAGTTTAGCCAAATACTTAAGCAGAAAAGGTGTCAAATTTGTGGTACCCCTTTCTTTATCCAAAAAAGAGCATAGAAGGAAGTGGGGTTTGGGAGGTAGAGTCAAGGGGCTGGAAATCAGATAAGATCTGGCCGACTGGCAATGGTAGAAAGTACATCAGGAGGCCCACAAAAGTCAGAGTTAACGAGCCCACAAACCGGTAGGAGGTCACGAAGTCAACAACATCCAGTGCCGGATTAACTCACTGCATCGGATCACCTTGGCAATGGAGCGGGACCACAGGGGGGGGGGCAAAAAAGGGTGTCTCGAAGAGATCATTCATGGCTAGGAGGGTGTAGGCGTCCCAAGGGGGGGTCAAATTGAAGCAATGGACAGGCATGCGACACAAGAAGTACACCAACGGCAAGCAGCGATCGAAGAAATGTCGAGGCAGTCAAGATGGAGGACCCAGATCAGGGTCATCAAACAACCTCAGTACAAAATGGCGGGCCCATAGATCCACAGAAACCCAACCAGAAACCGTAAGGAAAACCAACCTCAAAGGAGCAGGCCTGGATGAGGGAGGCAGCCACAGGATCGAGAGGAAGGAAGGCTGGAAGTCACCGAGCTCTCTCAGGTCGTCAAGAAAAGAAAACATTCTGATAGCAGTATCCTGACCCAACATGCTGTATAATCAGGGGAGATCAGCTCGGGAGCCCAGACAGCAGCCCCAGAAGAGGAAGGCATCCACGGGGTCAGGAGGGCGCACTCACTCGTATTACCAAAGGAAGACAAGCTTGGGGGCACAGGGCGGCAGCGTCGCTGCATTCTCATTGCTGCTTTGTCGGTGTAACAAGACTCACGCGTCCCAGCAGCAATCCCGGAAAGGCGTAGCGGGAAGCCAAGCAAGGTTGAGCCCGGAAGGTAGGTAGCAGCTGGAGGGGTGATCTGCCAGCTCATTTCCTCTCAGCTGCGAAGGCAGCTCAACCGAAGCAACGGCCATATTGCAATTGGCTCCACTAGCGTCCATCTGGAGAATCGGAGGGTGAAGAAGCAGGAAAAACGAAATTAACTCGGGGGGAGGAAAACGCCGGAAAGCAGTTAAACTATCCCTGGAGGTGTAGGTGGTAAAAGGGGGGTGACATTCCTAGGACAAATGCCAAAAGGCAATCCCCAGTCGGGGAGCTCCGGACTGGAGCTCCTCACCCGGCAGCCATCTTCGAAAACCATTCAATGTTTTACCCCTACCTCCCCAAGTTACCAAATGCATGGTTTGTGCAGCTATATTGAAATTGCAAATAGGGTAAAATTGAGTTTACACATGCAGAGAGAATGGGAAAGATCTTTTGGATGGCGATAGGAACTGCGGGTGCGGAGCTGAAAGTGAGTTTTACAAGTGTACATGTGTTTATGGATTGCCTTCATTTCATAGTAATAAGGCATCAATTTTAGAATCTGTGCTTAATAAATATGGAATAAGGTCAAGGACCGATGTTACAAGATTGCTGTACAATATGCACTTCTTAGATGTAATTTGCTCAGTATTGGACCTGGCCCTCTCTGCAGTGTCACCCCTCCACTTTTTGCTAAATTAGTTTTTGTTGGCCTTAGGACTCTGTGCACTTTACCACTGCTAACCATTGCAAAAGTGCTTGTGCTAACTCCCCTAAACACGGTTGGATTGCTTTACACCTGATTGGAAAAAATCTAATTTAGTTATAAATCCTTTGTAGACTGGTATACCATATAACTAGCGTCTGTTTAAATTTCAAGTCCTGAAGAAGACCTGTGTTGATGCTTTATAAAAACACATAAACTCTTTGGGTCGAAACGTCGACGAGAACTTGAGGTGCTCCTGATTTATGTTGAGCAGACTGTAAATCCAAGCAAAATAGGATATCTGCTCCAACATATTGATGTTTTCTACAGACACCGCATTGATTTATTTATGTATTGTATGTTAACCTTTGTAAATGTCTGTTGTACTTTGTGTATAACAGTCCTGATACATTTATGTTAAGTTTATATGAATTTGTTTATGTATATGTTATACAACAGTCCTGTGTGTACCCTTGAAATGTTACTATTTGCAGTGGTTCACTATATATATAAGGAATAATATACAGGGTCTTAATTTCAAATTGTGTTGGTGTCATGGTTTTTCATTAGGTAATATTTGATTACCTGCACGATTGATTCGTAATATCCCTAGTAATTCAGGGCACTGAATAATTTTTGTAGAAGAAACAATATACTCCCTACAGAACCAATTGATGTTACATACCACTAATTGTCCCAGGTTCTGCGGGATACTGGGTAACCCCATTAGTCTTAATGGTCTGCAGGCCCACTAGTAGCATTTAATTTACAGGCCCTGGGCACATGTAGTGCACTTTACAAGGGACGGGCCAGTTCTCACTGAGACATTGCCACTCGCACTGGGATTCAATGTGAGGCTCTGTCAGCCCGACCCTTGGGTTACAGCAGCGACCACTGCTAGGGACCTCCAATGTAAAGCTCCAGCAATGTCCATCCGCGACGCCTGGCCTGCTCTTTGGATGCTTGTTTCCGGTCCAGGGAAGACATGGCTTGGCAGTTCGGGCTGGACTGTTCCCATGAGGCACAGGGTCAGACTGATTTGCATATGGCCATGTCTGAACTGGGGTGGTGGAGTGAGCTAAAGAATGATGATGGATTAAACCCAGATCAGTTGACTGGGGGTGAGTGTTTGATTGGCTCAAACGTTCCAGTCCATCATCCCCTTTGTATCGCTTTGGTCGCCCTAAGTTGGCGGGGGTATGCCCAGACGTGGGTCCCTTGCTCACTTTGCCACTGGATTCAAGCAAGCCTGGCTGATGACGGCTGAAATGCCAGAAACCGGTCCTAGGATGCTTGTTTCCGGTCCAGGGAAGACATGGCTTGGCAGTTCGGGCTGGACTGTTCCCATGAGGCACAGGGTCAGACTGATTTGCATATGGCCATGTCTGAACTGGGGTGGTGGAGTGAGCTAAAGAATGATGATGGATTAAACCCAGATCAGTTGACTGGGGGTGAGTGTTTGATTGGCTCAAACGTTCCGTCCATCATCCCCTTTTGTATCGCTTTGGTCGCCCTAAGTTGGCGGGGGTATGCCCAGACGTGGGTCCCTTGCTCACTTTGCCACTGGATTCAAGCAAGCCTGGCTGATGACGGCTGAAATGCCAGAAACCGGTCCTAGGATGCTTGTTTCTCGGTCCAGGGAAGACATGGCTTGGCAGTTCGGGCTGGACTGTTCCCATGAGGCACAGGGTCAGACTGATTTGCATATGGCCATGTCTGAACTGGGGTGGTGGAGTGAGCTAAAGAATGATGATGGATTAAACCCAGATCAGTTGACTGGGGGTGAGTGTTTGATTGGCTCAAACGTTCCGTCCATCATCCCCTTTTGTATCGCTTTGGTCGCCCTAAGTTGGCGGGGGTATGCCCAGACGTGGGTCCCTTGCTCACTTTGCCACTGGATTCAAGCAAGCCTGGCTGATGACGGCTGAAATGCCAGAAACCGGTCCTAGGATGCTTGTTTCCGGTCCAGGGAAGACATGGCTTGGCAGTTCGGGCTGGACTGTTCCCATGAGGCACAGGGTCAGACTGATTTGCATATGGCCATGTCTGAACTGGGGTGGTGGAGTGAGCTAAAGAATGATGATGGATTAAACCCAGATCAGTTGACTGGGGGTGAGTGTTTGATTGGCTCAAACGTTCCGTCCATCATCCCCTTTTGTATCGCTTTGGTCGCCCTAAGTTGGCGGGGTATGCCCAGACGTGGGTCCCTTGCTCACTTTGCCACTGGATTCAAGCAAGCCTGGCTGATGACGGCTGAAATGCCAGAAACCGGTCCTAGGATGCTTGTTTCCGGTCCAGGGAAGACATGGCTTGGCAGTTCGGGCTGGACTGTTCCCATGAGGCACAGGGTCAGACTGATTTGCATATGGCCATGTCTGAACTGGGGTGGTGGAGTGAGCTAAAGAATGATGATGGATTAAACCCAGATCAGTTGACTGGGGGTGAGTGTTTGATTGGCTCAAACGTTCCGTCCATCATCCCTTTTGTATCGCTTTGGTCGCCCTAAGTTGGCGGGGGTATGCCCAGACGTGGGTCCCTTGCTCACTTTGCCACTGGATTCAAGCAAGCCTGGCTGATGACGGCTGAAATGCCAGAAACCGGTCCTAGGATGCTTGTTTCCGGTCCAGGGAAGACATGGCTTGGCAGTTCGGGCTGGACTGTTCCCATGAGGCACAGGGTCAGACTGATTTGCATATGGCCATGTCTGAACTGGGGTGGTGGAGTGAGCTAAAGAATGATGATGGATTAAACCCAGATCAGTTGACTGGGGGTGAGTGTTTGATTGGCTCAAACGTTCCGTCCATCATCCCCTTTTGTATCGCTTTGGTCGCCCTAAGTTGGCGGGGGTATGCCCAGACGTGGGTCCCTTGCTCACTTTGCCACTGGATTCAAGCAAGCCTGGCTGATGACGGCTGAAATGCCAGAAACCGGTCCTAGGATGCTTGTTTCCGGTCCAGGGAAGACATGGCTTGGCAGTTCGGGCTGGACTGTTCCCATGAGGCACAGGGTCAGACTGATTTGCATATGGCCATGTCTGAACTGGGGTGGTGGAGTGAGCTAAAGAATGATGATGGATTAAACCCAGATCAGTTGACTGGGGGTGAGTGTTTGATTGGCTCAAACGTTCCGTCCATCATCCCCTTTTGTATCGCTTTGGTCGCCCTAAGTTGGCGGGGGTATGCCCAGACGTGGGTCCCTTGCTCACTTTGCCACTGGATTCAAGCAAGCCTGGCTGATGACGGCTGAAATGCCAGAAACCGGTCCTAGGATGCTTGTTTCCGGTCCAGGGAAGACATGGCTTGGCAGTTCGGGCTGGACTGTTCCCATGAGGCACAGGGTCAGACTGATTTGCATATGGCCATGTCTGAACTGGGGGTGGTGGAGTGAGCTAAAGAATGATGATGGATTAAACCCAGATCAGTTGACTGGGGGTGAGTGTTTGATTGGCTCAAACGTTCCGTCCATCATCCCCTTTTGTATCGCTTTGGTCGCCCTAAGTTGGCGGGGGTATGCCCAGACGTGGGTCCCTTGCTCACTTTGCCACTGGATTCAAGCAAGCCTGGCTGATGACGGCTGAAATGCCAGAAACCGGTCCTAGGATGCTTGTTTCCGGTCCAGGGAAGACATGGCTTGGCAGTTCGGGCTGGACTGTTCCCATGAGGCACAGGGTCAGACTGATTTGCATATGGCCATGTCTGAACTGGGGTGGTGGAGTGAGCTAAAGAATGATGATGGATTAAACCCAGATCAGTTGACTGGGGGTGAGTGTTTGATTGGCTCAAACGTTCCGTCCATCATCCCCTTTTGTATCGCTTTGGGCTACTCTGGCAGCCTTCCACAGCGCTCTCCCTGCTTCTTGCGGCCCCCTCCACTGTGAATGGAACTTTTGTCATGGATCTGAGAAGGTAAAACTTCAGCTGACCTAACCTGGTGACTGTAGCCAACCTGCTCTCTATTGTGGATGGACCGAACATGTGACCTTGACCCCGGTCCATCACGACTAGGCCTGGGCGGTATAATCCGCTCCGCTCGCGCAATTCGCGGAATTTTGGCAATTCCGCGTTCTGCGGAGAACGCGGAATTGCCGAAAATTCCACGAACTGCGGCGTAGTGGAATTTTTTCCTTGTTGGTGCTTTCAAAATGCGTGTTCTCGCACGCGGTAGCGACTTACTGGGATCCCTGCGTTTGCCAACGAGTTTTCCTATCCGTTCGCGTGCGCCACGAGATTTTGGTAGCCGGCCGCGCAATCTCGCAAGAGTGTGCGATCGCGAACACGTCATTCGGACGTGCCATCGGACATCCGCATTCGCGAACAGGAAACACGCTTCGCGAACGGGCGGGACGAGTGAAACAAGATGGCCGCGCCAATTGGCGACCGCATGGGCAAGTTCGCAAGATATTTCCCCCCAAGCACGCAAAGAGCATCCCCGAACAGGAAAAACGCATTGCAAACAGGCGGAACAAGCAATTCCGCGTGCTCGCGGAATTCTGCGTAGCTCGTGGAGATTTTTTACATCTTTGCGGAACTTTGCGGAACGCGACTACGCAAATTCCGCCCAGGCCTAATCACGACCAGATAACCATAGTTGGCACTGTGTACTTTTTAGCACTATTTTCACTAAAACTCCAGTTCTACTGATTGGATTTTTGTTGTTTTGGTATCAAACAAAATGCTTTACACATTGTCTTTAAGTTAAGCCTGACTTAAAAATTAGACCTGACTTAAAAATTAACTTGTGCTTAACCCTGGGTAGCTTGGCACGTAACCCAGGGTTAAGCACAAGTTAATTTAGTGACATTTTGTGGTTTACCCTGAAAGGGACTGTGGCTGTTGCTTGACCATGGCTCACACCCCAGTCAAACAACAGCCCAATTTCTAGAACAGAGAGGGTAGGTTTTTTACTGGCAATGTAGTACTCTTCATTATATGTGTTTTTTCTGATTTTACGTGATTTTATGCATTTTATAGTTAAGTATGAGGTATAATATTTTAAAGGTTAAATATACTATGGTCTAACCAAACTTATATGAATTAGTACAACTGCCTACTGGAAATAAAAAGTATTAGGATTATTCTTGACTGAATGGCGGAAATGTAAGTTCTTTTCCACGTTGTTTGTTTTGCATTGTCCGGTCACTTGGTCATGATAACCTCACACAAAATTACTACAACACCAAAAAGGTATAAGATACATATTGTAATACTTGCATTATATTTATACCCCAGATTAGAATTCTGGCGTGCAGTTGCCAAGCCTGGTGTGCAGTGGTTATGCCTAGCATATAATTGTGATGAATGTGAAGCTTGAATCTGTGTATATTAGACTAACTGTACCTTCCATAGCAGTGTCTAAGCATTTGAGGCTGTACGTGTGACTGTGAGGTAGTGACTATTCATGCAAAGACAGTAGAAAATGAAAGTACTGGTTGGAAAGGACAATCTGAGTTTGTGGAGGTAAAATAAAGTGTTTTTTCAAAAAACAGTTCTCAACAGAACAATTGGCTTTACACGCTAAACAGGCACTGGATATCCTTTTCTATTCTTGCTTTGGGCACTTTGACTAAGTTGCTACATTACTGACAACTATAAATTAGGTAGTCCAGCCCAAGGTGGCATGATAGAAGCACTTCTTCACCCATACCAGTGTTTTTGGTAGCCTAGTTGCCTCAAAGAAAACCATGTTGTTGTATATATTTTATGAATATGCTAAATCTAATACTACAGTGTCTCTGCGAATCTGTTAAAAATAATATACACAGACTCACCCAATTCTCTGGATGTTGTTGTTCCACTTTATCCAGTGTTTTAACCTTGCAAAAATGTTTAATCTAAGATTAATCTAAGCTTACAAAATGAATGGTCTGTTGATGGCAGCAACAGATTTCATCATTCCAATCTTTTCTATTCACCTTTTGTGGTTTTCTTTGCCTTTGCTTCTTGAACATAGAGGAAAGCTTATAAGAGTCCCATGCTTGCTTTTGAATAATTGATGCAGCATAGCATTGTGAAAAAAATGTCTGCACTGAAGAAACCCATATATTTAGTTTTAATATACTTGTTTCATTGCTACATAAATGGCAACTTGTAATAAAAATGAAAATAATACGTTTGGAACATAATTTTGGGAGAAACAGGGGTATGTTGATGAGGATAGATTATATCAAGAATAATATCCATGAGAAAACGGTCATCTTTGGGGACTTTACTTGTGGAAAAATGTAATGCTTCTCCAAAAATATTTTTTAATATTGCTGTAGGTGTATTGGTTCATGCAGCAGTCATATCTCGGTCTATTGAAAATACATAATGCCATACAGAAGAATTATACTAATGACAAATACAAATACATTGAAGCTTAAGTTATTGAGACATTCATTCTGGGTCTGTTTTGATGACAGATAACTTGCCCATTAGCAAGTTTATGGAAGAAGGAATTGATACCTTCTAGGTGAATGTATGTCAAATCAAAGTTCTTGAGACAAATTGTAGTATATTTATACCAGTAATTCCAAGGTGAGTTTGTGAGCTTTTCTCAGGTCAATGGCAATAAGGTAACTTTGTGTGACACCACTGGTCCAAACGTATGTTTATAGACTATACCAGGTTCTGTGGAAACGTTGTGAGAGGTCACTGATCCTGGACTGAGTTTATGACTGGTCAAAGGTCTTCAGGTGTGTTTGAGTATACTTAGTTGCCCCAAGGTACATTTTTGCGTGATCATTTGCCAAATATTAAGCTATTAAGCTAATTTAAGAACAGCTCATGTTCTCAGAAAATGGTGAAAGAATAAAATGTATCTAGGACATTTCTTTCGATGCTGAGAAGGCACACACTCTAGGTTCATTTCTGGTACACCATTCATCATAAATTAACTGTCTGTACAATAATTATAAATTAAATTAAGTATCAAGATATCAATGTTCATGTTGTATGTTGTTTTTGACTGCCACTGGTACCAAGATGAGTTTGTGTGAAGCCACGGACTCTGGCATTGGGGTTAGGTGAGGACATTGGTTTATGAGATGGGTTAATTGATCTGAGGTATTCAGAGGTTTGTTGCATACGGGGAAACTATGTGAAGTCACTAAACTTGAAATGAGATGAAATGAGTGTCTGTGAAGGATATAATCATGTAGTGATCTAGTGCGGGCTAATGAGAGTGAAGGGACCAAGTTATCAGTGATCTACTAGTGAACACTTATCATGGGTGAATTAACAAGAAGCCGCGTGTACATAACGTTTGTGGAAAGCCAGATTTTTTATGGAGATGTTTTGTGGCACCACTGATCCTAGACTTGAGTTGTCACAAGTCTCAATATATATTTGTTTTTGTGAGACTCCTCTAGTCCTAAGGTAATGTTATATTAAGCAAATCCTCCTAGCCATAGATAAGCTATCTTTCACATTACACCAGAAGCAGATATCTATATTGACACTATTCCTTGGGTAACATTGTAAGAAGGTGTGGGGCTGGGAACAAAGGAGTTAACACTAACGGAGACAAGTAAAGGAAGTCATTTTCAAAGATAGATCATTACTTACCAGCATTAGGGCTTAGAACCAATACTTTTGATAATTACATATAAGGCAGGATCTGTTTTTTGATTGGGTGCATACTCCACTGTCTAACGGAATCCATTTAAGTATAATGTTTCTGCATTATTGCAAACAAAATTTCTACCACAAAGAAAAACTTTCAATGTATTTGTCCTGATTCACAAACTGTTTCCCACTTGTTAGCCATAATTAATATCTAATTACACCTTGTTTCTGTTCTTAAAGAGCGATACATAAAATGACATGAACACTTGCAAAGTTTGTGAGTATCCACATGCACTTGCAATCCATTCCTCATATGGATCTGCACATCCACAACTGCATCTAAATTAATCATTAATAAGTAGAGGTGGGCGGAATTCGTGGTGTTACACGAAAACTTGGCGATATTCCACGGAGTTCTGCGAACGGGCAGAAATCGGCACGTTGAGCTGCTCGTCCAGATTGTTAGCTCCAGGAGCTTGTTCCACACTGAAAAATCAGTGCAAACTGCACCACACAGCACACCAGAGGACACTCGGCTTCTTGAGTTGGTTTTACTGCCACTCAAGTAGGTTTTCTCCTCGAGCGGCAGCTTTCTTGCCACAAAAGGCAGTGACCGCCAGTGTTGGGAAAATCACACCGGGTGCCCTTCCAGCACCTGAAAATTGCACTAGGGGATGCATGTTCTCACTCAGCAACTTATTGTTGGCGAGCTGTGACCGAGAAAAAAATCTGCCACTTGGCGGTTGGCGTAATTTGGGCAGAACTCTGCATTACGTGTGTAATGCAGAGCAGCCAAAATGCTGCCAACTCTACTGGAGGAGGGGAATTTATCACCCACCCATATTAATAAGCAATGCAGAAAATGTGTGGACATGCAAGAAACATGTCAGATTTGTATATGTGAAGTATAAGTAATTCTTTAAGATCACATTTATGAACATCTGCAAAGCAGAAGTTCTTAATGTGTAGTGTTAGGAAAAACAAGGGTGTGCCCTAAATGTATGCAAATACCATGCATTTACCTGGATAAATTCTGAAAAAGTAAGTGATGCAGGCACATGTCTTGGACTTTTGGAAAGGTGCAAAGCATTGCAATACATCATCAATCTAAATTTGTATGTTACTGAAGTCAACGATCTACAATGTGATTTGAATAGATGCCACGACAAATACTCCATCACTTTAGTATACTTTCATCATCTTTTATTGTTACATAAAGAGGTATAGAACTCCAGGCTTAATTCTGAATTTCAGGGGCCAGATTTACAAACATTTTGCTCTGACTTATTCTTGTAGTACTCCTGGCTTACACATGAATTCTAGGAGTAAGCCTGACTGACACATCAATTCTAGGACAAGGCCAAGAATGAATTCTAGGTTAAAGCCAGGAGTTTTTCTAGCTAAGTCCTGATTTATCGAGAACTACCACAAGAGTAAATCACATCGACCCATAGCAAAATTGCTGTGAATTGCTTAATTTTGGCTTAGTCCTGCAACTGAAGAATACACTAGGAGTACTCCAATTCTAAGTATCATCAAAATAATTGTGAATCAGACTCAGTGATATTATTGTAAGGTACATGGAAGGCAAGTCCATTTGCACATGCCCATGCACAGTCTGTGCTCAACACTAGGAATCCTGGTCCTACTCCCACCCACTGGTACCACGCTGATACCCTCTGCGCTCTTAACCTGACTATTGCTTGCCATGCTGCTGCTCCACACCTCACAACATCTAGAGAGCATTCTCATGAGCATCCTGCAAGTTCTATGTGCACACCCACACCCCACACTCACAGGTCCCACACTGACAGCATCAAGAAATACACTCTCACACACTCACTCACCTCTGCCACCCCACACAACACACCACATTCTCATGTGTGCTCCTCAACACCATCTTACCCACCAAGCTTGCCACTGAGATATGGGTCCTGCTGCATGACTGCACTTCGGACCTACTCTTCCTCATGGAAACTTGGCTGAACCTTGCAGTGGAACCTGACATCAGCACAGCCATCTCCCATGGCTTCAAGGATCGCCAGGCAAGACAGAGTGCACAAGCCCGGAGGCGGAATTTCCATAATACACAAGAAGACCCATCAGCTGCATCATTACCACAGACAAGCCTTCCCCTGACATGGAATGCCTGTTGTTCAAACTGCACATCACAGCTAGTTTCACTGTGGGCAACACTCTCATCTACAGACACCAGGATCGCGTTCCAACTCAATTGGAGATTTTGTTATGCCACTCATCCTCTATACAAGCAAATACATCCTACTCGGAGGGCTAACTTACAACTAACTCCAACTCTGAATCACTCCTCGATGACCTTGGAATCCTGGACCTCACTCAATGAGTCAAAGGACCTACCCATGCAGCCAGACACTTCCTGAACTCCATTTTCACTTTCTTAGACAATGTTTGAATCGAGGAACCCACACCAGGCACCTGGACTGACCAAGCACTTGTCATATTCAGCATTACTGTCCCATCTCTACACACAAGATCCACTGCCAACATAGCCCATAGCAACCGGAACAACATTTTGTACAAGTATTGTAACACCACCCTCAATACCCACCGACCAATATGCACCAACTGTCTCCACAAAGCCATCAAGAATTTCAACAACTTGTCACCTCTTTTGCTGATGACTTTGCCCCCATTAAGCACACCAACATGACAAGATCTAGACCCAAAAACCAGTTGATACATGGAGGAACAATGCGGCACTGCAAACAACTGGAGCACCGAGAGATATGGTGTAAGACAATGAAGACAGAAGCACATTCAAGTAAGCCCTGAGACACTCTAACCAACTAATCTGGATGACTAAAAGCAACGTCTTGGCAGATCACATTGACGTCAGGACCAACAGAATCAAGGAAATGTTCACCTTATCTGCGGGAGCCCAAACCTCTCCAACACTTACATGATCCCGCTGGCCAGCATCATCTGCTATCACAACTTCAATGTTCTCTCCTACGCCGATGGAACACTACTTATTTTCTCCTTCACAAACAAGATGCGGAGCACATGTAACAAGTTCACGGCATGCATGGCTAAAATTGCTGGCTGGATGAAGTACCACTACCTGAAGCTGAACATCGTTAAGAAGAAAATCATGATCTTTGGAAAGAGATCCTCACCATAGGATTCCACATGGTGGCCAACAGGGTTGGAAACGACACCCACCCTCACCATCCATGCCAAGAACCTTGGTATCATCATCGACAGCAAGCTCAACATGACACTCCAAGTCAACACTGTCACTACCTCATGCTTCAACACCATGAAAATGCTAAAGAAGATTTTCAAATGACTCCTAACTGATACATGGAAAACCATCACCCCAGTCCTCATCACCAGCAAGCTGGACTATGGGAACACCCTATACGCCGAGATCAACAATCAACTCAACAGGAGGCTGGAGATCATTCAGAACTTGTGGCCAGAGCCATTCTCAACTTCCCATGCCACACACATATCTCACCTCACCTCAAAGTGCTACATTGCCTACCCATGCACAAACAAACACAATGCAAACTTCTCATCCACATTTACAAAGCACTAAATAACTTGGGCCTAGCTTACCTCAACAATCACATTCACTTTCACAAATGTTCCAGACGCCTCTGCTCATCTGGTCTCCTACTTGTACATATCCCACGCAATATAGAAAAACAGATCTGGTGGTCAAGCCTACTCCTACATGGCTCTTAAAGTGTATCACTCCACATCCAAATTTCCGCTTCACTTCTTGAATTCGTCAACAAGTTGAAGACCGGGCTCTTTAGACAATCAGGTTCTAGCCTTAGCTGGACTCACACCTCTCAGTGTTAGGATACCCTCCCAGGTGAGAATGCGCTATACAAATCTACATAACATGACAAGTAACTGGGGAAACATTGTTTACCCCTGTTTAGAGCCACCATGGGACAGAGCTATATTGAAAATGAACTATTCCTTTAAATTACTTCAGCATGTTCCAGGCTTAGGTATAGTCTAGTATAAATTCTTCAGTCAAGCCTTGCTATAATTAATTTGATCAATTATATATATTACAGAAGTTTTGCTACTTTGTATTAAAGAAGTGTTTCATTTTATTAAGGCACTCAGACAAATATGATCCATATTACTATTCACATCCACCTATTAATACTGTTGATACTCCATGCTGCTGTAGAACACTGAATGTGAAAGTCACTATTTACCTTAAGGCCATCCTGCTGAGCAGTTCCCCCTATGTGTCAAGTTTAAACAGATAGATTATTCCTAAGAGTTTGGAATGACAGTAAAGGAAGAGGATTTGCTTCTCAGGGAATACCGGCTTTTACTTGTAATTAACTCCTGGTTGGTGGCTTCTATTGGAATTGATAATATTTGTCAACCCATAAGCCTCCATAGACGTATAGTTTTATTTTCGCCTACTTGTAAGTGGTTGGCCACAATTTCTTCAGCATGGAAATGAAATGCTTTGGACCCAATTAACAAAGATTTTGTAAATCACTGGATACATTTCAGAGATTTTAGGACGGTTTCTCTGGTTTACAGAACTCCCACATGTCTGTATGAGTTCTCTAAAGGTTTTGAAATGTGTAAATGTATGCTATTCACATACACTTGTGGCATACACTAACGTTTTCTAAATTCTCTCTGTGAAGAATGTTCTTACAATGGAGAATACGAATGTATAGGATAAGTAAAACATATCAAAGTCATGTTTTTTCTTTTTTCCTCCTGCATATAAATACTTTTCTAGAACACTCTTCCCTTCAACCACTACTTCTCGAACAAGAGGATTAGGGCACTATTTCATGCTTATAGATCACTTTACACATGGACACATACAGGTGTATATTTGATAGTGTAAATATGTGTAGGGAAGGCATTATACATGTTTGTAAATATTCACAAACATATCACTCTGTGGTTGCGTATGCGTGTGTGTGTGTTCAATTCATTGCATTTAACAGGCTGAAAGCCATCACAATCCAGTAGCAACATTCACTCCATGCCTTCTATCTAGTGGTTATGAAGGTGCAAATTCACAGGCATAAACATCTTTTCACATATGCAGCACTTTCACATGCAAAACTGTCTTTCTGAACTAAGGCCCAGATTTACTATCTTTTTGTGCCGTGGTTGCACTGCTTTTTTGGCGCAGTCATGAAGCAAAATGTTAGTTGGAATTTACTAAGCCAAGCAAGTGGGACCTTTTGTTGCCTTGATTGGCTTTGTAAAGCAAAAGTAGCACAACGCAGCCCACTGCACTGCATTGCTTTACACTGCAGGTGGAGGTGTTCCATGGTTGGAGCATGGGCGTTCCCATGTATCCACCCACTGATTTTTGGCACATTCCTATATTTATTAAAGCTAGTAAATCTGGAAAAGCGTCAAAATGCTACATCTTCCCCAGTGAAGCATAACGAGTAGAAATATGTTTATTTCTCTTCATTATTTCCTCTTTCTATGCAGGATGCATGCTGCATAACCCATAGAAAGAGGAAATTGCTACAAGATTGTTTTTTGTTCAGCAAGGCATCCCAATTTTCAACCTTCCATTAAAAATAACATCTTCATTTTTTATATCATGTTTTGTTTTTGAATTAAATAAAAGAATTCATAATTTGTGTATTTGTTTGTTTCATTCTTTTTTATGTATGTTTGTGGATTGATTTGAGCAGTGGTGGCTCACACAGGTAAGAGCGGTGAGGCGGTGGGCGGGGCGGGGTGGGGGGTGGTGGAAGTTAACAGACAACAGGATAAGTAATACTAAATAAATAAATAAAACCACTTACTTTGCACTTGCGGCATTGCCGGTTTTATTTATTTAGTATTACTTATCCTGTCCTCT
Organism: Calotriton arnoldi; assembly: GCA_963921515.1. NCBI lineage: Eukaryota > Metazoa > Chordata > Amphibia > Caudata > Salamandridae > Calotriton > Calotriton arnoldi. Next base: position 1,100,084 of record CAWUFW010005012.1, read on the forward strand.
GTCGACTTCCACCACCCCACCCTGCCCCCGACCCGCCCCACCACCCCACCACTCTTACCTGTGCAAGCCACTACTGGTTTTGAGATTCAAATCGCAGAGGCAGGAATCTCCAGATTGCAGTATTGATTCACTGGGAGTCCACAGAAGCCAAAAAATTAAGAAAACGGAGATGCAAAATTAGATTAAAATTGGCTTTAGTGTTGTTATTTGAAATTCCTCAAAAGTGGAGCGAGCAACAGCTGCTTGCGTTCTGGTCATTCATGCTTTTCGATTCTCCCATGCTAAAATTTTGCCTCAAACACTTGGTGTAATGGCATCAGTTTGTTTTCCTCTTTCTATGTGTATAATGCAGCGCACAAGGAAAGAGGAAAAATGAGGAGAAATAAACATATTTTTACGCCTCACCTCGGGAGACGTACAAATTTGACGCTTCCCCAGGTTGACATCACTTTGTAAATCTGAGGCAGTGTCAAATTCCATGGGCCCGATTCACAGAACTAACTTAAGACAAAATCCTAAACTTACTACCATTTTGGTATTCACAGAAGGCACTTACTCATTTTGGTATTCACAGAAGGCACTTACTCATTTTGGTATTCACAGAAGGCACTTACTCATTGATGAGTAAGTGCCGTCTGTGAATACCAAAATGAGTAAGTGCCTTCTGTGAATACCAAAATCGTAGTAAGTTTAGGATTTTGTCTTAAGTTAGTTCTGTGAATCGGGCCCCACTTTAGGTGATGCAAAAGTGACACAGGGCTCTCATAAATAAGCCACTAGGTGCATACTCTTGGTTCAGCACCGCTTTTGAATGAGACATGATTTTCACTCTAGTAACCTACTGCCAACTGCAAGAATCTCTTCTGTGACAAAGTAATGTTCTCAAGACATACCTCATTCACCAATTTAAGATCTTAAGAATAAGCCTAACTGAAATGGCAGAAAGTAATATTTAGATCTCTTCCCATGGTCCTTTCCTCGATATAACATGCAAGTAGAAATGTGCAATTTGTAGAACTTCTATAATTTAGCAAGATCCAAGGCACTTAACCCAATGCACTTTGCTGAAGCAGAAATATCATAAAGTACTAAATGTACTTCAGGGAGCGTTTTCATGCACACAGATGTATATGAAAAACTTTCATAAGATCGTTTCTCCTTCGTGACTCGTTCCTCATCCATCTGCCCGTGAACCGTTGGTGACCGGGGCCGTGGCCTTCGTCTTCATGAACTGCAAATAGAACTCCATACTTTAAACAAATGTTGCTGACTTACAGGCTGCATAGTCGTCTACCAGCCTGTGCGTATAGACTGCAAGAGAACAGAAAAGAATAAAAATGAGAGATTTTAACACTAATGTTATGCTTGATTCTACTCATAGATAATCATCACATTGACTCTGTTCCTAAATCACACATTTTATTTCAGTGATCACATACATGGCAACATTTTGAAGCAGGAAAGAGGAAGATAGTGAAAAAAAAATCGGGGGAATTTATTTTCCTCCTTGACTAACAGGCTAAGATAAAAATACCTGACTGCAAATATCCCGACAGGTATGTGATCATATTACGTGCAGAAAAGATGTTCATAGTAATAAAACAATGATGCTTCACAGCCATGTAAAACGTGGTACACTTGTTCCATCGGCAGGAGCCCCAGGGCCAGCTATAGGGTGGTGTGACTGGTGCAGTCGCACCTGGCGCAGACCTGGGTAGAGGGGCGCTGTGTGTAGAATTAACTTTTGCGTTCAAAAGCACCAGCTGCAGAGTTCCTTGTGTGTCCAGCAGTTTTTAGGCTACAGTAAAAATGTCAAGATAACTGGTGAATATTGTTTCTGCTAGAGTCAGGTCGGAGTTTTGTCTAGTGGCAGGTTTGACTCATCAAATGGTAGCACAGAGGGTTAATCTGCCTGCTGCAAAGAGCGTGTACCATGTAGCTCACAGAACAGTTTTTTATGTGGATGAACACTACTTTTGTCTCAGACATATTTTTGTTACTTGCAGTTCATAAGCTACAATACTAATATACCACAGAGACCTATGAAAAGTCATGAAAGAGCTGTATGCAAACTGCATGGTATAGGTTAGAATGTTATGTTTTTTCCACAGTCTGTCGTTATCCTAATGTTGCTATAAAGGGTACCTTTGGGTAAAAATACATTCTTCTTAATAAAGCCAACCCAACAGCTGTGATATGTTTTAAATCCTCAGTTTGTTCTTCTGAAGACCAAACACTCCTAAATATACTGCCTACGAGTATGGATAACATGTGATTCCCACACCTTGTAATCCTCATTGTCTTATGTAACATTTTCTACAGACTGAGTCACACATGAATGATTCTTTGAGGGATATTCTCAAGAACGTGCGATAATCATTGCCAAAATAGGTTAACGCAAGTTTTCATATCGCCGTCTATCGCGGGAAAATAACCCTGTGTTAACGTGGCATTCACAACATGGCAGTAACATGCAATAGTGCCCCGATAACGCGGCAAATGTCTGCGATAACACTCCCGGGACGGCGATAAAAATCTCAACCCGAACGTGAAAAAAGTTGCGATGTGCCCAACCGCGATAGAAAAATCGTCGACAAGCAGCGGCAGGCTTGCAATTCCCACGTCAGGCGGGTAAAATCACCATAAGAGCAGCAAAAAAACAGAAAGAAATAAGAAAGACATAACAACTGCGAAGCACAATGGAGGGAGCTGGAGCAAGTACAGAGGACAACCCGAACCCCACAAGCCCCACGGAGGACCAGCCTGGGACCTCGGGGCCAGGGAAGGGCAAGGAGAAGAAGAAGAGGAAGACGCGGTTCAGTCCGCAGGAAAACAGGATCCCGATAACGGAGGTGACACTCCCACCATCCAATTGCCATTGGTGTAATTGACAGCACTAAATGTTGCACATACACTTGTCCGAGCGATGTGCCAATGCAGAGGAGTGACATGCACACAGGGAATGTGTCTAGGAATGAATTTATTTGCACATCCTGTGCCTGTGTTCATTCTGACCTGTCCCATGACTGCTAAGGACAGTCCCCATGTGACATGCCTATGTGAAGAAATTGTGAATGATAGTGTTCCTTCGGGCTATTCCAGCTGCTGCTGCACTGGGGTGTGGTCCACCTGCATCATCTTCATCATCATCGTCCGGTGCATCAGGCACTTGAATCCATGGGGCATTGGTGCGTACACATATGTTGTGCAACACACAACATGCAATGATCATCTTGCACACTATTTGCGGGCTGTACAGGAGTCTTCCATCTGTGATGTCCAGGCACCTGAAACGTGACTTCAACATGCCAAATGAGCGCTCCACAATGACCCTGGTGTGTATGTGGGCCGCATTGTACTGCCTCTGGGCCTGGGTGTTTGGGGCTCGGAGGGGTGTCATCATCCACGGGCAGAGTGCATATCCTTGATCACCTGTGACAGGGGAGAGAGATGTGTCAATCGGTGGTTCGGCATTCTGTGTTGGCAGGCTTATTAGTATATTGGTGTGTGATGTGTGGGACTTTGGGATACATGTCTGACATGTCTTGCATGTGGCAAATGATCGGCATCCATGTGTTGTACGTTGCCTCACAGCTGCTCCTCACTCCCCCCGAGCCTATTTACTTGTGTGCGCTGCGCGGTTGCAACACTTGCACTCCTAGGACACACCATTGTCATGACTGTCTGCGCAAGTCTACAAGCCTGACAACGACACTGTGATCTTGGCCGTTGAAGGTCGTCGGCCACGTGTGTGTAGGCCCATGGTCCGGATATGGCGGGAACAGAGACACACGCAGTAGTTGCCTTGGTGGCCATCCCGGAAGTGAACCACGCCCTGAGCCCCGGGCTATTGATTGCCACTCCTACGCTGGCCCAGCCCACTCCGCTTACACTTACAGGGGGGGACGACATGGCTACACGTCCAGGGTCTACCCCACTGCCTGAGGTAACATGGTAGCGCCCACTGTCTACGACACTACAAACACCAGCAGTATATGTCCACATGGACATGTCTGTGCTCTGCATACTTAAGTCTGTCCAGCACATCCCCTCCACACTTGGCATTGTGTACATTCTGATTCATGGGTCACTTGCCTCCCTCGCACATACTTGGTTCCCGCCTCTCACCACATCCTGCCATTGTGTGGCAGAGGTGCCATTACGTGGATGGCTTGTCTGGATGTCTGGCCCCTGTTACCACATTTCCATGTGTTGTCGTGTCTGGTAGGTGGGCATGTTGTTGGCATGTCGTATGTGATGTTGTAACGTGTGCATTCCCACAGTTGTGAGTTGTCTGATTGTGGAGTTGAGGTGTGTGGTGTGTTCCGTTGGTACTTACCGACGAGCAGTGCATTTCTGTAGGTGCCATCCTGGAAGCGCTGGTTGATGATGGGCTGTCGGAAGATGTAGGAATCATGCACACTGCCTGGGTAGTTGGCGACGACGTTGGTGAAGAGTCCCCGGTGGTCCACTATTGCCTGCACATTGATGGAATGCGTGTGCTTCCTATTGCGGTAATTGTGTCAGTGTCGGCAGGGGGCACAAGTAGGACATGTGTGCAGTCAATTGCCCCCAACACGTGCGGGAAGCCAGCTATGGTGTAGAAGCCTTGCTTGGTTTCCAGCTGTTCCTGCGCAGTTTGGGGGAAGTGAAGGTGCTGGGGTATGAAGCTGATGATGGCATCCAAGACAGGTGTGAGGAACTTTAATAGGGCTGGCTGTGAGACTCCTCCGACTCTGGCAGTTGTTGGTTGGAAGGTACCAGAGGCCAACAGGTGCAGCACAGCCAGCAGCTTTGTCTGCGGAGGGATGTTGGTTCTCCGCTGTGTTGGTACCGTCAGCCTGTGGGCAATGTGGGTCATAATGCGGAGAATTTAGACTGTAGAGGGCAATGACTTCCTCTGGCGTTAAGTCTCCGAGGCTGGTGCATTTTCGGAAGGACCGCTGTCTCATTCTGCGCTGCCTCAGTGGTAGTCCGGGGGGTGGTCCTGGGGGGGGGTGGGGTCCTGGGGTGGTGGCGGTGGGTGATGTGGGCCTCTTGGGGCTCTGAGCTGCATGATCAGTAGCTCCATGACATGTGTTGGTCTGCCGATGTGGCTCTGGGCTGGGCTCCCTGTCTACTGCAGGTTGTCGTCCTGCTAACCACCAGTAAAAGGCAGGTGTTAAATCCCTGCTGCTAACGCGCCTTATCGCCTGTTTTTGGGTCGCATCACAGTTCTGGCTGGTCATTGTGAATATCGCGAAGTGGTATTTTCGTGTGTTTTTGCACGGGAACGCCTACTTTGCATATCATTAGCGTTAGTTGTCTCTCTCATCCGTGGCGATGTTTTTTGCGGCAGCTATCGCTGGTATACTGGCGATGTGGGGAGTTTGCACCAGCTTGTGAATGGGGCGATGATTCTTTCGCCACTTTTGCTGTGCTACAGTGCCGTTAACTCAGCGATGAGTCCTTGAGAACATGCCCCTTTGTCTTCTATAATGTGTTAGTGTGATGTAAAGTGCTCCGACATCCTACACTGTTATGAGTAGCTTTATTAAACAAATTAAATGCATGTGAATGAAATGGTGAGATAAGGCACTATTGGAGTGTGGTAGTGAGAGAATACATAGAAAAGAAGGTCATTGGGAGGGGGGGTGAAAAAAAAGAGTTTCACACCGTGTGCCAGCAGGGCTAAAGCCGGTCCTAAAGAGCAACTCGTTCTTGTGACTGCCTACCATTATACTTCCTCCGTCTCCAACTTGTCCCGCCTTTTTAACACGCCACTCCAGCCAATGTTTTTGAAATACTCCTTTTTATTGCATGGATTGACTTTGCATTCCAATTATAAATGTTTCTCAATGGAATGTCCTGTCTCAGAAGCTCAGGATGGGCACTGCTACCCTAGAGTTACGGCCATAAGTTTCCCCTTGTCTAGGCTGATACCGATGTTGTGGTTTGCCTTCTTGTGAAATTAGGTAAAACAGGAGTGGCCACAGTACAGATGGTGGTGGTCATGGCACAGGGGAGTGGCATTGGCCCACAGGTGGTGGTGGTGGGCATTGCAGACAAGACTCTACCATTGCAGTAGTGTTGATGGGACTTGGAAAAGGAGGTGGGTACAGGCCAGATAAACCTGAAGGTCCAGGTGGCTGGCTGATTCAGCAAGAGGCCTCATACTCGAGCAAAAGTCATGTAAAGTTCTTCAGATGATGTGGATAGTAATGTGGGCTCAGTGCCCTTTTGCCTTGGACTTGCATCTAAATAGAATGTTAAGATGGATAATAATTGTTTTGGCATTTCATTGTAACAACGTACATTGTGCATTGTTATTTATTGAAACAAAACGTAGCTATTATACAAAAAACAATGATGGCTACTTGCATAGGAACTGTGTCATACAACTGTGCATTTGTCTAAGAATTTCTTGTTTTTATTTTTTTTTATAAGAGGATAAAGAGATAGGGCCTTGTATAGAGATTTGCAGAAAGGGGTCCAGATTTACTAATTATTCACAGCGCAGAGGAGCAATCACATTTGTTGTGCTGAGTTGCATAAGGGAGGAAACACAGTTCATGGACACATCAAATAAAGGTTGGTCTGCTATCCTTGAGCTGGCTCACAAACAGGCTGCCTTGTATGATTCACAGCCTCACATGGAGGTGCAGAAGTGAGCTGGCTCTCTGTAACATAGTATTTGATTACACAAAAGGTGATGAGAGGAATGCTTGCAGAATGTCTAAACACTGGCAATGGCGTGGGCTGGCATTCCAACTCATTGTTTTTTACCCAGTGTGCAACTCTACACAAAGGCCTGCCTTATTTAAATGAGAACTAACACTGCTCCTCATAAAAACAGTCCATCCGAACTGCCAGACGAGGCTCCTCCTGAAAGGAAAACAAGAAAGCCCAGACTGGTTTTGGCCTAGTAAGGCCCTTCAGTGAGCCATAGCTTATATCCTATGACAGAGTGAGCAAGGGTTCCACATCTGGACATACACTTGGCCAATTAGGGTGTTACATAATTCCGAAGATTTTTGTAGAAGAGCACCAAGAATTTTCATGGACCATGACATTTTTGTAAATGCCCATATGGTTATCACATTATTGGACATGGTTTCACATGAGGGAACTCAGCTCTCTTTGGTGAGATACTGTTAGAAATGTGGTTACTGGTTGGCTGAGGTGTAAGCCCTGGTCAAGCAGCAATCACAATCCTAGTCAGGGTAATATACAAGCAAACCCCAAATTAACCTCTTCTCAACCCCCTGGTAGCTCGGCACAGAGCAGTCAGGCTTAACTTAGAGGCAATGTGTAAAGTATTTCTACAGCATTTCAAACAGTAACAGTCAAAACACCACACACAAATGAACTCACACCAAGTTAGAGAGCTAGAGCTGAATTAAATAAATAAAGCAAGACCATAACAACAAAAATACAATCAGTTGAACCAGAGTTTTGCATTTTTAAAGAATAAAGTGAAATAGCACGTAAAAGCATAAAGCACCAATGGGGATATCTGATTGCGCTGGACATGGTCAAAGTCAAATGTTCAGGCCAACCACGATGGAACAGAGGATGGACACAGTCCCATATTAGTCCCACTGAAGATTTACCTTCTCAAGTTTTGTCCCTAGAATCCCGTTCATGTTGGCAAGGGCTGCAGGGAGCTAAGAGAGTGTTACGGGCTGTGTTTGACGTGGCTAATAGAGCAGGCCGGGTGTCACGTGTAGAGCTTCAAATTGGCGGTCTTCCGTGGGTGATCAATGCTTGTTGTGCGAAGGAACGGGCTGGTGGTGGCTCACACTGAACTTCATTGCAAGCAGCACGGTCTTTGTGCAAATGGGCACTTTTGTGGTTGTGAAGAGCCCAAAAGCTTGAGTTAAAGCGCCCGTGAGATACTCCAAGTTTCCAGGACCTGAGAGGCACCACTTAGGGCTTAGGAACTCACTGCAGCTGGGTCCTGGAACTGTGTGGCAAGTCTTTTATGTCCCTGAGGCTCAGATCATGAGGCCAGCAGACTCGCCCTCGGAATCACTCTGGGGTCCTGTGGCATGGCTTTAATTTAGATTCAACTCCTTAAGTTGGCATCTCTTTCTCGTGGTTCCCTTTGCCATGCTTTCATACTTTCTGCTAACGCACGAATGTGCTGTATGTGTATCTGCAATAGACACTGACGCTCTGTAGTCTGTATGGTTGTACATGAAGCGCACCGTACCACTGTTTTCATTCTTTTCTGTGCTCGTTAGGACACACTTCATTTTAGCTATACAAAACCAAATGAGCTCCTCTGAGCCTCTGTCACGGTTGGTAAGAACAGTGTTTTATTATGTAAACAGCTTCTGTGCCAAAACTCTTTGAGAGGAGCATTTCCATGCTGGAAATTATCACAGAATCACTCCAAACTGTGATTGAGATGCAGCCCTACTGACTCCGACCTCAGCCCTGCTAAGGAAGATAACTTGTGCTCTGCAACCGGCTTCCTGACACCTAAGACCAAGGTATGGGGATTAGACTATTCCAATTGATCTGGCAGAATAACACTATTGCTATGCTCTTTTTAGTATAGCGTAGGCAAAGATTAGCAAAAATGTGCATGATTACATTTCTCCTACTCATTACTATTATAACAATGCTGATTACAGTAACATGTCTGATCTTTCTAATTATAGCAGATCATGCTCTTTATGCAAGAATACAATCATTTCAATAAATGTTTGAAAATGCATTGTATCTTTCTTGTGTTTAACTTTGGCATGCAGGAGTGACAAATGAAAGGGTTAGATCTGTTTCCATGGATACCTTGGGAGGCAGAGATTCATGTACAAAGATACCAACACATCTGTTACCCTGTTTGTTTTAGGGGTTGAATGTGGTACTGTGAGTTAGCCGAAACACACCCATACTCACTGATGATATAAGTTGACTGAGTCCCTATATTCTGAAATTTGTGTTGGTACACAATCCTGCTATATTTGTAGGAACCATATAACAGTCCTGGGTCCAAGATGAAGTTGCAGGTCCAGTTCTTCTTCCCCAGGCAAGACAGCATTAGGGCAGCAGTTCCTTTAGAGCAGCAGTCCAGCAGAGTGGCAGTCCTTATAGCAGTACAGCAGTTCTTCTTCCTGACAGAGTATCCACATGTCTAGAAGTGAACTGAAGAGTTGGTGCCTGAGGTCCTACTTTTACACCCTGTTGCCCTGGTTCTGGAAGGTGGGAGAAGCTTCTAGACAGTGGCTTTGAAACGCAAGGAATTCCCTGCCTCCTCTGCCCTGACTCCAAGCTGGCTGAAGTGACAACGGAGGGTTGTTAGGCCCTTTGAGTGAAGGCAGAGCACAGGCCATTGATTAGTAAGTGGGACTCTGCTCAACTCCTCCCCCCATCCTTATTAGCAGATGGCCCATTCAGGCACACATAATCTCTCTATTAAGTGACTGTCTGGGAGAAATTCTCAAAGTCTTATTGTTAGTTACACCCAATCATGTGACGCAGGGCAGGCTATAGACACATAAGGGCTAACAACAGCATTCTAAAAGTGCCATTTTTATAATTGAGATCAAAAGCCAGACTTTGCCATTAAATAGGGCTGTTCGCCACAATTCAAAGATGCCAAACATGACTTAGCTTCCAGCTCCGAATTGGAAATTACAGCTTATCAAATGCAATAAGAAATCCCCAAAGCTATCCTATAGGAGGAGTAGGCCTCACAGTAGTGAAAAACGAATTTAGGAGTTTTTTACTTCCAGTGCATGGAAAACTTAAAAATACATGTCCAACATTTTAATTACACAGCACCCTGCCCTATGGGCTACCTAGGGCCTACCTTAGGTGGTGACGTAAATGTAATAAGAGGCTAGTTTAAGGCTTGGCAAGGGAGTTGTAATGCCATGTCGACATGGCAGTTTAAAACTGCATTCAGGCTGCAATGGAAGGCCTGGGACATGTTTTAAGATGATAGTTAAGTGGGTGGGACTATCAGTGCTGCAGACTCACTAGTAGCATTTAATTTACAGGTCCTGGGTACATATAGTACCAATCTACAAGGGACTTATAAGCAAATTAAATATGACAAATAGGCGTGAGCCATTTTCACCATGTTTTAAGAGAGTGATCCCAAGCACTCTAGCATTGGTTAGTAATAGTAAAGTGTGCATAGTCCTAAGGCCAATAGAAATAAAGTCAACAAAAATGGAAGAGGTGACCCAAAAAGTGTGGGGAAAGACCACACTAAGGCTGACAGGTCTAAGAGCTACAATGCTCAAAAAACCATTTGATAGTGTGCATTGGGTTTTCCTTTGGGCCACAACATCCTCCAAAGTTAGGTTGGGCAGCAAATTCATGAGAGTGCTGCATGACTAAATGAAGAACTCTGCAAACACAAAAAGATATAAATAACCAGAGACAAAGGCATACACCTGAATATTGTGTAGGCTCATGACTTGCTAAATGATTAAAAATAAAACAGGAGTGCTGAGTTACAAGTCTGCTTTGCCTAATAGCCTTGGGTGATCTTGTGTTCTGTAACAAAACCCGCGGTGAACTCTATGGATTGCAGACATTTTTTTTTCTAAATTTCTGAATTGGGTTTTTGCCTTTTTCTTTTGGACTGCAACCATTTTTGCAAATAATATCTTTTCCTTCCTGACACAATCTTCAGAATATTTTCCTACATAGCATTTTCAAACAGTATAAGTACAACCCACAAGTGGTTCATTCATGTGAACATTGCAAACACGCTGCAAACTTTTGTAAATAATCTCAAAGTTGTAACAATGCATGTATAACTTATTTTCATTACACTTTTTAGACAAAGTCACATACCCTAGGAAACGCTCACTCCACCTGCACTAGGTGTCACATGTAAATGGAGAGACATTTGCACACTATTCATAATTTGTAAACTATAAATAGGCATGCAAAAGTACACCAATTCAGTCTTTGTTAAGGAAAGATTTGCATGTGATACCTAACTCATATTTATCGGGCTGATTCACAGAAGTATGTTTGGGAATGGGAAGTAGTACTACAGGAATACTCTTTTACGTGCACTTAAGCTGTTATGAATCGGCCTCAAACATCCTAATCCCTATTAATAAAAGTGCAAAGAGTGCACAGTCCTTTCTATTTGTACTATTTGAAATACTTCATCTGCACATCTCACACCTTATCTCTTTCTTCTTCAACACACTCTTTACACACTCTCCTGCATGTACTTCCTTGTAATTCCGTCACTTCTCTGCCTCTTCTCACATGATGTACCCACTCATCTGTAAGAACTGGCTTTACTTTTACTAAATATTTTGACTGCTGTGTACTTCCTTCACACATTTTCGCTTAGAATAACAGTTTTAGTTGGCACACAAGGCCATTACTCTGTGCAATCTGCAGAGAATGGCGATTCTCCAAGCAAAGTGTAATGAGAATTAAGATTTCATTAAAGACACGGAGGCTAACATTATGCATTATATCTTTTAATGCTACTCCACTGCAGCACCTTTAAAGAACATTATAACAATTAAAACACTAGAACCAGAACACACTAGTCCATAAATAAGCCTGAACCCGAACATTCTTCCTCTTTTAATCCTGCGGACAACTCCTCCTTCTCACGTAACACTTATCCGCCTTGAGTAAATTCAACACATCTTCCTCATTCTTCATTCTGTGTAAGAAATAAACAACCAACTCATGAATCTTTTCTTTCAAATTCCATAACAAAAAAACTCACAAGCACAAAATAATTTAAATCAACTAAACCTTAAATGCGAAATTTACATAATTAATGTTTAACATTAAACATTCCTCCTCCTATACATTTCTTCCTTTTTTTTTTTTTTAAACCCCAAAGGGAGTAGGAGGGAGGGATAATGTTAGCCTCCGTGTCTTTAATGAAATCTTGATTCTCATTACACTTTGCTTGGAGAATCGCCATTTCATTTCAAGACCGGAGGCTACCATTATGCATGTTGAAAGCCCTTTAACACATTATTTGAAACATGCTCTATTGGTCTAAAATAATGCTTAGCAAAAACATCCACATTGGAGCAATCTGCCGCTTTCGAAATCTCCTCCAGACGTCCACCAGACAAATATAACTTACTTGCCATAGCACCTCACAAAGAGTGTGACTTAAATATATTCACATCAATACCACCTTCCTTCATAACATTCTTAACCCACCTAGCAATAGTCGTTGTACTCACTGCACTATGTGGTTTCACATAAGAAATGAATAACTGATCTTCTCCATGGTTTCTCAGTTCCATAACCCTACTCTCATACTCTCTCATACACTCCACCACACACAACTTCTTTTGTTCAGGCAACCTAGGATAAAAGATTGACTTTGACGTAGTCTTAATCCTTTTCCAAATTAAAAAAAACACACCATCTGGTCCTGTAGATTTATTACTTACCTCCAAAGCCTTCACATCTGACACCCTTCTACAAGACACTAGACACAACAGAGTGGCTAACTTTTCAGACAGTGTTTTCAAATCCAAATACTTATTTGCAGGCCAACTCAAAAATAACTTCAACACTGCATTGACATCCCACAACACACTGTAACATGCTCTTGGTGGTCTTTTCAACCTCATACTCTTCAGCACCCTACAAACCGTTACATCTCTACCTACTGATCGATCATTAACCTGTACATGCCCTGCAGATATAGCTGACCTGTAACAATTAATAGTACGGTACCCTAATCCTTACTCAAATTTTTCCACCAAACAATTTATCTCCTGAACTATAGGAGCTTCCACGGGATCCATACCCCTTTCCATGCACCAACTAGACCTGATTCTCCAAATTCCCTTATACCTTCTTCTGGTACCAGGTGCCCAAGATTCTTCCAGTAGTTCTGCAGCCTTAGCCGAAAGTTCCCTGAAATTACTGGCTCGCCTGATATTCTCCAAACAAGAAGGTTCAACACTTTGCTGATAATCAGAGGATGTTCCTCTACCTCTGCATTTTCTAGCAGACCCTCTCTTGCCGGTATCAAAAAAGGTTCTGCACAAGCTAATTCCATTACTGACGGAAACCAGACCTGAGACACCCAAAACGGTGTCACCAACACTATCTGACATTTCTCCTGCCTCACTTTCGTAAGAATCCTTTGAATCATTGCAAACGGAGGAAAAGCATATGCCCTCTTTCTTCCCCAAGTCTCCTGGAATGCATCCACTGCTGACGCTAGAAGATCCGGCCTCCAACTGTAGAAACGTTCTATCTGATAAGACAAACGACTTGCAAAGAGATCCACTTCTAATGGACCCCATCTTTTCTCTATTTTCCAAAAACATTCTACATCCAACTTCCAATCACTGAAATCCTTCAAATACCTGGAATTCCAATCTGCGATCTGATTCCAATCTCCTGGTAGATACTCAGTCTTCTCAGCAATCTTGTGTTCCAAACAGAAACTCCAAAAATCCTTTGCTAAACTCGCCAGTCCTCTCGACTTCATTCCCCCTAATTTGTTGATATATGACACTGCTGACATATTGTCCATCTTTATCAACACAGACTGACCTCTCAGATTCCTTTTGAAACTCTTCATTGCATACAAACCCGCAGTCAACTCCAAACAGTTGATATGCGCTGACTTTTCTTCCTTTGTCCAAACACCTCCTGTCTCTTGCACTCCTAAACGTGCTCCCCATCCACTCAAACTTGCGTTTGTCTCAAAAACAAAATCTGGACAAGTTCCAAAAATTGATCTTCCATTCCAAGCCTCCATATTTCTTATCCACCAAATCAGCTCCTCTTTCGCCTCCAAACTCAAGGAAACCTTGTCTCTGTACCACAACCCTGCTCTTAGTGCTTCTCCTTTTAACCTCTGCAGACCCCTGTAATGAAGAGGTCCAGGGAAAATCGCCTGATTTGACGAGGACAATAAACCTACTATCCTTGCCAACTCTCTCAAGGTCAAAAACTCTTTCTTCATACTCAGACGTAGCTCTTTTTTTATCATCCTCACCTTCTTTTCTGGTAACAACAATAAACTTTCCACTGAATTCACCTGGAATCGCAAAAATTCCATCTTCTGAGATGGCTCTAAAATAGACTTCTCCATGTGTACCAAAAAACCTAAAGCTTTCAATTTCTCCAAAACTTCCTTCAGATCTTTCTTCAGTCCTTCCTGATCCTGTGACATTATCAAAATGTCGTCCAAATATATTATCATTCGCAAACCTCTTTGGCAAAAAAAAGGCACAACTACCCTCATCACTTTCGTGAAACACCAAGGTGCTGACGAAAGGCCGAAAGGTAGACACCGAAACTGATAAAGAATCCCTCTCCATCTGAATTGTAGGAATCTGCGACTGCCCTCTTCCATAGGTATTGTAAAATAGGCATCTTTCAGTTCCAGTTTCACCAACCAATCCTTCTCCATTAATAGGTCCCGCAAACAATGAATGCCCTCCATTTTGAAATGCCTGTATACCAAATGCTTGTTTAACTCTCGCAGGTTTATAACAGGCCTCCATCCTTTCTCTTTTTTCTTCACCAAAAAAATATTGCTCACAAAACCTTTTGCACTCTCTTTCACCTGTTCGATTGCATTTTTTTAATTAAAGATTCTATCTCTGAATCCACAACCAACTCCTGTTCCCTTGACATTCTTATTTCCCACTTTTCCTTTGTTTGCTTCGGATAATCCATAAATTCTATCACAAATCCTTTTAGTGTTTCTAAAACCCATGGATCTACTGTAATCTTTTCCCATTCTTTCGTAAAAAACCTTAGACGTCCTCCTACTTTTGCATGGGAAAACCCAAAAGAAATCTCCGTACTCACCTTGTCCTCCGCCATGCAACTGACTTCTTCCTATTGTCGATCTTCCTCTGCCTGATCTACCCAGTGTTCCTCTGTTAGGGTAAAAATCTGAGGTTGTTTGGAAACCTCTTCCCCTAACCGAATTGCCATACTGGGAATAGTATTGCAAACCATACTGCGAACCATATTGGGACCTCTGAACTCCTTGGCCAGTAGATTGTCCCCTTCTACCGGCCCTTCCAAAAACACCACTTCCAAATACATTCCTCATGCTACCTTGTGCCTTATCCAAGGCTGTAAAGGTGTGTACATATTTGCCTATACTCTTAATGAGACCTTCTCCAAATAGCAATCCCTTCGCTTCTTCACTGGTCCCTTTCTGCGCCATATTCCCTAGTTTTGGGTTTATTTTCATAAGGATTGCTCTCCTCCTTTCCGAGAGCAAGCCTGCATTCGCATTGCCAAGCATGACCAAAGCCCTCTGGCTCCAGCCTCTCAATAAATCTATATCCACTTCTTGTTCATGCACATAAGCCTCCTCCGCCATGTCCAGAATTCTCGCCAAGGGACCCACTACGTCTAAAAGTTTGTCTTGACAAATCTTCAATGATCTCTCCAACCCTTTCCTAGGGTTCCTACCCAGCTGAAATAAAAAACTTATTAACTCTGGGTCTAAATTTGGGGTACTACACACTTTCTCTTCAATCACTGGCCTTGCACATTCTGCTTTCAAAACCCTTCGTACTTCCCTATCTAAGGGTTTCCGAATCCATGCTTTTATAATCTTTCCCACGTGATCCATCGGCCACCATTCACCACTTCTTGGGTGTTTTATATTTAAAGGAGTAAACATGTCTCCGCCCAAAGGATCTTTAAGTGTATTCCCTGAACATGACCCTTCCAAATCTTCCAACATATCATCAAACTCATCACCTTCATTTAAATCCAAAACATATTCATCTAATCCGTTTCCAAAATATTCTTCTCCTCCTCTGTACATTTCTTTCTCAAAATGTTCTTCCTCCTGCTTGCTGCAATGGGCAACCTTTCCATGTGTGACGCTCAGGACACCTTTTTCTTGTGTGCCGCCACGGACACCCATCCTCGTGTTGACCACCTGGTCCTCCTTTCCTTTCTTAACCATCTCTACCTCTTCAACATGTTTAGTCTTTTTAGCCTTTTTCTTACAATCTTCACCACTTACACCTTCTCCCTCAGACATTGAAAAATATTCCTCTCCACACTCCAAATCTCTTTTCCTGCTTTTAAGAACACAGTCCACTGCCTCCTTTACCTGCTTCCTCATTTCATGTTGTATCATCCGTTTAACTACCTCCTCATTAACCATTTCTCCTGTCACTTCAAAATCACCTCTCTGTCCCTCAGTCATTTTCTCCTATTCTCTTTAATATATTACTTGTTACTTCTCTCTTCCCACATTTTTCTCACCTCCTAAATATCCTCAAAAACCAACTCTTCCACCAAACAACCGAAATAAACCAAATCCCTAACTGTCTTTTCTAACCTTCATCGCGCTAGCGTACTCTTTCTAATTCTTATCTAATTCTCCCCAATCCAAAATGGATGCTTAAATCTCGCAAGATCCAATTTCATTCTTGCGTCTTCATTTTTTTTTTATGCTTCTGTGCTTATTATTGACAAAGTCTCTGCATAATCTTTCCACAAAATACTGCGAGCGAGTGAAAATAACTTTTAACACACTCGTGCGCTTCTAGTAAGATAATTCCTTACTTCCAAACCACGCACTTGAAGATCATCGAGACTCGCGCACATACGCGCGACCCAGATACGAGTCATTCAAGCAACAGGAAATACAGAAGATCAACTAGACTCGCGCACATACGCGTGACGCCGCTACGAGTCACAACTTCCTAATGATACAATTTTTCATTTTTAAAATCTGCAGTCGCTAATATTTTATTTCTAAACCCATATATATTAAATCCTTATTTATTTATTATAAACATGATACAATTTCAAAAACAACTCTCTCTTCTCATTATCTCTTTGAAAAAACTAACCCAAACAATAAAGCTCTAAAATAAAAATATAAACATACAGCCACTCTTCCATAAATTAAAAGATGTGGCCTCACTATACTCTCAACAAATTCAAGCCCTTAAACAATATACTAAACTAATTAATCATTAAAATAGACGATAACAAAAGGTACTTATCTCTCCTGGAGCAGCAATTAAAGAGGAAGAATGTTAGGGTTCAGGCTTATTTATGGACTAGTTTATTCTGGTTCTAGTGTTTTAATTGTTATAATGTTCTTTAAAGGTGCTGCAGTGGAGTAGCATTAAAAGATATAATGCATAATGGTAGCCTCCGGTCTTGAAATGAAATCCAAAAATAGTATGAACATGAATTCAGAACCCATTTATGACCCATTGACAGTAACTGAGAAATTCACACTGTCAGGGAGTGAAGACAGGGATGGGTGAATCCAGAGGCAACACTTAGCAAAGTGACAGGGCAAGGTGATTACCAGACTACTCAAAGAATAACCATGGTCACCTAACTACAGAGGAAAGGACAGACAGACAAGACCAAGGTTTGACCAAGTAAGGGATGCACTAGTATATGACTAGATGTCCCTTAGTAGCTTAGGGAATTGCCTCTGGACTGACACCAGCAAATTGGTCTTAACAACAGTCCTACAGCGAAGTCATAGTTGGGCTTGCTGTTATAAACACTGTTGTTACCAGGGCAAGGTGGACTTAAACTGACAACAACACTGAGACCGGTGAGACTCCAAAGAACAGAAGTCTTTCACTTAGCTGATGGGACCAGAGACCAAGCCATGAGTCACACTGTAAATTGATATGGACTGTAACAGACAGTAGACCGAATTTGGAATGGAACAGAAAACCAGAGTGGAAAGAATAACCAGAATACAGAATAGACAAGACAATAAGGAGACAGGGTGAAAACCAGGACTAGGAATTAAGACCAAGGCTTCAAAATCAAGAACAGGAATACAGGGATCAAGAGCAAGCTCTACCCAACAGGAAATGGGACAAGTAGTTCCCCGTTGGTACAACGAAATAGAGACTAGGATTTAGAACAAAGAATTTATGATGTACCCAATAGGCACTGAAACAAGTATTACCCTGCTGGAGCATGGAATAACACAGGAAATGAGAACAAGTTCAGAACAATAAATCAGAACAAGGAAACAAAGAAAACCACTTCCAGCTCATTGAATATGTGGTCAACAACCAACAGGAAAAATAAGGATTTCAGGACAGAAAGGGTAGACAGAAAGAAAGGTGAGATTGTGAAGCAAGGAAAAAACATACAACACAATGCTGCACCGGACAGCCACAAGAAAGTAAAATTGAGCTCAGCTTGAACTTTAGAAATCTCAATTATGTCTTATTATAAACACACAGACACACTATTTAAGATGAATATACAAACAAGAACTAAAACTGTTGAAAAATTTTTTTAGGGAATGCAAAATTACGGAAAACATGAAATGTAAACAGGAACTACAAGGCTGACACGGATTACTTTTATGGCTTTTACTCTCATTGCTCAAGCAATCCATGTTCTTTTGCCTGTAAAGTTAAGGACAATATTAAAGGGCCATTACATTGCCCATTTTTAATTGCTGTTGGGTCTAAGTCCTAGAGGGACACAGCTCACTTAAAGCCCTGCTCATTGAAAAAACATGCTTGTTAACTAAAATGTAAAACCTCAGTCTGTGTGCAAATACATTTCAGTGAAATTATTTCAGAACGAGAAGAAGCTGTGAATGAACATTAGGTTTCACCTTATTTACAGGCAGAATGAACCAAGTGTTTTTAAACTACCTACCAAAGCCTGAGAAGTGTTCACTACCCAACCTTAAGGTGCTGCAAAATTCAATGTGACAAGTTTCAAAGCAGCCAAAGAGATACAAAAATATAGGATATAGGGCTGGATTTACTAAGCACTTGCATTTTACTTATGTCACACAAGGCTGTGCATGACAATGTTAGTGCTTCAGTGACATTTACAAAATGAAATCTATATTTGTGTGACCTTGCATCACTTTTCACCTGCAACGTAAAACAATGCATCGCCTTGCACTGCCTTACATTACCCTGCATCGGGGTGACATTATATCTATGGAACATAAGCATTCCTGTGCATCCACCAAGGTATTTTGACTAAACCCAGATTTACTAAAGACAGTAAACCTTTGTTTGTGCAAACATTGTGTGCCTACCGGACCTTGGCAGAAAGAGAAGAAATATTCAAATTTGCAAAATTTGAAAAATGCAACACAAATAGGAATATGCCTCTAAGGATAGTTTTTGGGCTGGAAGGTATGACTTCCTTCACAAGAAACTATCCTTACCACAATTCATGAACCCTTGCATCATGACGCAAGGGTGCCTGCATTCGTGCTAGCATTGGCAGCTGCTCCCTTTAGAAAGTTGTGGGTCACATAAATTACTTTTAACCCCTTAAAATGAAAAATAAACATACCTCTCTGGAGCACACGTTTGGCTCCAGCCTTATGCTAACTGCTAGACAAAAGCATCGAGCCAATTAAAGCTTTGCTCTCTTGCTGCTTACACAGCTAAACAGCAAAGGAGCAGTGCTAGAATTGGCTGAGCAGGCAATCACAGTGCTCCATCGAAGACCTACAGGTTCTGCTTCTCAGCTGCCTAATAGCTGTTGAAGCAGAAGCCTGAACTGTCCATCTCAGTCTGGCCACAGTGAAAACACCGGCCAATCTGACATGGGCACTTCAATTAACACAGCCTGAATTGCTGCTGTGACACCAGAAGACGGAGCTCTGTCTTGGACTGCCCCCTAAATAGGTGAGGGTGGAAAGCGTGGTAAGAGGGGAAATGTGTACTGTGTGTGTTTAGTGTGTCGTAGTGGGGAAGTCAGGGGTTCAATGCCCCCACGCTCCTATGGATGAACCGTCCCTGTGAGCTAGGCTGCCG
Organism: Calotriton arnoldi; assembly: GCA_963921515.1. Lineage (NCBI taxonomy): Eukaryota > Metazoa > Chordata > Amphibia > Caudata > Salamandridae > Calotriton > Calotriton arnoldi. The sequence continues at coordinate 1,119,814 of CAWUFW010005012.1, forward strand.
CAATTGAGTCAGTGCAGGGAGAGAGCAGAAGTGCACCATATCTTTGGGCCCGATTCACAGAACTAACTTAAGACAAAATCCTAAACTTACTACCATTTTGGGTATTCACAGAAGGCACTTACTCATTTTGGTATTCACAGAAGGCACTTACTCATCAATGAGTAAGTGCCTTCTATGAATACAAATGAGTAACTACTCATTTTGTGTAACTTACTCATTTTGGTATTCATAGAAGGCACTTACTCATTTATGAGTAAGTGCCTTCTGTGAATACCAAAATGAGTAAGTTACACAAAATGAGTAAGTTACAAAAGCGAGTAAGTTACTCAAAATGAGTAAGTAAGTGCCTTCTGTGAATACCAAAATGAGTAAGTGCCTTCTGTGTATACCAAAATGGTAGTAAGTTTAGGATTTTGTCTTCAGTTAGTTCTGTGAATCGGGCCTTAGTAAATATGGCACATTTCCACTCTTTCCCTTTCACTCCACACAATTAAACAAGTTCCCTTGCTGTGTTTGTGAAAGTTTAGAAAATCTGGGTCATATTGTCAGAAAATGGAAACTCAAAAATAGTGATTAGAATAATGTGCTGTTATGATATTCACTACACTTTCTGCATAACAAATACCCCAAGCAGCATTGAAGTCATAAAATATGTTTTCATTCTGGTTATCTTATAAAGTTAATGGGAGGTGAAACAAATATTTGAAAAATGTTTGAGGTTTTAGCCAGGCAAATGGTCCTGGCCTGATGCAGCAGATGTTTGTCATATTAACACTATTATCTCATGAATTTAATCTTTGAGCAGGAGCAGGGATCTTAAAGACAGCTGATAACCATAACAAGTCTCTCCTCCACTAGAATTCTTGGTCAGGTGTGCTAAACCTAAAAGTGCTAAAACTGTGAGGGGTTTTTCAGCAGGAGCTTGGTTGCTGGTGTACTATGAAGATACAACTTTTTAACAGCTGAGAGCTGGCAATTGTTCAAATTCTACATTGCCATGCTGGTGCAGAAAATTATATTTCTCTTGAAATTCGTTGGTGACAATTTCTGCTAACTGGAATTTATAGTGAATATGTTTTTTTATAAATATGCACCAGTTTTTAGTGTAGTACACACTTATGCTCTCATGTACAATATTTTGGCATAGGGCAGCGCTGCAAGCATTCCTGCTGCTCTACCGTACGTCAAAATAAAAGGGCAGGAATGCACCTTATTTATAAGATATGGTGCATTCCGGTCCTCTTTCACAGTGCTGGCTCACAAATGGCTGCCATGCGCCAAATCAGGCACCTTTGCACCATGGTGCAAGGGTGCCTGCATTAACAACAGGTTGTTTTTGTAGGGGAAGGGACACCTTCCTTCATAACACCAACCCTTACACTACCCATGGGGAGTCATAGGATTTTGACACATTCCCAGGTATACAGCATGTTGTACATCTGGGAATGTATCAAATGCCATGGGTGTTACATGGAAACACCCACCGTAATGCCCATGGGATGCCTCGCCATTACTGTCTGAGGCAATGCAGCAACTTGCACTGAGTTGCCTCAGCCATTGCCTACGAGGCCAAGAAAAGCCACACGGGCTGGCTTTAACGTGGCCTCGTAGATATGGGTAAGCCCAGTGTGCTGCCGGAACATCATTAAAAGTGATGTTCTGGCGGCGCACTGGGCCTGTAAATATTCCCCTTATTCACTTTGGGTGCTTCTACAGTCACAATCTATTTAAGTTGCTGTTTTTGCAAGATCTTATTTGTGAGCCTCCAAAGCGATACATTCAGTGTTCTTAAAAGAGGAGGAAAGGGCTGTGTGTTCATGCAGATGCATAGTACAGAAATAGTTCAAGATTTATCCAAACAGTTGCAAAAATGACCCAAATCGTTGAGGTCATCCTAGGATTCAGTGCTTGTAATTATATTAGCTGTCTGGTTTGTGAGCAGGGGATTGCAAGCATCCACTAAAAGAACAATGTCTGTAGATTGTTTTGGGCTCCTATTCATGCCTTTTGAAACGGATGAGGCTTTGTAGTTTTGCAGAGTCTGAACTGGGATCATAAAATCGAATGAAGATGCAAAATGCATGCAGTGGGGCCTCTACAATAGAACTATTTACATACTACAAAGTGGAATTCAACTAACCTATGTGCAAAAATCTCCACCTCGCCTATCTTTTCTGGGCAGAGATGTCCACATATGTACACCTGTGTTTTAGAAGTAAATGTGGGAGAGACAGAAGGAGTGGCTGGAAATGGTAAATACATACTACTAAAAGGAGGATTAAGTGAGGAGGACGAGGAAGGGATTATGGGAGGGGTATGCATCCATTCACCTAAGACTAAAGCATTTGCTATTCACAAACTGCACTTCTAAAGCAGCTATGGCCAAAAAGGACCCAAAACAGTAGGAAATGTACTCCAGCTGAGACTTGAGCAAGGGAAGAACCACACATGGCCAACCACTGGCACTTTTCTTCTTCCAGTGCCTAATTTCTGTGGTGAGGATTTCCCGCATTCAGAATCTATGAAATCTGTGGATGTATTGTATGGAACAGTTCACAAATAGGGGCCCACTACAAGTGGCCTGTAATTCCTGATGGGGTTGTTAATGATACCACTGACCCAGTTGGGAATCATAACTCATGTGGCAACACTATGCATCTGACATTTTTCATCTGGATATTGTTCTACATTTACTAGGTGAAAAGTTAAGGTTAAAATCTGGCTGAAAATTGAGAAAAATATGTAGGAGAAACTTGGTAAAAATACTGATTCTTATAGGTTATCCTTCATTATCTTGCAACTCACCTCCCAGAATTACAGATGCTCATTGAGTCTAGGAAGGGGTACTGCACTGATCACTATCCTATTTGGAGGCGTGGGGTGTGAAATTCTGCTATGCTGGTGGAGTTTTCAGAGTTTTGCCCACTCTGTGCTCTGCATAGAGCATGGAGAACTGAAAAATTCCACGTAGCGGCGCAGAGTTTTTCGCTCTCTCGGGGCTTGCAAAGGTTAAGTTGGCAAGCACGAGTGAGGAAAATCCTACTCCAGACCACCTTTCAGCAAGATTTCTCAACGCGGGTGGTTGTGGCTGGTTGCTACAGCTCACGTTGAAAAATCGTTCTGCTGATTTTACAGTGCGGGACAAATACCCGGTGCTAAAAATCAACGCGAGCAGCGCGACATATCGCTGCTTGCGGAAGTTCGCGTAGAGGTGCAGAGTTTTTGGGTCATTTCGCAGAGTTCTGCATACTCCCCGAACTCCGCCCAGGCCTACCTATTTGTAATGGACCCCTTTGCTGTCAGCTACAAATTTGGATGCAGCAATCGTTGTCATATACCGGTAGTAGGTTGATGATTTTGCTGACAGTGATTTGACGTCCACATGGCTTTGATTATCATTGTGAAAACAATGGATTGCACAATGGAACAATTCACATCATATTCTGCTCGGGACTTGGTACCTTAACTAAAAGGGTTCAAAAAGAAGAGATTAGGGTCTTCTATGGTGGACCTAAAGCTAAGCTGTTGTAGTGTTTTACTGAATGGACTGCTGCCCTTAGAAAAGGTGCACATTTCTGTCTAAGTGGGTACTCTATAAGACCCAGCCAAATAAAACAGATACAGAAATATGATTAAACGATTTTAGCTGGAATTGTCTAATTAATTCTGTTTGTAAGTTATCTGGTGGGGTTGCAGGAATCTTCTTCATCCTAACACGCCTAAGGGCTCTAGTGAAAGGTGATTGATCTTATATCTACTAATACTAACAATCTAAAAGGATATGGAAGCACAGGGCTGGGTGAGGTTACAGGAGATTAGATAAATATCCCCGGAATCTCAATGAACTGATCCAAACTATCTTGAAGCAGGGGTTACCCACTGGTCAACAGAATGTTGCAAGTTACCACATCTCACCTGTGAGGGTTTTGAAAAATAATGTTGCAACTGCATCCCTTCTTAAAAACTCTCCGTCTCTGAGCACAGTAAAGGCCACTTCTATCAAACTGAGTTATTATGAAAGTTGTTCTCTTATAATAGAGTTATCTATGTCTTTCATTTTTGTTATTGTGAATGGAAATATTCAAAATGAGAGAGATGAAAGACTCAGGTTCATAAAGGGCTCTCCTATGAATCTTTATTCCGACTGAGGCTAAGTTCAAAATTCAATACATTCCAATAATGTAAAGCACATTAGGCTCCACAAGGAAGGCATTTAGTGGTTAAACTGCAAAGCATGAGGTTTATTAACCCCTTGAGTGCTAAGCCTTTTTCCCCTTGAAGGCAATGCCCTTTTTGGCTATTTTGGGTAGTTCGCGTTTAGGCATCCATAACTTTTTTTCCACATAAGGTATCCAATGCAAATGTCTGTCCTCTTTTTTCAACATCCAGGAGATTCTAAAGATACCCTGGGTGTGCGGATTCCCTTGAAGAGGACTGAGAAAATAGTGAAATATAGCAAAGATTTGGGTTTTTTAACAAAAAAAGGAAAAAAGTGCTTCACAAAAAATCTTCAGTTTTTCCCCTAAAAATTGCATCAACAAAAGGTTTTCTGACCTAAAGTCACCATTTTCCCAGCTTTCAGGAACATGCAGAGATTAATCCCCCAATTTTTTTACCATAGTTTTCACATTTTTCAAAGATGTAGCTCATTGTTCCTAATTTTTGTGCTTTCACCCTATTTCCAGTTTGCAGCAGAAACTAGGGTGAAACGCATGGGTGGTCTGGGAAAGTTATAGATTTCTAAAAAGTAGACACAATTCTAAATTTAGCAAGGGGTCATCTGTTGAAGTAAAAAAATATTGAAAATGAGTAAGAAAAAATGGTCATTTGTGACAACCTTTGCATTTGTAATTTCTTCTCACTATGGCCAATGTACAAAAGCAATAAACCATTACGTCCACTAGACCCTTCTGGTTTCAGGGATATATAGGGTTTGTAGGTTCTCCAAGAGCCCAAGGTACCCAAAGCCAACAACTGAACTGCACCTTACAATTGTTTTTCATTGTGTACAGAATATAGAGCAATTAATATGGTAATTTAAAGCGAGAAAAATGGGTATCAAAGACAACTATACAATTCTGGAATAGACACCAGGTACAGAGTTTATGAGCAGTGGTTATTTGTACATCTCTGAATTTGTGGGTACACATACTACCCTGTAATTCAGAGAGCATTAACAAAGTATCTTCTTACTTACACACTACCCTACATTTGGAAGGGACACATGCAGAGAAATACATTTGGTAATAACAAATGTTGTAATATTCTGTATTCTCACGTGTCTCCCGATAAAAATGGTACCTCACTTGTGTGGGTTGGCCTAGAGCCTGAGACAGGAAAGAGCCTTAAACACAACATGCACACATCTCATTTTTTTTCAATGAAAAATTATCTTTTTTTTCAAAGTGGGTAGCTATGGATTTTGGGCCTTAACTCAGCAGGCACCTAGGAAAACCTAGCAAACCTCCACATTTTTTAAAAGTAGTCACATAGGGAAATCCACTGTGGGGTGTGTTGTGGCTCTTACCAGGTCTTCTTACCCAGAAACCTTTGCAAATCTCAAACTTTGACTAAAAACACGCACATTTTCCTCACATTTTTGTGAAGAAAAGTTCAGGAATCTGTGGAGAGCCACAAATTTCGCACCACTCAGCATTCCCCCAGGTATTGTGATAAAAATGGTACTATTCCTGTGTGGGTAGCCCTAGTGTTCACGCCAGGAAAGTCCCCAAAACACAACATGACACATCACATTTGTGCGGTGAAATCCGACTTATTTTTGGGCTGTGGCTCGCTGTGGATCTTGGGGCTTAGCTCAGCTGGCACCAAGGAAAACCTATCAGACCTGTACATTTCTGAAAACTAAACACCAAGGGGAATCCAGGGTGAGGTGACTTGTGTGGCTCTCACCAGGTTTTCTTACTCAGAAGCCCTTGCAAACCTCAAACTTTGACTAAACAATACATTTTCCTCATATATCTGTGATGAAAAGTTCTGGAATCTGTAGGGAGCCACAAATTTGCTACCACCTACTATTTCCCCAAGCCTCCCAATAAAAATAGTACCTCACTTATTTGGGTAGGCCTAGTGCCCGCAACAGGAAAGGCCTCAAAATACAATGTGGAGATATCTACATTTCCTGTCACAAAAATGATCTGATTTGGCGATGTGGGTAGCACTGTGTTTTTTGTCCGGGGATTAATTACCACCCAGAGAGACCTACAAAATCCAGACATTTCTGAAATCTAGACACCTAGGAAAGTCCAGATTGGCATGCCAAGTGTGGATTGCAAAAGGTTTGTTACTCACAATGCCCTGCAAACCTCAAACTTTGACTAAAATTGCAAATTTTCCTTGCATTTCTGTGATCAGCAGGAATCTACAAAATTCCTACCACCTAGCATTCTCCCACTTGTCCCGATAAAAATGTTACCTCACTTATGTGGCTGGGCCTAGTGCGCAAGGCAGGCAAGCATTAAACAAAGGTCAGTGTCCTGTTGACATGCTCCACAATCTCGGATGCCTCTGGGCTGTAGCTACATTAGATTAGATTAGATCTAATTAGATTAAGATTTTGAAATCCCCCATCTCTGGTATACTATCTGGCTTGCTCTCCACCTATACGCCTACGCGACATCTGCGTTCTGCAGGTAAACAGCTGGTTTCTATACCACGAGTGAAGAGGGCCCGTGCTGGTGGACAATCATTTCGTGCTCTGGCTGCTAAGCTCTGGAATGGTCTTCCGGCCCATATCCGGAGCATGGACAATTATCTGGCTTTTCGAAAAGCACTAAAGACCCATCTGTTCCCTCATTAGGCTTTCTCCCCCTTTGTTAACCTCTATGTCTCCTCTGGCCCTCTCTTTTCTCTCTTTTCAGGATGGATACTTGTTGTCAGTTGCTACTATGCTCAGCGCCGGGACGCCCCGTTGCTGGGGCAGCTGTGCGCTTTACAAGCTATCTTAACATACAAACTATCTTAACATTAGAACATCTGTTCCATCTGCAGTGTTACACACAGCAGTCTCATTATCTCATTCTTAAAATGACTGCTGTGATCTGAAACTATTAAGTTGAAATTAGGGATGAACTACCTCAGGAATTATTTGGCCACTGTGAGATTATCATAACTCTTGGTTGGGTAGGCTTCCACCCAACACACCCACCAAGATATAGCAGAGTCAATTACACCATTACAGATGGGCATCTACACAAAATCCAATTGAATCTGATTAAAAGGACTGCCTGATCCTCCTATGAGACTCATGATCAGAACTGTCATTCTGCCTGCATTTAACTGCTGGCAAGTCACACATCTGTGACATAAACTTTCTGCAAATGCATGGAAATGGGGATTGCATCAGTAGGTTTAAAAGAAACAGATCATAGCGTCTCTTCCTATGTGAGCAGAACCGTGGAAATGCCTTGCCATGTGAGACAACATGACATCCGGTAGGGCTGGCCTCCCACCTGTCAAATCCCAAACCTCATCCTAAGTCTTTGCACTTCCTAACCAAACGTATTTCTCTTTATCAGGCACTGGGGCTTCTTTTTGAATAGTTTTAACTCTTTCCAAGTATCAGTACTGTTTAACAACATATTTGAAACAGCATCTCTTTCAGATTCACAAGTCTTCCCGATTAAATGTCCAGGACTCAAGAGTGCGGTACCTTGCCATCCCATCTCCATAGTAGTTTCCAGCAGTCAGAAAATCCCATATGCTCGGTGTGCTGCACATTTCACAACAGCATAGTTTCCTTTTCTTAAAGGAAGCAAGAGGAAGTCATGAAACCCCTCTGAGACCACAACTGTCTGAAATCATGGACTACCCCAAAGCTATACTGACTGCTGTTTGTCATGTGTTGTGTTTGAGTGCAGGTCAACAAAATCTCCACTGAATGTGGAACCAATAAAATGAATGAGTCGCCCGTAACAATGTCCTCGCACTGCTAAATACTGACACCCACTGCAGCAAAAACCTTTAGGCATCCAGACAGCACTGCAGCTACCGGATCAAGTGGGGCATTAAAATAGGTAACTGGCCACTTGGTTTCAATACACACAGCATGCATCCTTTGAATTCATGACAGTAGAGAATAAAATCGTTGTTGTAATCAGGCATTCCTAGAGCCAGGGTGTGGCAGTGTTTCTTTCTCAGCTCTAGCATCCGTTGTTCCAGGGTAGTGGATCAGGCATATCATCCTGCATAAATCTCTGGACAGGCTTTGCTACTAGGGAAAAGTTTTGAATCCACTGATGATTGTAGCCCAACATTCCCAGGAATGTCATGACTTAACTATGTGTCATGGGGGTGGGGAGGATTTATTCTCAGAAGTGTAGAAATTCTCTTTTGGAACACTTTTCTAAATATAATGTCTGGCATACAGAACCTTCGTCTGACATTACTGAAATTTTGTAGGAGACACCTTGTGTCCAGTCTCTGCCAAATGGTTCAACAAAGCAATGTTGTCTTGCTTGCATGCTTCTTGTGTTGTGGACGTCACCAGTAGGTAGTTTAGTTTATATACTGGACCAGATGTGACTTGCATGGGAAATGCAAGGTCTCCAGTTTTTTTAACAGAATCTGATTAACGATTGAGGTTCTTTCTTTATATCCATGTCGGACTTAGCATCATGCCAATATTTGATTTTACAATCAAAAAGCTAAAAGAAACTGACACTCCTTATGTAAATCAATGGAAGTGGAGCCTTGACACAGATCAATGATCAAAACCACTCAGCATCACAGGGGATTTGAAAGAGTATCACAGCAGGATTCAGTACCATAGGACAAAATGTGACAACAGTTTGGTTCACCTATCATAAATCTGAACAATCCTCCATTTTATAATGCAAACAAGTGAATTACAGGGACTCCCTTACACTTCCTTTAGAATGCCTTGCTGTAGCATGGATTCAATCATAAGCGAAATTCTAACCAACACCTCAGGTGAGAAGTTGGATTCGGGCTTCCAGGGAGACTCTGCATTTGGTTTATAGTTATTTTCACAGGTTCAACATCTTTGATCACACCAATATATTTTTTTGTAAAATCCCAGACTTCTTCTTTCACTGAATCTCTAGGTCAGCCTTCTCTTGTTAGGACTCGGATTAACCCAACAGTTTTGGCTTGAGCTTTCAATTTGAAGTATACATCCTCATTGTGTGTCTGAAGCTCAGCACCATCCAGTATGCAATAGATCACACCATTCATTTTGCAGAGTAAATCCCTGCCCAACATATTGACTGGAGTTGAATCACCTATTGCAAACTGATGGTCTTCTTTGAGAGGCCGTATTTTCTCAATGACTTTAGTAGAAACAGGGTTCATTCCCAGATTGTTGGAGATGCATACAACTTGGACTTTTTTTCCCGAAAGGGGAAGGTTTCGTTCCTCTACCATTCTAACAGTAGAGCTGGTAGCTCCAATATCAATAAAGAATGATACAGGTAGCCATTTCCTTCGCCATCTACCTATGGCCCACTCATGTCTACCACTAGAACTGAGCCAAGCACGCAATCCTCCTCCCCTCTCAGGCACCGTCATTGTGATTGATCAGAGTCCAGTCTGTTAGGACTGTAAAAAACAGGGAACTGTTGCAGATTTTCACCTCTTATGAAAGGATCCTGTGTAACCTTTGGGTTAGCATTTGGGTTATACCTTGGGCTGGTCATGTTTGTTGCACCATGGGGGCTTGGGGTATATTGGAGCTATATGAGTCTGACCTTGCATATTTTGCATTGACATCACACTCATGTTTGGCATCTGAACATTATTTTGCATTTGATTTTGATTCGGTCAGCATTCTTGTTTCCAAAGGCCCCTCTGTTTAACAAATATGACATGCATTATTCTTTTTCAACATGTTTATGTCCATCCATGCATTCTGATCAACAGCCAACCCTTGCCAAGGCCTTGTGGAATAGAATTCCCATTCTGCATCATATGACAATCACGCTGGTAACCAACTTCATGCATTACTGCACCAACACCAGGAATGAGATTCAACCCTGAACCCACTGCATATGAACCACTCTGCCCCAGTTTAGTCTATGCCAACATGTATTTTCCCTTGATATTTTTCTGCTCTGCCTCCAATCATCACTGCAGTACTTTGTGCAACATCTCATCCAAGGGATGTGACTACCAACAAATCACATTCTGCTACATATGGTAGCTCATTTCTGGGTACAAACTGTGACAAGAAACCAGATTTTTCCCTTTTTGGATTTTCAATGCTGATATGCTGTCTGAAAATGTGCATCAACCTTTTATAATAAGCATGCACAAATACTTTGGACTCTTGGGTATTTCTGGTCTTCTTAATCCAATCTCTCTCTTTTGGATGGACCTTCATTTAAAAAAAAAAAAAAATGTAATCACCTTATTAGACCTGTCTCTGGCAATAGAAGAAGGCACATGAGTCTGAGCGTTTCTTGGTGATTTAGCATCTGACCAAGCTATAGCCATATTACATACTGCCCACAAATCATTAGGCACCACAGTGTCAAAGAAGATATTTAAACCATCCCAAAGAACTTTGTGATCTTCACAAACCCCTCCGCTTGAGTGTACCATAGGTCGAGATCCTCCTCCCATTTTCGTAACTAGTTTGTAAATGTGGAAAGATCACCAAGACTCTAAGACACATATACATATAAAGCCCAGTGTACCTCCCTCAATGGATATTCTTTGATCTCCGTATCGGTTTTACTAATCTCCCCATCTAGCCCACTTGTATCATCTTTCTTATTCTGTTTCTTTTCATTTCTGGATCATCAGTCTTTATGCTTTTGAATGTTACCTGATTTTCTGATTCAACCTACCAGTTGCCTAACATGCAATTTCAAAGCCGATGGTCCCCATTCATGAACATTCTGAAATGTATTGTTAATTCCTGACTTCTATTCAGATCAACTCTAAACTCCATGGCTAACTCTTCCAATCTTGAAAGAGTTTCACAAGCATGCTTTGCAGCTTCCTTACTCAAAAAACAAAAACTCTGCCCCATTGTACCTCTCTATGAACTCCAAATCAATTTCCCTATGCAAGCTCCTCAAATTCAGCCTTTAATCTTAAAAGAACCAGTTCGCTAGGGGCAGTCTCCCTTTTTTTATGAATTTACGACTCTGAATCTGCATTAGCACTAGTGATGGGAATTTTTATAAGAAGTGCTCTTCCTGTACGAGGTTGTGTTCCTAAATCTAGGGTGACAGCATTGTCGGATGTACGTCTGTGGTGACATACCTGGGGTTATAATGACAATAGTATTACTGGAGGCTCTGAATCTGGAGTCACAAGGGGTGAACCTCCCTCTGGAAAACTCTGATCAACAGGTGCTCTCACACTTGTACCTGCTTTTGTTCCTCATCCTACAGCTCCCAATAAGGGCTGTTGGTTTCCTGAAGCCTGGCTGACAACATCGCATGGAGATAGTTGAGAAGTTAGCAAATCATCCATAAAGTAGTCGTCTGAAACACTGCTGCTCTCATCCCTCTTCTCCTCATTCCTACCTCCCTCTCATGATGTCTTTCTCTCTCTACTTCCCTTCACCATAACAGGATACATCCTTTTGCCCTCAATCACATTTCATTTTCTTTTCATCCCTGATGCTCTTTGTCCCACTTTCCTCCATTCAACTACGGGCCTTATGTCTAGTTTGGGTCTCATATATTTGCATGTACAGCATGTTCCTATGCATTCAAGGACTCATATTGAACTGGTCTTGGTGGGGGATTCATTTCATACAACCCTCAGATTAAATTCTCAATTATTTGTAAATTAAATATACCATATGGGGAAGCACCCTTCATTCTCTGTGATCTTATTCCATCGTATGATCCATAACCAAATGTGTAATCCAAGCGTGATAGTCATGTAATATGTGTGTGTGCCTTCTGGAGGGGCCTCTTCACCCTCACGAACAGGTATTCTCATTTTATCTTGCAACATATCTCTTATTTTCTTAAAGAATTTAATCTTTGTACCTTACACAACGCAACACAAAATGAGTAAACTCCCAATTGAAATAACCAGTCATTACAACAAATCACAATATAATACTCGACCACACACATCCTAAACTAGCGCGACACCACTGAACAGACCACTTGTAGTGTGACACCCAATGACATAACAACCAATCCTAGCATGGCATGCACACTAACAAACCCATCCCAGCGAGACGCTTAATGACGTAACTTGCAGCACCTCACAGTAGCTCTCACTTCACTCTGATCAGGATTTTATAAGCAAAATGTAAAAAATCCAAAACAATAACTCTTGTCTGTTCAACTAAAAGAGACACAAAGTAAGCAATCAATCTTTGAATATGGGGAAATAGTACCCTCCTTGCACTATCAAATACAGAGTGAATTTCCGATCAGCGGGAAATCACCCTCACTAGCGCAGTCTACTGTTGTGCCCAATACATCAATCGAACACTAATTGCAGTTACTTCAATCTTACAACACTAATTTAATAAGTCTATATCTTGTTGTGGCTGGCAGAGCTTCACGGTCTGACACCTCAACCATAACAGGCAAGGTAAAACCTCTTAATATAACATTGTATCTATCTCAGGATCTTGGATTATGATGAATCCGATATCCAAACTTCAACTTTTTGCAGCAAGCGTGCTACTCTTCATAGGCACAAGCAATTTATGCTTAAAGACACTTCAATTCTCAATCACAACATAGAGCCTTTTTGGGCCCAAACTTGACATCACAACTCAAAACGCGAATCATCAAAAAACTGCAAACAGTACAACTCTCAGCAACTCACAATCAAAAACACATTACCCAAATTATACTCCTAGGATATTGCAACTGCTTTCAGGAACACTGGAATGCTGTCAATATTCCAAATGAGACCATAGAATCTCTGAAATGTAGACTGGATTGGGGAACATTTTAAAACTTCTAAGTCTCAGTGGAAACCATCATCTGCTACCAAATTGACAGAGTGCTTTATGCAAACTGTGGTGAAAATGCAGGTTCATGAAGCACTCTCCGATCACGCTTTAGTTCCAACTGAGGCTAAAATCAACTTCCATTACATTTCAATAACATGAAGCACATTAAGCTCCACGAGGAAGACATAGAGTCATTAAATTGCAAACCATGAAGGTTTGTTAAAGGATCAGAAAAATGACAAACTCAGATCATTAGCTTAGTTGTAAATCAAAAGTCAATACGTAAATGCACTAGTCACTATAAGAAATGGGCACCAATTACATTTCCAGGCAGGACTTTTCACCCATTGGAGAGGGGGACCAAACTCCCATTAGTGCCTTTAGTCCCCTAGAAAGGGACCACCACCTCCATAATCCCGAGCACCCGGAGGTGCTGCACCGGACCAAAAAGTGGGTGGAGCCTTCCTTCTCTAATGTGCTCAAAGCATGCCCCGGCATCCCCGCAGCACAAGGCTTCACACATTTGAGAGGGAGACCAGATTCCCACGAGTGCCTTCAGACCCCTGGAAAGCGACCACCACCTTCATAATCACCAGACCCGGAGGCGCTGCATTGGACCAAGAAGGGAGCAGGGCCGCCCTTCTCTAATGCTCTCAAAGCACGCACCAGCATCCCCACATTGCTGGACTTTTCACACATTTGAGAGGGGTACCTGACCCCCATGAGTGCCTTTCAGTCCACTGGAAAGTGACCACACCTCCACAATCCCCAGCGCCCGGAGGCGCTGCATCAGACCAAGAAGGGGTGGGGCAGCCCTTCTCCAATGTACTCAGAGTGCGTGCCAGCATCCCGCAGCATGGGCCCTGCCTGGGCTGGACCCATCCGCAGCCTGACGAGGCTGGGCTGGGGCCTGTCTTTTGGTCCCGAGGCCTCTCTGGGATCATTGAGGCAAAATCTCAGCTTGATGACTCGTACCCCCCAGGAAGTAAGTGGTAGTGTTTCCTTTTATTGACAATGCTGATCTGACCATATCCTTCAGTCCTTGCTGTTCCTCTGTGGTCCACTATCTCATTTGTTCTATTGTTAGGTGGGCTTGGTTCTGATAATATGGGCAAAAAGAAGGCAATGAGCACTAAACCCTCAACGAGTCCCAACCACACAAACATTGACTCTTTTTTGGCTAGCGCAGTAGGCATTATATCAAATGAAATTAATCTGGCTGAGAGACACTTGTCCCTGGGCCTTTCCAGGACAGTTGCCGCCCCTGCAGCAGATGATGCTGAGTCAATAGCCTCAGAGGGGCCCACCTCAATCTTGGCCTTGGAGGTGATTCCCTCCTGCACCTGCACTTCTAGGCCCAACAAAGATTTATCAGCTCCACCCTCGATTGCACGCTCTCTGGCTGCCAAGTGCAAGCGTAAGACCCCACGAGCTGTCAAAGCCTTGCTATATCATTCTGATTCCCTGGTTATAACTGATCTTAATCTTTCAGGTGTTTCCAACAGCCGCGGCCGCTGCAGGTAAGAGCGGTGGGGCTGTGGGACAGGCTGGGGGGGGATTTCGAGAGAAGACCACAAGGGAAAATTAAATAAATAATTAATTTTCCCTCGTGGTTCTCTCTCAAAATCCCCCCCCCGCCGGCCCCACTGCTCTTACCTGCAGCGGCCGCGGCTGGTTTCCAATGACTCTGCTTGGGCTCCTGCTTTCCATAAATTTATAACTGTTCTCAAATATTATCTTGCCCCACTAAAGGAGAAATCGGACAAGGTGGAGGCGGAAGTGGGGGAGATTTTAACCATATGCCAGCATCAACAGATGATTGCTGCTACAGAGCCTCTGCTCACTGCCTCCATTGCAACTAGGCCTCAACTTCATCCCAGGACCAATCCGTGTACATTTTCTGATCTCACTGTCCTCAGTCAGCTGGCCGTAATCCCCAAACACCTATTTCTTACTGCTCTGGCTTCTGTAAATGGAGCTTCCAGTCGTCCTGTGCCTTGTGAACCTTCCCTTCTCGCTGCTCATGAGCCCTTTCTTGTACCCTTATTACCACTGATCAACATTCCCCCTGCCTGTTTCCTTAAGTCGTGGTGTTGGCAGGTGTGCCTCCATTGCCAGTTCCCATCCAGAAGTCCATCGACCATCTTCAAAACAATGTGTGTCACTGGCTTGCCACCCATTCTAGATTTAACACCCAGGACCACAAGAATATTCTGTTGGTACGAAGTGTGGCCTTTATCGGTCCTTCCAAGAAGTCTTTCCAAGGGGAATGTGTCATCATAAATTTCAGGTATTCGGCTATGGCTTGCTGAAATGACCCGTCAATGAGCCATGATTATTACGATGCCCTTTGTTGTTGGCTTTCTTCAAAGCTGTTTTTTCGTGTTTCAGCATATCACTTATGCTGTCATACCAACACTGTTGTTTAATGAAAACTGTTCAGATCAGAAGGTGCCTTGTCTGGTGCCCTTCAACTCGCTCAAAATTTATTTATCTATCTGTTAACATCATTTAAGTACAAATGTGGTGCCTCATTTATGGGGAATTAACGTAGGGCAGCACCGCAACTCTTCTTGCTGCGCTGCACTATGCTAAAGTGAAAGGGCAGGAATATACTGTATTTATGAAATACAGTGCATTCTTGTCTTTTCCCCCTGTGTAGGTGCACAATTTGCTGCCTAGCGCCAATGCAGGCACCCTTGCACCATGGTGCAAGGGTGTCTGCGTTGCATGCAGGATTGTTTTTGTGCAGGCCTGCATAAAAACAATTTAGAGAGGCAATTCCCTCTTTCCATGTGTGCTGCACAATGCAGCACACAAGGAAAGAGGAAGAAATGGGGAGAAATAAAAATAATTCTCCTCATTACACCAGCTCTGGGGAGACATAAGGTTTTGGCCCTGCCCCAGGTTTATGTGATTAAGTAAATCTTGGGCAGCGTCAAAATCCATGGGTGTTCCATGGGAAACCCACTGCAACACCCATGGAACTCCACCCTGGCACAGAGTAAGGCAATGCAGCAACTTGCACTGCCTTGCATTACTTCATTTCTATGAGGCCATGCAAAGCCATGCAAAGTAGCTTTGTGTGGCCTCATAGATATGGTTGAGAGGTTTGCGCCGCCGGGGCATCAGAAAAAGTGATGCTCTGATGGCACAAGCCTCTCATAAATAAGCCCCATGGTGCATATGTGGCAGAGCTTTGGAATAAGTGCAAAAACTTATATTGATAGTAAAGTGCAGTGTGTTTGGCTGGGCTAGCTGCAGAAGCACGTGCTCCTAATGAACAAATCTCAACAGCGTTGGGGAAATGTCTTTGCAAAGGCTTACACCATGGGGTCTGAGCTTACCCATGATCAATCAATCAAGTCGTATTTGTAGAGCGCAGCTTGTCACCCCGGTGGGTATCCAGGTGCTTACTGCTGGTCTCCTTCAAACAACTTTGGGGCATATTATCAATGAGATGCCATAATTATCGCAAATCGCGATTTACTCTATCGCTGGATTACATCGCCTTGTTAGCGACGTATTATCAACGTTTTGCTGACAGGCGATGTAATTCCAGCAATAGAGGCCGAACCACAGGAATAGCGTGTGAAATCCAGCGATGATTTCATAGCTCTAAGGAGAGGTTTGCTGATAGGGGAGTGTGGACCTAACCTGGCAATCCGCCTCCCATTATCAGTATGCCTAAGTCACTTTTAAAGCAGGCGTTACATTCCTGCGATAACCGGGGTTAGCGCGGTTATTTTTATCTCTTCGCGGGTCTGCTGCATGGCTTGCTAATATCGCGAAGCCGTGTTAGCGAGGATTTCCATGTTGTTTATCTCAGGAATGCCTACTTTGCATGTCATTAGCGATATTGATCGCTGACATGCAAAGTCGCAAGGAAACACACGCTAACGCTTGTTAGCGTGTCCTTGATGATACTGAGATAATAAAATTGCCGCTTTTTCGGCGTTATGTGCCGAAAAAGCGGCGATGTTTCTCTTGATAATATGCCCCCAAGTCTTGTGTCTCTTCCTGAAGGTAGTCAGTGATGGTGCAGTACGGAGGTGGAGACGTGGGTCTTTCCAGGCTTTGGAGGCAAGGTATGAGAAGAACCGTCCTCTGGTGCGGCTGCGTCATATGCATGGTATCTTTGCGAGGTGTGCTGAGCGGAGGTTCCTATTTGGCTGGTGGAAGTGCAGGTGGTGGTTTATGTAGGCAGGTCTTTGGTTAGGGAGGGCTTTGTAGGCGTCGGTCAGGGTTTAGAAACGGCATCTCTTCTGGACTGGGAGCCAGTGGAGGTCCTTCAGGGGCTGGATAATGTGACTTCTCTTGGAAAGGTTGAGGATCAATCTGGCCCTGCATTCTGTATCAGCTGTATTCTTTGCATGAGTTCGGTGGTGATGCTGGCATAGAGTGTATTGCTGTAGTCCAGTTGGCTGGTGAGGAGGATCTGTGTTATCATTTACTGGTGTTGGTGGGACTGACTTCTGACGGCCACCAGGAGTTGTTCCATATGGTGGTGTGCTTGCCAAAGATGAGGACTTCCGACTTGTTTGTGTTGAGCTGAAGGCAGTTGTACCCCATCCAGGCTGAGACGTTCTTCATACTGTTGTGGAAGTTGGTTGGGGTCCGCTGAGAGCGATAGGGCGAACTGGGTGTCATCGACATAGGAAATGATGTTTATGTCATGTGATCTGACGATGTCCATGAGTGGTGTCATGTGGATGTTGAAGAGGGTGGGGCTGAGGGATGATCCTTGAGTTGCACCACAAATGTTGTGTTTGGCCTGTGATGTGGAAGGAGGGGTCCTGACTTTCTGGGTGTATTCCGTGAGAAAAGATGACATCCATTTGAGAGCGTTGTTTTTGATGCCGATGTGCTGAAGGCGATTGATGAGAGTGTGGTGGGAGACAGTGTTGAAGGCTGTGGAGAGGTCAAGCAGGACCAGGGCGGCCGATTCTTCTCTGTCCAGTAGGGTGCGAATGTCATCTGTTGTGGCGATCAGGGCTGTCTCGGTTCAGTGGATAGTTCTGAAGCCTGATTGTGAGGGGTCAAGAAGGTTGTTTCTTTCCAGGTGCTTGGTAAGTAGGAGGCTGATGCCCTTCTCCGGGACTTTGGCAGGAAAGGGGAGCAGGGAGATGGGTCGGTAGCTCTGGTGATCACTGAGGTCTGCTGAGGGTTTCTTAAGGAGTGGTCTGACCTCTGCATGCTTCCAGGTATTGATGAAGGTGGATGTGGTTAGTAAGGCATTCAGTATGGTGGTGAGTTGCCTGCTGATCTCCTCTCTTCTGAGGTTGAAATGTCTGTGGGTGCTCTTGAGTGGATCATGCTCTTCAGCATGGCTGTGTCCGATGTGCTGAGTTGTTTCTCAGTGATCTGGAGTTTGGCGGCAGTGGTTGACTGCTGGCAGAGGGGGCTGGAGGTTTGTGGATCGAAGTTTTTGTAGGTGGCTGCTACATTGTTGTGGAAATGGTCGGCCAGTGCATTGCAAAGTTCCTGTGATACTGGGATGGCGTTTTCGGTGGCTGATGGGCAGGAGAAATCTCTAACGATGGTGAAGTGTTCCTTGGCTTGGTTATAGCTGGTATCCATTCTGCAGTTGAGGCCCTCTTTTTTTGTGGTTTTAATCTGTCGGTGGTAATCATTGAGTGAGGCTTTGAAGGAGGCTCTATCGACAGGGTTGTTGCTTGTGCACCATATTCTTTACAGGTGTTTGAATCTATGTCTTAATGTCCGTAGTTCCGAGTTGTACCAGTAAGTTTGGTTGGAGGGTCTGTGTGTTTTGGCTGGTTTGGTGCGAACAGGTGCTGTCTTTGAGCTGTGTGGTACTGAGCATCGGTCCATTGCTGCTGGGTGGACTTGGACCAGCTGCGGAAGGGGGCATTGTGTACTTTGGGGCAGGGGTGGGGGGATGAAGAATTGTTTTGCAGCTATATGTAAAGTGAGGACGATAATAGTTGTAATGCTGTCTTTCACTCTTAAGTCGGTAATTTGTCACAACAAGAAAGGAAAATTACAGACAATCACCCGCATTTTCAAGCACTAAAGATTCTATAGCAAAACCTTTTTACTTGCGCTATTACATGTCCTTAGTAGTAAGTAAGGCAATGCTGGGTGCAGACACCTTTACCATTGTGTTATGAACGCAGATTTGTTCAGGTAGTTATGTGTTACCAGAAAGTTTGTGGGTATTTGTGGTGTTGCATTTCGCTGTGGTGGTGATGAGTCATGCTGCCCAGCTGTGTTTTTGTCTCGCATTACTTTATATATATTGTTGTTGCGATTTACTGTGGTTGTTGCACTGCTTTTTGTTTTAACAGTTTGTTCTGTTGTGTCTTGGTATGAGTATGATGTGCTGTTATTTTGTTTTGTGTTATGTCATTATGCTGTGTTCCGTAGTTTACGTTGGAGATGTTAACACATGATGCTACATTTCCGATCACAGGCATCCATCCCATTGCTTTAAAGGTTTAGTGACAACCAACCAGTTACCACTATCTAAGGTGGTGTAATTCATCTGCTCACGAATTTCAACTATTTAAAAAGCTAGTCCACACATAACTGTGGCAGACACTTTCAGTGCTCACTTTATGTGTCCCAACCTTAGTGCCAGTAAGTGCTTGACACTCGATAGTACTTAGGTGTACCGTACTCGACATAGATCATGAACAAGGCTATACAATAAGCGTACGTTTTGTGATCAAAACTGAGATAGTGATTGTTTTCTAATAATGTTGCTGCTGGTTATTTAACAAAGTATATAAATGCTGTTATTGTTTTTGGAATGTGCAGCATGTACTTACCATTTAAGTTTAGGGGTACATCATAGGGAATTAGACTGTTGAACAAGTGATGAGAGACAAAAGCCTAAAAGTGAGCTGTTACTAAGCACCTACAAGGCTCAAAAAAATCTTATACACCAAGGTAAACTTGTTTCTTGAGGAACTCCTAGATCACCATTCGTGAAATAACACAAGCATCTAGGGCTACCCCAGAGAAAGTGCAAGTGGAAAATGTCCAAAAACTATCCAAACAACTATGCAATTAAGAGATAAAGACCTTCGAATGTCTACAAAACATTGATAAAAAATATCACAAAGATAAGGAAATTAGGGCATAGGGATCAAAATAGCCATAAACAAAAACTGGACAATAAGGAAATACAGGATAGGTGGGCAATGTCTTCCATGGTATCCAGGTAGAAGTTAGTCAACAAGGAACTTTTCCTTTGTACTCGAAATTCCTGCAATGCAGTGCAGAGCTGAGAAGGAAATGCTAAAGTGAAACGGCCAAGCCTGTCTTTTAGGTAGTCATATCATGATGTCTAGTGCCCTTCCGAAGTCCCAACAATTTGTACACATTCTAGTAGTACTTCTGCCCTGAAGAAATATTTCATATCTTAGGGAATGGCTCATTGGACTGCAGTCTGCTTTTCAAAAATGCTTCCATGTCACCAAAAAGTACCCAGTTCCAATTGATTCACTTTGTTTAATCCAGGGAACAACAGCTTCTTCCTTCTTAGGATTTTCTAAAGAGGGAGACCAATTTCTTTGGAAAGACCTAGTCCCCAGTTAACTTTGCGGGTCAGCATCCTGGAATAAAATGCTCAAAGGAATTGTGTTCCAGTGAGTCACCACTTGGAGGCCTCCTATTGTGCCCAAGTCTGCTAATTTAAAGGTTTGCCTTTTATGGACAGGAAAGATTCTACACCTCCTTATCAAACATAATGAGCCCATCGCTAGCTCAAGGGCGTTACCATTATCCCTCCTGCACAGTGTTGTCCATCCAATAAAATAATAGGTGGAAAGCAGACCTCCAAATGTGTAATCTCAGACAGAAATATATAGGCCTACTGGAATGTGCCTCAGCTGAGTTTAGGCAGAATATACTTCATGTTCTAAAACTATAAGGAGGGTATTATCTAAGAGGAATTAAACCTTGGCACTGGTCTTTAAAGCGCATTAGTCTTATACAATTCCTATTCGCATAGAAAGCGTGCTCCGGTCAAATGTTTCAGTACAATTTATGCTCTAGACATTAGTCCTGTTGTACACTTTTAGAAAAAACATTTTATCTAGGTCCCCGTGCTTTGTTTTTAAAGCATTTGAGAAAATATATCCATCACTCCCTTTCACAATATATATTCTGTCAAATTGTGTGGGGACAAACACACAGACATCTGTCACCAGAGTAACTATAATGCCAATTTTTAAATACAATGATGGTTCTTAAAATGAAGCACACTCACTAGAGACAATCGCAACACTAAGTAAACGAGGGGTTACTTGGTAACATATTTATTCACTATATCTGCCATGTAATTTATTAAAACAAAAAAGGGGAGCTGTACAATACGGTATCATATACACTTTGGTGACGGTTTACAAACTAAAGTTGCTGCACTGTGCTCCACGAAAGGGAGAGAGCAGAACAGCCAGCCGCGGCCCGTGCACGTAAGAGCTGTGGGGTCGGGTTGGGGGGGGGATGCGACAGACGACCACGAGGGGAAATTAAATAATTAATTCATTTTCTCTCGTCGTCGTCTGACGTAATCATACCCCCCACCCGGCCCAATCGCTCTAACCTGCACGGGCCGCAGCTGAGAACAGCTCAACATCTACTAAGATTTGGCACTGTTTTCCTCTCTGCCTGGGCTGGCGCAGTTTAGGCTGCCATGCACCAATTCACACATACTTTCACAATAGTGCAAGTATGTGTGGGTCTGTCAATCATAGTTTGTGCACTGGAAGGGGGCCGACTCAGTAAAAATCTTTTCTTTGCATTAGTTTGGCCAACTTTTCAATGTAAATCCTGATTTACATTGGAAAGTAAATACCACAATAACACTTTAAACCGGGATTGCTTTACTTTTGCAATGTAGACCCGGCGCAAACTGTTAATACATCTTGGGTTATGTGTGCAGAAGCATCTGAATTGTAATCTCTATTGTATCCACTCCACTGATATCCAATTTAGATGTACTCTTAGATACCTCTATACAATTAGTGACTTGCTCCTTTCTGAAAACAAAGAAATATACTTCTGACAGCTGGAATGGCTATTGTCATAGATGCACAAGTTTAGAGCAAATTAATGAAGGCTACATCGGGTTCCACATGTAGTCAGTTAGAAATCGTTTACAGTGACGCATGTAGTAAACATAGTAGATACGCAGCTGCAGTTTGTTAGACCTGGCATCTTTTGGTGTGTTTCCCCTGTCTTTTTGCTTTCTGACCTCCCAGTTTTGACCCTGTTTTTGATGGTTTAGCGTATCTGCGCACTTTCTCACTGCTGATCAGTGTTAAAGTGCAAGTGCTCCTATTGTAAATTATGTTATGGATTGGTGTTTCTATCATTGGCATATTTGATTTACTAGTAAGTCCCTAGTAAAGTGCACCGAGCGTGCCAGGCCCTGTAAATCAAATGCTGCTAGTGGGCCTGCAGCACTGGTTGTGTCACCCATACAAGCAGCCCTGTAAAGGGTTCTCAGACCTGCCACTGCAGTGTCTGCGTGCAGTTTGTAACTGCCATGTCAACCTGGTAAGTGCACCCACTTGCCAGGCCCTTATCTTCCCTTTTCTTACATGTAAGTCACCCCTAAGTTAGACCCAATGTGGGCCGGGTGCAGTGTATGTGAAACGTAGGACAGGTACTGGTGTGTGTACTATGTCCTGGTAGTGAATCACAGTGTATTTCGTTTTTCACTATGGAAAGGCAATCTGTCCCATAGGATAGACTTGGAGGTTACTTATAACATTTTATAAGCATATATTCCCATTGGGACCAGATAGAGAAACTGGGTTTAGTATGCCTGAACTCAGAATATAAAAATGCATCTTTTAGTAAAGGTGATTTTTGTGTTCTGTGTTTCAAAATAAAACTTTTAGAAAGTAGGTATTTTCTTGCTTAGCTGTCCTGTGTACCTCTGCTGGGTTTGTGGATTGACTGTCTGGCTTTGGAGTGACAGGGGCTGGGGATGTGCATTCTCTTCAGACAGCCACTGTGCGGATCGAGGTGTGTCCTGCCTTTCCTGGATGAGTCAGGGCTGGGCTGAATAGACCTGGGCTGCATTTAGAGTAATGGGAGGAGATTTCCTTGCACCTGAATGGGCCTGGTCTGCCTTGGACAATGCTGTCTCCACCTCCTGCCAGAAAGCCGGGCCAGAGAGGACAGAACTGGTTTGGGCTGGGCACAGACACTCTCTGACCCAGAGAACAAAGAGAAATGCAGTATAAATATTGGGGCCCAAATCCCAGAACTTTAGAACCTGCTGGAATCAAGGAACCTGCCAAGAAGAAGAGCTGGAAGAACTACCAGGAGGAGTACTGCCCCGGTGCTGTGTTGTTGCTTTGTTGGGTTGGTCTGCAGTTGCTGCTTCTGCCTTGGGCAGTGAAAGGACTGGACTGAACTTTCCTTACTTGTGCTGAGTATCTCCAAGGGTTTGAAGTAGAGCTTGCCTCCTGTTCTGAAGTCTCAGGGACCGCAAAGACTTCACCGACTTCTGGGTACTGCCTTTGGAACCGTGGTTTCAGTTGCCACAGAGGGGGGAAAGCAACCGACTCCGTCACTGACTCTGTCGCTGGCTCTGTGTCCTGAGGGCACCGCCGAGGGCACCGTCCGCATCTCGCACCGCAACCCTGGTCTCACTGATGACGACGACCACCGCCGCCACCAAGCCGCTGCTTGCACCGTGACCTGTGGGCACCACACTATGCACCACCTCGCTTCACTTTGCCACCCTGGTCTCACTGACACCGTCACTGTACGCTGACGGCGACTTCAGTGACCACATCGTGGCTTGGGGACACTGCTCATAAGTCTCACAATGCACCGCCCCGTCCCACAGCACAGTCCGGACCTACCGACACCAGCTCCCAGCAGCTGGTTCTGTCGCCTGCACAGTGATCTGTCAGCACCGCAACTAGCACTGCCTTCATTCCGCACCACAGCCCTGGTCTCACTGACGCCACTGGATGACCGTCACCGAGCTGCTGCCTGCACCACGACTTGAGGGCACCGCAGGCTGCACCGCTACGCTTTGCATCACAACTGCGACAGTTACCACTACCGGCCCGCACCAAAGTGTCACCGCAACACAAAAGGTACTGTTTACGAGTCTGCCGACAACCCCGACCGACGCACTCAGACGGAACTGTTGGATTCTGTTGTTTTCAGTACCGCAGTAGCACCAGATGGAGCTACCGACTTCAAGGGACTGCATTTTTAAAGTATTCTTGCAAAGTGCATATTTTTAAGTAAACTGTATGTTGGATTTTTATCATTTTGGCCTTGTTTTAAAATATATCAAGTGTTGGATATTTTTCTAAACTGGTGTGGTGTCCGTTTGTAGTGCTTTTACTATGTTACTGTTGGTTATGTGCAAATGCTTTACACACTGCCTCTGAGATAAGCCTGACTGCTCATACCAAGCTACCAAGGGGGTGAGCAGGGGTTATTTTAGGAGTGTAACTCCCTTACCCTGACGAGGAAGAAGGGTCCCTGCTTGGGCAAAGGTACCTACTTCTGCCAACTAGAGACCCCCATTTCTAACACCGCTTAACCTCACAAATATAAAACCGAGGTTTGCAGTAAAATCAGAATCGGTGGTTACTGGAAACTAAATTGGTGAGGTGTGAGGTGAGGTTTGATTATGGCATTAAGGAAGGTTGCCATATAAGCACTAGACAATATGACATAGCTTATGGTGGCGAAGGAAGTTTTTACTTAATTGCACATTGGTGTAGTTCACTATAATATAGCATATGTACAGTCAACAATGGCTTATAAAATGTAAATGTTATGTATTTGTTCGCAATGATACATGAAAATAAAAGGATGAAGTGTATTGTGTAAACAAACAATTAGCCTGTAATTCAATTCAGACTCAGAAGAGGTGATTATACCTTTTATGGCACTAAAATTAGTAATTTATGAATGTTGTTCCTGCATGCATGTGCTTCCAGAAGAGCAGAGGCTGAGTTTGCAAATAACATAGAGATTCTGGTTCAAATTTGCAACAAGTGCACAGTTACTCCTAGGTTTTGAGCAAATTTCAGACTTTAACTGAATTCAAAAAGAATCACATGACTGCTTCTTGGAAGTTGTAATTATCACAGCTTCCCAGGTACATTCACATGTGTAAACATTTACCAGTCTGGAAATTAAAGTGGTGTACATTTCAAAAAAATTAATTTGCATTTGAAAATCTTTTTAAAATTATCTCAAGCGAATAAACATGTTCCTTATTAAGAGACTGCTTTTCATTACCCTGCTTCAATAATGAGAGTTCCTTTTCCTTGACCACCCTGAAAAAATATTTGACAACATATTCTCTTTCAATTATTAAGGTTTCGATTTTTGTTGCACTATTTATATGGATTTCCTGCATAATTATACTGCCAGTATGTAGCATAAGCATTACCAATGATGTTACAAATTCACGGCACAATTGTATTAAAAAGGCAAATAATCCGTACAATAATAGAATGTATGTATGCTCTACAACATATTCTTAATTATACAGTTATTTAACCTATTACTAGAAACAAATATACAAACCTGAAACTCATCCGAATGAATAAATATTGTAGGTTGGCGGGGGGGCTCCATCAAATATTTCCGAATTTAGCACACTTCTGAGCAACTAACCAGCAAACAAGGATTCAGGACAGGGAATAAATCATTCTGGCGAAATCGAGAGGGGGAGAGAGGGGCAAGTAGTTAGATTGCTGTATGTTCGTAAATGAGACAAGGAGGATTCTATCATCATTTTGTGGAGATCGTTGTATTCTTGCACCACTATGGGGGTATTTCAAGATTTGATACCAACAAAACTTTTATGAATTCCCACAAACGTATGTTTTGTGGGCGTTTGCCACCTTTTGAAGATGTCCCCAAACTAAGGGGCATATTTGCAACAGGCAGCGATAATTATCGCTGACCTTGTATACCGCATTTTTTTCTATCGCTGGAATATTTCGCCAGGCTAGCGTTGTATTAACAACGCTTAGCGCCATGGCGATGTATATTCCAGCATAGCGCCCTTTTCCATGGAACATCACTGGTTTTCCAGCGATGTTCCATGTAAAACGACGATATACTTGATGATACGACCCTGTGGTCGTATCACATGAATCCACCTCCCATGTTAAGTATGCCTTAGTCAGGAATTTAACAGACGTTAAATTCCTGCGTTAAAGCATACTTAACGCGATTAAAATAATCGCTTCCCGCATTGTAAATATCGCGAAGCTGCCTTCGCGATATTTACCCATGTTGTTTCCACAGACACGCCTACTTTGCATCTCATTAGCGATGCGAAGTTAGGCGTGCTGGAAACGGGAGCAAAATCAGCAAAACACGCGATAGCGTGTCTTTGCTGATAATGCGATATTATTATCGCCGCTTTTTGGCCGAAAACGGCGATAATTTTTTATCGCCGCATTGTTAATATGCCCCTGAAATACCAACAAATCATCTCTGAGAGTCAGGTGTGCAAAAACGTATTTGTGAATTGAAAAACCGATAATTTGACAGAGAAATTAGGAAATTAGGACCCATCACTTTTACATTTAGGAAATACAAAAGAGTTTTTGCGAGAAATACAATGTTCACCGTTTCACTCATGGACCATGAAAATACCTGGGTGGAAAGTAACCGTCTATATGTGTTTTATGGCTAAAAATGGTTGCGGGCTGGGTCTATGATATTTACCAACGGTTCAAAGATTATCCAACATAATATAAAATCATTTAGGGTGGCATAAGCCGTTAGTAAGAGGTTTTAAGAAAAATTGCATCTTTACAGGGCAATATAGATCGCTGCCTTATATTGTGTATATTTTGTTGGCCTAAATCGGTTATTTTGGGGTTAAAGTGCATACATTCTCCATATATTTGAAGTGATTTTGGGATTTTGCAAAACATGATCCAGATAAGTTTTTCAGTAATGCAAACATGCATAATATTTTTAGACTTGCCAGACTCCTGAAACAATCTCTGAAAAGAGCCTGGTAGGAAAGCGATCTAAAGAACCAAAATTGGTTTGTGTTTCCACGTTTGGTACTCATTCCAATAAAATCAAAACGATTTTTCAAAAACATTGGACTTTGTTAAAGAGTTTACCTGAATTGAAACAGCAACCTTTTTGCTTTCAAAAGAGGATCAAACTTCCGAGACCGTTTGGTCCACGCATATGATGCCCCAAACAAAATGACTGTAAACAGTATGGTTCAATTGTCACCTGTGGTAGGGCACTTTAAATGCAATATGTGTGCAGCTTGTAATACCACCACAACCATGAAGAAGTTTAACATTAATGGCCAACAGGTCACTTTACAACTCTTTTCCAATTGTAATGCAAGTAATGTTGTGTACTGTATCAAATGCCCCTGTGGGCTTCATTACATTGGTAAAACGACTCAACAAGTCTAAAAAAGAATCCTACAGCATCAATCTAGAATACGATGCAAGGTTGAAAATGCCCCTATGGTTGAACACTATAGCTCACTTAAACACTCTGAGAAAGCTATGGTTTGGTGGGTCATTGATGTGGTTAAGCCTTCTAAAAGTAAGCCTAATGTCGAACAGATTTTGACAATAAAAGAAAAGCCTGGATCTGTTGAACACAAAATGCAACTAATGGCCTTAATTCAGCTGTTGAATGGCATACACTAATATCTATCATGTAAAATTTTGTGAAGCCACAGTCAATTCAACATAGGTCCCAAGATGATGTTGTCTTATGATGTTGTACTCTCAACGTATAGCCTATGCTTTACCTTTACAGATTGTGTATTAATTTTCTCTTATGTCTATCATTAACATCTTAAAAACACTGACTAGTAGGGTCTATGTGAGAATTGCTACAGATTGAGGTGTATAACATTCTCTCATTTTTAATGTAAACAGTTGATTATGTATTCAGATTGTGTAAATACTTCTATTTGTACCAGATGTACACTTACAAGTGTGTCACAGTATAGACTAAAAATGTTTACAAATCGCCATTCCCAACATGTTGAAAGACACCTTATGAATGAACCACAAAGCGGTGGTTTCACTTACGAAGAGTTATGAGAAATCTCTAAATTTCTCCTTTCTCAGCTTCCACTAACGACTATTTTATTAATCACTCACAATTTCTGTCTTGGTTTTCAAATCTTCCTAATCAGGTTATCTTTTCCATGAGGCTCGTTTTACATAATTTTTGCTTCAAACAGATACGATCTCATGCAGTTATTCTGTTATGAGTATCTCTATTCACGATTACTGTTCCATACATGACAGTCTAAGATGGCCGCCATATTCCAATCCTTTCTTCCAATTGTCGAAGACCTGATTGCCATATTTACCTTAATTAAGTCTTTTAAGATTGTTTAGATCCTTTATATTATGACCTCTAATTTACTTTTGGTATCCTCAAGAGGATCGTAACAACTATGTTTCATACTTAGGTGCTATACCACTTTAAGATGGCCACCATGCTTCCTCAATAAATTTTTACACATATACGTTTACGTAGAATACCTCACCACACACGGAAGTATTTATGCCTCCTGGTCCCTCATCTAACTTGAGGCTGGACCGGATTAGTGACGCGACCTCTGCATTCTATTTAGTAAGTGTTACTGCACCTATGACCTTTCTCTCTTGTTATCCGGAATACTATGTCCTTCAACTTAGTAGTCTCCTCCTGTTTAGCGCGAGCTGTGCCTGTCTTGAAAGTAATATAAGGACTGTCCTGTATAGAGGGACTCTAATTAGCCCGATCTCATTCAGACATATTTTTTCACACACCGATCCTGTAAGTTTGGATTATTTTTTCCTTCAGTTCGTTCAAGTTATCGGGTATAGTATTACTTGAGAATATGGCTAAAATCTTTACCATTGCTTTGATTTGTAATTTTTTTCTTCATTCGATCTCTCAAAAATAGTTGGCTGCCTTTTCAGTATTAGGGAGTTACATATCTAACCTACTTAACATTAGTATGTTATCTTTGGCTGGCCATGAGAAACTATCTGTTCATGACATTGTAAACATCAGCAATGATTTGTATCAATTACAAAGCAAAGTGCCAGTCTTCAGGTGGACAAGCCAATGGATATATGGATTAGAGATGTAATCACAGTTTGTTTTAAGTATGCAACTACTTGTGTTAATTTCAAGGCAAAGTACCAATCTTTAGTTGGACAAGCCAATGGACATATGACATAGAGACGTATCTTAAGTTCAGTTGTTTCTACTGAATTGGCCAAACACTGCCATTACGATACGCATCCCCCTTTTTATACTTTTCTAAATATTTTTATGTCTTTTTTATAGATAATTGAATTATTATTTCAGTGCAAACTGAGTTGCACTCTATACAGATAGTTTGGAACATATATCGTATGTTCATTCCTTCCAAGTAAGCATATAACTCTTCTTTGAATATGCACATGGTGGGGTATGGTTCTTTCTACTCTCAGTAGAGAATGCTCTATAAATAAATTGATAAAAATGTTAACTAATAAGTTTCTCTTGGTTTTGTTTTACCATTTTTACCACTTTTTAGTTGTGGGCATGTTAATTTTCCTTCTTTCACATTTGGGTGTATATTCTTTTGATGTCTTTGACTGATACATACAAATTTATTGGATTCCTCATTTCCATAGTTGTCTTCAGTTCATATTTGAATGCCTTCTCCTGAAGATGGTCTTGTAGATGACTACACAAGTCAAGACCGAAACGTCGACACTCTTGATCCAGCGCCAAACCAGGGGTCTCTAAATGACACAGCAGACAACGGGCCCCAATTATACAATACACAATTTCTCACCATTTAACAGACCCTACAAGAATGACGCTGAAATGCGGTTTGTGTGACGTTAATTTTGTCTTTACTCATCTAAAGGCAAAAACAGATTATCCAATTGTTTCTTCTCTATTTTAGCCCTTTAACCTATATCGTCAACCACTTTCCTCTTGGGCGATGAATCATATTGATTGAGTAGTGTAAATTATTGACATGACTAATTAACCAAAATCTTAACAATTGCCATGCGGAAATAATCACAAACTCAAAAATATCGTTAATCTGTTTATCTTCAGTAATTATAAGAAAAAATCTCAGGGACAAAGTTACAGGGAAAGAAAATACACATTATAGGAGAAATATCATAAAATATGCAGACAAGATCACAAACATCTGAATCACAGTGAATATTATGGAGTGGATAGATGAAGAGACATAAGAGTCATGAAAAGGAACCATTTGCAGACATTGCAAATTTCCCTATTGATACATACCTATCGATTAAAGATCAGGAAAACCACCACCCCTGGCCACGAGGATAGTGAAAAGGAACCCGATAAAGGAAACCGGGATAGGATAAGATCAGGAAACAGGTAGGCCTCTAACCGACGGACAGCGACGATCACCCTCTGCCTCTCTGGACCTACGAAAGCTGCCTTAACCACACCCCTTAAGAGCATCCAAATTATACCCTACTCAACCTGACCATCCCACTAATCTGCAACATTCGGGAAAATCTAAACTTTTCATTGGTCAATTTTTGGGGTGTTACACCACACCTCCATTACTTCATTTGGCTTTACATACTTTCTTTGCTCTTAACTCATTCTCACGATTTACGTCACTGCTTATGAATCGATTCTCTATCCCTCATCACGTCGCATTCTCCGATGAATGGCTTGTCCCTGTATTAGCAACTTTATTTCAAACAATGTATCGGATAGACATAAAATGTTCATCAATTTGAGCTTTCCCAGGCATCTCGACGTCCTCAAATATTGCACGTCTTTCTTTCACTCTTCAAGGTTTCCTTCATCCGCCGCTGACACCCAACAAAGTTCACGTACAGGTTACATTTTCACGGGCTTTCTTCGGCCTTATGTCAACTTTAAACACCCAACTAAATGCTCACCATAGGCCCATTTTTAAAACTACGATGAAAGAGAAATATAAAGAATATTAATAACACAAAAATGGAAATTACACTGTTTCCCTCCCACCATTGCACTAATCCCATGTTAATTTATATGAGCATTAATGTGCAAAGCATTATTATTCGCAATATCATTATTCCTTTTTGTCGATTTTAATATGCAAAAAGCGATATGCTGCCTAAGCATTTCATGCATTAATCTTAATTGCAATGCACGCGTGCGCAAAGCATTTCCCAGTGTTTGTGTGTATTAATGCATATTAGTACAAAACACACAATTAATAAATGTTATCTTGGGGTGTTGATCCGAGCAGGTTTACATGACGCAAACCCTGCTCCATCAATTCCCCCCTTTGATGGCTTTTTATGCCATCGTATAAAATATCCATCACCCATTGCCATTTCTTGTTTCCTCAGAAACTCGTACTTCTTCCGCTTTTAAACTTCTTCTTTTCACCTAAATCTTTCATCATTTCATAATATTTGCCTTTCATATTTTCTAACTCTATTTCTTCCAATTTCCTTTGTCTACCTTTACATTTATTATCTACACCTAGCATACTTATCTTTTCTCTTCTTTTCTTTCAACATTTGTAAGTCATTATTATTAGCATGATCACTATTACTATTGATATTATTGGTATTATTACTCCACCTAATAAACTTTTACCAAAATCAGTGAACCATTTACCTATATTTGAAAAACTCTTATTAATTTTCTCCCAGACACCATCAACCTCTAGTTGTGTTAAATCTCTATGTAAATTCGTAATATTTTTAATATACCCTTCAATACCTTTGCTTTTGTCAGGAATATAAGTGCAGCAATGTTGCACCTTTAGCATCCCACAGACTCCACCCTTTTTTGCCAATAATATATCAAGGGCAAGTAGATTTTGCATAACCATTGATCTAATTGCAACCATTTCTGTATCAATCAATAAGAACCCTACAGCAGTATCAGTTGATAATCGATCAACCACTGTGGATAATTTTAGAATTTTGTGTGAATTAAGAACCACTCCAACTGAAGGTATTAACGCACCAAATATATCACCCACTATTTCAGAAAAACTTGCTCTCTTACTACGTATTAATCCATGTTTCATCTCATTAATCTTATTATTTCTATCTATGTGGTATACCTTAGGAAATACAATCCCAAAGTAACAACTACCGTACCAGTGAGCAGGCAGTTTATAATAAGCATTCCTCCCACACACATAATATACACCTGAGAAAACAGGGTCAGTTCCTCCCTTTAATCCCCATCCTCCTGTTATTAAGAAATTATGTTCACATTTACTAGTACCTAAATAATAGTTGTTATAGTTAGTCTTTAGTCTTAGTAAGCAAAGCGTCCCCTTGTGATTCTAATCCAGAGACATTGCAGCATAAGTCTCGCCTTTTTCATAATTTCCTTCTCTAAAAGCCCAAGGTGGTATATTAGTTTTCTGTTCAGCAGCCTTTTTATGGAATTCTTGTCTTCTATTTTCTACCATATTAATGAAATCCTTTTCTTCTATTTGTAAACTACAGGTGAGATTATTTTTGTGGGCATATATTAAATCAAAAGTTTGTGTAGTATGAAAAAACTCTCCCATATATTCAGCTTCTAAGCTACTAGATACTTTATTTAAATTCTTTCTAATAGGAAGTTCGGAAAAGACCACATCTAGGTTAGAATAATAAAATTCTAATCTTCCTGTTACATAGAATAGACTAGTTAGTACACTACACGAAACACCATATGTTAAAGGAAGGTGGTGATATGTCACACCCTCCGAGACAGATGATGGTAATTGCATGCAAACATAACAGTCACTCACATTCATCGTATTAATATATTCATACAATAATTTAGTAAAAACATTTAATGAGAAATCAGTAATTGATCTATCTTGATGATAAATACTTCCATCATTATGAACTATATTAGTTGGACTTTTAGTAATAACTTCCACTCTCATGCTTATTGTATTATTAGTCTGATTTTTGTCATTAGTCACCATCAAGACAGGAACAACAATTGTTAGTATTAACCACACTGACATAGTTAATAAGACACCAAATAAGCAAGCTCTAATACATTTACGTTTTAGACTAGGTTTCGGACGTTCAGTCACTGTAGATTCTACCATTTTTCCTGGTTAAAAAAAATTATAAAAATCTAACTTCACTATTAATTTCTTATAAACCTAATTCTATAAAAAATATGTAAAATCAATCTTCTTTTGTACAACCACACACTCTGATATTTTCTCTGCCTTTTTTTCTTTTTTTTTTAAGGTCTTTCTTGAGTCTTTTTTTCAAATCTTCTTGACGTATCAACTTAATTTGTCTGGATTATGATGCACCTCAATTTTTCTTACAGTCTCTTTTAAGGTGGTTTCAATTTGCTCTCATCAATTCGTTCTGTATCATCTGTAACTTCTCCTTCTGTTTGATCAGGGCTTTCAATTTCCTTTAAGATAACGTAAATCCACTCAGGTCTGGTATAATTTCGATTTGCAGCTCTTTGTCTTGTTGTTGTTCGCACTATTTTCTTTTGAGAATCTTCTTGATCTGACTGACTTGAAATTTCATTTATTTGCTCTGGCCCTCTTCTTTCTAGGATATATCTCAGTCTTTTTGCTCCACTTTGCCAATTGTCATTATATCTCAGTCTTTTTGTCTGAACTCCTTCTTCACCCTGATTTTCGGGTTCTACAGTTCTATTGCATAACCTCTTTCTTGGCTGTTCTTCCTTTTCACTTTCAAAGTCTCTTTGTATTTCCGTTTGACTAGTACCCTCTTTTACCTTTTCTCTCTGTTGACTTTGTTCTTGGCTTTCGATAGCTTTTTCTGTCAGCTGATTGTCTTCTTCAATCAACTCTTTTTCTTGTTGGCCTTGTTCTAGGCTTCCAGTAACCACTTCTTCTGTCTGGATATCACTCTCAATCCGTTCCTCTGTATGTTGGCTTCCTTCTTGATTTTCGGAAGCTTTTTCCTCACTTTCTCCAACAGCAGTCTTTTCAGTTCCAGTATCTGGTGCCCACTCTACTCGGCTGGTACTTGGTTGTTCATCATCCACAGGCTCAGTGACATCTGCCTCTCTGGATTTCTCAGGCTCACAACCTCTGGCTTCTGGTCTCTCTTTTTCTTTTTCCAGTTGCCGTTCAGCTTCTTTGAGTGGACTTGGGACTCTTCTAGTATGGCTGGCATGTATCCAATTTGGTAGGCCCCCACACTTTACTGCAGTTGTTGTTATCAATATGATCTGGTATGGTCCATGCCACCTGGGTTCTAAACACGACTTGGTCACGTGTTTCTTGACAAGAACCCACTCTCCTGGACTTAGGTCATGCACTGGATTCAGCTGTATTTCATTTGCGTCTGCTCCAAACTGATAAGACACAGAACGCACCATATCAGCCAGTCCTTGGCAATATTCAAGAATCAGATCATCAGAAATGCTCATCAGTTTGTTTGCTGGTACAATTGCTTATCTCATGACTCTTCCCATGAGAACCTCGTGTGGACTCAATCCAGTTTTTCTGTCAGGAATACTTCTGAGACTCATTAAGACCAAGGGCAAAGCATCAGGCCATTTCAGTGTTGTGAATGCACAAACATTTCCTAATCCAGATTTTATAGTGCCATTGATCTGCTCCACAATTCCAGAAGCCTCTGGTCGGTAAGCACAGTGCAGCTTTTGTTCAATTTGCAATGCTGCGCAAATTATTGAAATTATTTCATTATTAAAATGTGTTCCCCTATCTGATTCTAGAGTGACTGGAAATCCGTACCTTGGTATTAATTCTCTCAAAAGCAATTTAGCCACGGTAAGGCTGTCATTCCTCCTTGTAGGATAAGCCTCTACCCAACGGGAAAAGAGACACAAAATGACGAGTACGTATTTCAAACCATTACATGAAGGCAACTCAATAAAATCAAGTTGCAAACGTGTAAATGGTCCTGCAGCCTTTCCGATAGTTCCTTTACCCACAACTGTCCTTCTCCCTGTATTCTGCTGCTGGCAAACAACGCACCTTTGGCACAAACTCTCTGCAATGTACCTGAACTTGGGATTAAACCAGGTCTGTTTAAAGAGTCTAATCATTGTATCCCTTCCAACATGAGTGATCCCATGATAGACTCTGGCCATATGAGAAAGCATGCAATCAGGCATAACTGGTCTGTCATCTACATATACCCAAATTTCATCCTCTGGTGTTTTTGTACATCCTGCTTTTCTCCAAAGCTCCTTTTCCTCTTCGCTAGCTTCTTCCTGTAACTGCTTAGTTTCATCCCAATTGTTTATTGATGTAAACATTAAATGGCAATCAGTGATTTTTCTTTCTGTTTTCCTGTTAAGTGCAGCTGAATTTCCTGCACAGAAACGCGCTAACTGATCTGCGTATCTGTTGCCACTGGTCACATAATCATTTCCTGATTTATGTGCAGAGCATTTTACCACTGCAATCTGTTTTGGAAATTTCAGGGCATCCAATAAATCTCTCACAATTTTCCCACTTTTAATAGGGAAACTTGATGAAGTCATGAATCCTCTTTGCATCCATAATTGGCTGAAATCATGCACCACCCCGAAACCATATTGACTGTCCGTAAATATGGTTACCCTCAAATTTCGGGAAACTTTACATGCTCTAATCAGAGCGTATAATTCTGCAATTTTTGTTGATTTTACCCCAAATAGGCAGGATGCTTCCACAGTTCCAGTTACCGTGCATACTGCATAAGCAGCGCTCAACTCTCCTTTTTTATTCCTCAAACATGATCCATCAACAAACAGAACATTGTCAGATTCTTCCAAAGGCACATCTTGGATGTCGGTCCTAGGTTTTGTACAGAATTCTGTCGCATCCAAACAATCATGATCTGCTTCTTATTTTACCTCCTCCCCATAAGGATTTGGTAGTAATGTTGCTGGATTTAAGGTGGTACACCTCACCACTGTCACATTTTCAGCACCAAAAATCACTCTCTTGTACCTAGTCAGCCGACTGGGAGTCATGTGCTGAGTTCGTGTTTTGGTTAAAAGAATCTCAACAGAATGTGGAACATACACTTTGACTGGATAGCCCATCACAATTGCTTCACTTTGTTCCAAACTCACACATGTAGCAGCAACGGCTTTCAAACAACCTGGCAATGCTGCTGCCACAGAATCTAACGTAGCAGAAAAGTAGGCCACTGGACGTCTAGTCAATTCATGCCTTTGAGTTAACACTGCTAACGCACATCCATCTCGCTCACAACAGAACAATGAGAATTCTTTTGTATAATCAGGCATTCCCAATGCTGGTGCTTGGCACAAACTGTCTTGCAAATTTACAAAGGCTTCCATACTCTCATCATCCAAATCAATCGGATCAGTCACATCTTTATGCGTCAACCTCTGTAAGGGTTTTGCAATCACTTAACATCCATTTATCCATTGTCTGCAGTAACCAACCATTCCCAAAAACATTCGCACTTCTTTCTGGGTTCTTGGAGGTTTCATCTGTTGAATTGCCTCAATTCTTTCTGGTGTCACTTTTCTAACTCCTTTCTCAATCCTGTGTCCTAGATATTGTACTTCTTGTTTACAGAACTGCAATTTCACAGGTGACACTTTATGTCCCCCTTCTGCCAGATGGTTCAATAAGGCAATAGTATCTGTCACACATGCCTTTCGAGTTTTTGATGCCAACAGTAGGTCATCAATGTATTGAACCAAAACGGAATCTTCTGGCATTACCAATGTCTCCAGACATTTTTTCAGAATTTGATTGAAAATCGAGGGGCTTTCTGTGTACCCTTGAGGAACTCCGCACCATGCCAAGACACGGTTTCCAAACCGAAATGAAAATCAAAACTGACTGTCTGGGTGTAGAGGAATTGAGAAAAATGCTTGGCACAAATCAATTACTGTGTACCATTTGGCATTACATGGAATCTGGTAGAGGATCACTGCTGGGTTTGGCATGATTGGACAGCAAGGTATCACTATCTGTTTGATTTTTCTCAAATCTTGCACTATTCTGTATTTTCCACTTGGCTTTTTAACCCCCATAATAGGTGAGTTACAAGGACTGCACAGTATCGCTCTTAGAATGCCTTGTTCGATCATTTGATCGATCACAGGAGCAACTCCTGCCATTGTCTCGGGCCTCATTTTATATGG
Source organism: Calotriton arnoldi (assembly GCA_963921515.1). Lineage (NCBI taxonomy): Eukaryota > Metazoa > Chordata > Amphibia > Caudata > Salamandridae > Calotriton > Calotriton arnoldi. The sequence continues at coordinate 1,156,835 of CAWUFW010005012.1, forward strand.
AGGAGTGTCTGGGTAATGAGCACCAGGTTTCACTATAACCTGAATAGGATCCACATTTTTCATTAACCCTATTTCTTTTCCTGTAAAATCCCATACATCTGATCTTACTGTCTCTCTCAGCTCATCAGGCAAATTCTGTTCTGTTAGAAGTGAATATAGTTCATCCACTTCCGTCCCTTGCTTTGCCAGCATCTACTTAAATTCGACATCCTCATCAGGTGTCTGAAATGCAATATCATCAGGCGTACAAAAGATGGTACAATTCATTTTGCATAGTAGATCTCGTCCCAATAGATTCACTGGGCTCGAATCGCATACCACAAATCGATGCATGTCTTTGAACCTTCCAATGTGAACCTCAATTGGTTCTGTAACTGGAGTTTTAATCTGCTTATTTGACACTCCCACAACTTGGATAGTTTTTCCCGAGAGAGGTAGGTTAGGAATTTCTGCTGCTCTCACAGTAGAACGGGTAGCACCAGTGTCCACTAAGAATGTAATATTATTACCTTCCACCTTCCCATCAACAAATGGACCTGACTGATCTACCTCCAGAGTTGTGCCAAGCACACACTCTTCCTCCCCCCTCAGGCACCGTCATTGGCTACTCTCCGAATCACTACCATTACACTGCAACCAATATTGTGGAATTATCTGCACATTTGGGTTCTTACCATGTTGTTTCATAGGAGTAAATCCAGTATTCACACTGTATCTCTGTACCTGAGCACCTACATTACTCTGCATAGGAGCTTGGGGCACCTATATCTGTGGTGTAACTACCTGCTGCAGCTGTTGCTGTTGTTGGGTCACAACCACTTCATTCTGGACCTGTGAATTTAAATTTTGGGTTGTCCCATTAATTTTTACAGTGCTTCTACACTCGTTCTTCCAATGTCCAAGCTTACCGCACGCATGACAAGGAAATTTACTTTTCAAATCATCTTTAACAAATTTTCTTTTACCCTTACCAACACCTGGTACCTGAACATTTTGATTCTGATTATTCATCTGCTCGACACTATTTACTTCCTGTTGCTCTGCTATCTTAACTTGCGCCCACATAATTTTTTCCTTAAGCTTTTGGGTGTCTTGAATCAATGTTGTCGCTACAGTACGTTGCATATCTCAGAATTTCATCTACCGTTTTATTCTGCCATCAAATCAGATGCTGTTGAATCATATTACTAATCTCTGGTTTCAGTCCAAACACAAAATGATACACAAAATGTCCCATATCCTTGTCACCTATGTTCTCAAATCTGCTATACTGCTTAAACACCTGTAACAATCGCTCATAGTATGCATGCACCGACTCTTTCGGCTCCTGTGTTGTCCTTTCTATTTTTACCCAATCAGTTTCCTTCGGGGAAATCATTCCTTTCAAGAAAGTAATCACCTGGTTGTACTTTTTCATCACCTCATCTGAAGGTGCACCAGTTTTAGGGTCTCTTGGATATTCTTCTTTAGGCCAATCGACAGTTATCTTACACTCTGTCCACAAATCAGCCGGAAGTACAATCTCGAATAGACCATCTAGGTCCTTCAGCAATACCTTTGAAACCTTCACAAACCTTTCTACCTGTTTATACCATTCCACGGGTTTTTCTCTCAATCTGGGGAAATCATTCGTAAAGGACAAGATGTCCTGTCTACTCCAGGGAACATGAACATATCCACCACCTGGAACTTCCCTCATTGGACACACCATTTCAACCTGTCCATTTGTTTTTAATGGATACATCGAAGTACCTTCTGTAGGGTTTAATTCATTTTTTCTTTTCGACCATCTACCTTTCCAACGATCAACATCTCCCCACTTCCTCAGAATCAGCATCAATTCCTTTATCTGTAACCTTTTACCAGACACATTCAAACTTTCCAAGTCCCTGTCAGTGAAATCCATCCTGTATGTTTTCTGCAATACCTTCGATCTCTCAATATCTATTCCGAAATCAACAGCAGCTTCTTCTATCTTCTCATGCAAATTCCTTGCTTTCCAGGTAATATTCTTACACAAAAACAATAATTCCTCATCTCTATAAATACTTAATCTATCTGGACTGATTGTACCAATTATCATTTCCTCCAAATCCACCTTCAATCTACACACATCTCTTCTTTATGGTAGGAGTTTTCGCTTTTCCATTCCCTTTATCCACTCATTCAGCTCTTCTGGTGTGGGACCTACTGAACTCTCAGATGCGGAATCACCACTCTGTGCTATTCTCCTAGGATCTATTTGAACATTTCTTCTTGGAGTTTCATGTACTACTTCTCTATGGGAAGATCTATTAAGGTAACATTTTCTTCCATTCGTTCAACTGGACTAGGTATAGTCATTGTCTTACTCCTCATACTACTTGTCGGAACTGTCAAAGCATGTACTCCTGATATACTCTGTTTATTCCCATACAACAGAACTATAGGACCTATTGTTACGGGTACTGATAATGCTTCTGCATTCAAATGTAACTGTTTAACATTCTGAATTAATTCTTCTCTTGCTTGGTTTTGTAACTCTGTCTCTCTATCCGGTACTACTCTCGTAATCACTGGAATTTGGGGAACTTGCGGAATCAGTGGAGATCCCATTATCGGGGCATTTGGAACTACTTCTCTTGGACTTTCCTGATATGGCGGAGGTCTTTTTGTTATAATATCCTCCAATAACTCGTCATCTGAATCATTCATGTTACAACTCCCTCTTTGCATTTCAATATTATTCTTTTTCTCCTTACTTTTGCCTCCTATTGACTCATCATTGACCAAGACAGGATACAGTCCTTCCGTTACTACAGCTCTTCTCCATCTTTTCACTCTCTCTTGCCTACTCTCAAAGGGATATCTGGTCATGATATTTCTGTATTTTCTTCCACCCCTGTATTTTTCTCGCTCAAAAGCCTCATATTCCCATTCCTCAAGTGCCTCATACTGAGTCGGTCTAGGTCTAGGCTCCAACACATTCATCCGATCTCTTAAATTTTGTAAAACTCTCACATTAAATGTTCCATGTTCCGGAAAAGCCAGAACACCATCGCTCTCAGTATACTTCACCAAAATCTCTAACCAAGTGCACGTATGATATCCACATTCTAGCATCATATAGGATGCGGGTGTTCCTGGAGGCGGAATAAGAATTCCCTCCCTTGTCACTATAGGTCTGTCCTTTTGAAGAAATTCCTGATTTTATTAATAAACTTCATTTTTCTCAACTGTCCCTTCAGAATGTGACTCAAAAATGTCAACAAACCCTTCGTACTTCTGTAGTCTCTATTAGGCAACTGTCGTCCAATACCAGCGCAACTCACACCAGCCAACCAATAACAACACTGCTACGTCAGGAATGTCTCAACCAATAGAGATGCAGCTTACAATAGCTCATCCAATCACAGCTCTAAAAGCTCCCGCTGCCTGACCAATTCCAGCGCAGCATTTTCTGACGTCAGTATTACTCCTTCTACTGACTCTCCCTTTACAAAATGACTCGGCAAAAAAATTCTTGAAGCTTTTTTCTCAAAGAAATCTTGTTAATAACGACATAAAAATAATGCTACCTTGTCACTTTTCCAAAAAGAATTTTCTCTACGAGCAAGAATAAAGACCCAACGCTATCTCACCCTTCAATCAAGCTCCGGGAGGACCTGTTACTTCTCCAGGGATAAGGCCAAAGTTTCTCAGGAGGATGTTTTGGTATCAAAAGGAGTCTTGGTACTTCTCTGGGGATAAGGCCAAAGTTTCACAGGTGGACCCTTCGCTATAGCACTCCAAATCTACTCTCATACGAATTTTCCCTAATGCAACACCTACAGTCTTTCACTGTTCAGCGTTATGACTTACAGACAAAGTACTTCCGTAGTGGGATACGTCTATCCACACTAATTCCCAGCCTACTTCAGGCTATGACTTTACCCCGGGCAACCTTCTCACCCGTATATTCAAGACGACATAAAAACACGACATTAACTTCTCGGGTTAGAACACATATAATCAAATCAATAATCAATAATCAACTAATCAATAATAGACCATCATACTGCTACCAAAAACTGATCCAGCGACAAACCGTGGGTCTCTGAATGACACAGCAGACAACGGGCCCCAAACATACAATACACAATTTCTCACCATTTAACAGGCCCTACGTGAATGACGCAGAAATGCGGTTTGTGTGACGTTAATTTTGTCTTTACTCATCTAAAGGGAAAAACAGATTATCTAATCGTTTCTTCTCTATTTTAGCCCTTTAACCTATATCGTCAACCACTTTCCTCTTGGGCGATGAATCATATTTATTGAGTAGTGTGAATTATTGACATGACTAACTAACCAAAATCTTAACAATTGTCACGAGGAGATAATCACAAACTCAAAAATATCGTCAATCTGTTTATCTTCAGTAATTATAAGAAAAAATCTCAGGTACAAAGTTACAGGGAAAGAAAATACACATTATAGGAGAAATATCATAAAATATGCAGACAAGATCACAAACATCTGAATCACAGTGAATATTATGGAGTGGATAGATGAAGAGACATAACAGTCATGGAAAGGAACCATTTGCAGACATTGCAAATGTCCCTATTGATACATACCTATCGATTAAAGATCAGGAAAACCACCACCCCCTGGCCACGAGGATAGTGAAAAGGAACCTGATAAAGGAAACCGGGATAGGATAAGATCAGGAAACAGGTAGGCCTCTAACTGACAGACAGCGACAATCACCCTCTGCCTCTCTGGACCTACGAAAGCTGCCTTAACCACACCCCCTAAGAGCATCCCAATTATACCCTAACTCAACCTGACCATCCCACTAATCTGCAACATTCGGGAAAATCTCAACTTTTCATTGGTCAATTTTTGGGGTGTTACACCACACCTCCATTACTTCATTTGGCTTTACATTCTTTCTTTGTTCTTAACTCATTCTCACGATTTACTTCACTGCTTATGAATCGATTCTCTATCCCTCATCACGTCACATTCTCCGATGTATGGCTTGTCCCTGTATTAGCAACTTTATTTCAAACAATGTATCGGCTAGACATAAAATGTTCATCAATTTGAGCTTTCCCAGGCATCTCGACATCCTCAAATATTGCACATCTTTCTTTCACTCTTCAAGGTTTCCTTCATCCGCCGCTGACACCCACCAAAGTTCACGTACAGATTACATTTTCACGGCCCTTCTTCCGCCTTATGTCAACTTTAAACACCGAACTAACTACTCACAATAGGCCCATTTTTAAAACTACGACGAAAGAGAAATATAAAGAATATTAATAACACAAAAATGGAAATTACACTGTTTCCCTCCCACCATTGCACTAATCCCATGTTAATTTATATGAGCATTAATGTGCAAAGCATTATTATTTGCAATAGCATTATTCCACTTTGTCGGTTTTAATATGCAAAAAGCGGTATGCGGCCTAAACATTTCATGCATTAATCTGAATTGCAATGCACGCGTGCGCAAAGCATTTCCCCGTGTTTGCGTGTATTAATGCATATTAGTACAAAACACACAATTAATAAATGTTATCTTGGGGCGTTGATCCGAGCAGATTTACATGACGCAAACCCTGCTCCATCACTCTCAACCCAAGTTCATTCGTATTTGTACATAGGAGCTGTTCATTGTTTCTCAATTAAATTTTCCTTTTCACGTAGTGCAAGAAATGGGTTTTTGCAAAAGTATTCTTGAGAAAAGATTTATGTAAAAATAAGTGTTCCTCTTAGCCGCTTTTGTTTATGTGAAACACTTTTTTGTACCCTCTTGTGTTGTATTTATATAAATTTGTATTCAAAAAGCATACCCCTCTTACCCCCCTTTCTTCTGCTTCTTTTTCTGATGAGTTAATTTAAAACTGCTATAATTTAATTGTGTAATTAATTTACAAGAGGCCAATATTAAGGGCTCTCCCAATTTATTTTGTACTATTGAATAACTTTGCACATGAAAGAAATCCTTGTGGGCACCATTACCCTATACTAATATTTTTAGACTTCACACAGATACTAAATCTTCACACCTACTGCTAAATGGATGTCTACATAAAACGAGTCAACGCATATAATCCTAAATGTGGTTTGTATATTTGAAAAATTTTCCAAAATTACCAAAGTAAACCATATGTGACTAGTCAATTCCTTGTTCAACCCTAGCATGTAGTAATGTTTTAGGTTGCAACCAATGTGTCCAAGGACGTAGTTTGAAAAATAAAGCATCCCCCACTTTGAATGTTAGCCCGAATGGCAATGCATGATTGCATGAGGGAAGCAAGTCCAACACTCATTCAATTGCTTGCTCAAGAGAATTCTGAAAACAATCTTGCTAAATTGTGCCTTTTAGACCTAGAATCTCAATTAATTTGGCTATCCTTCTTTCCATGTCATCAATCCGCCCACCTTTTCCTTCTCTCAATCTATATTTCCTTTCTCCATCAACCCGTTATGCTCTCAATCAAGCATTCCTTTCGCCACCCGTCCTTCCACCCTTCTATCAGCCAACAATCCTCCTTTCCTTGCCTCATTATATTAATCCATTCTTAGTTTTCTCTTTTGATCAATCATTAGATCCATTGATCCATCTGGCCACCCATCATCCATTCCTTTATCCATCCATTCATCCATCCATCCATCCTTTTTGTGCTTTTTGTTGCATCTGTTTTCCACTTCCTAGTTCCAGCATGCTAGTTTCTGTCAGTGATTGTTATGACTTTTATTTGAAGGCTAGTGCAGTCAAAGTCATAGGAGCAGTAAAAAAGATTTTGAAGATTTTCTGCTACGCACACTCCCTTATGGCACAAAACCCCTTCTTTAGCTTCTAAAGTTGGGGGTTCCTAATGCCCCTCAAATGTGTCCCTTATCGCTTCGGCCCTTGATACCTTAAAAACCAAGCCTTCCAGCTTAAGATCTCTTTTAACACTTTGTTCCTACCTGTATTAATAATTATTCAAGAAAGATGTGCCCTGCTCTCTTCTCTATCAGTGCACTGGCATAGATGGAATTCCAGAGACATCAAAATACCCAATTCCATGTGTGAGTAGCTCATTCATTTCAGGAGACTTTTTCATTGCATGCTGGGATTTGATGTACTATTTAGCTTATAAAACCAGAACTAGAAGACGTAGAATTCCCAGCAAACTCCAGGATTAGACGTGCTACTCGTGCATGGAACTTGAATACTTGAGAACTCTGGAATCATGGTATGGAAACAAAGCTGTATTACGATCTAATTCTGTTTTTTCTCCAAGAGCAATAGTAAGCCGAGTGCCTAAGTGACAGAAATCATGGGCCAGATTTGTCAAGGAATTGCGTTGCCCTTGCATCACGCAGGGCATTGAAAGGTCAACGCAATCCCAAGGACAGATTTACCAAGCAAGGCAAGGCTGCCTTGCATGGCCCTGTGTTGCTTGGTAAATCTAGAGTATTGCAAGTCATTGCCTTACGTTTGTTTACCCTGGGAAGGTGTTTTATGGGTGGGGCATGGGTGTTCCCAGGCATCTACCCATGTTATTTTGGTGCATTCCCAGATATACCAAGACAAGTAAACCTAGAAATGCGTCAATATGTTATGCCTTCTCAGAGGAGGAGCATCAAGGAGAAATATCATTATTTCCCCTTGTTATGTTCTCTTGCTACGTTTACTGCATTCTGCAGCACACTTAGAAAGAGGACAATATTGTTGAGGATTGTTTTTGTGCAGTAAGGTGTCCCTTCCTGCACAAAAACAATTCTGCCTACAAAGCAGGCACCCTTGTACCATTGCGCAAGAGTGCCTAAGTTGGCGCAAGGAAGCCCATTTTGCGCCAGCACAAGGAGAGGACAGGAATGCACCATATAATGTTAAATATGGCACAATCATGCCCTCTCCATTTCACACTGCGCAGTGCAGCAAGGCGTCTTGCTGCTTTGAGTGAAAGCGTGATAACTCTGGACCCATATGCCTACAGTGCTATTAATAGTTTTGTATCTCGGCTAATTAAACCACATGCTGCAAACTGCGTAGCTCGGAAGCATGGAGTGAGTTGCATATTGCTATTTCCCAGCTGTGATCCTGGAGATCCTGCAATAATTAGAAGAGTTGCCAAGTTAGTGTATGCACCGTAGACAGTGCAATGTCTACCAGAACGGGTGCATGGCTGTCTTCGGTGCCTGGTTTTTGGTGTCAAATGCGATGGCATAATGCAGGATGAATGGCCATGTCATGAATGGGAACATTCACACAGAGTGAGCTGTTTCTCAATTTTTATGATATGACACTGTCTAAAGCTTTACACTGAGGGACAGATATACTAAAATGTCACGCAATGCAGCACAGCAGGCAAAAAAGCTGTGCTGTGTCGAGAGAGAAGAGAGCAGGAGAGTGCCATATTTACAGAAATATGGCACACTCCTCCCTTTTCTCTAGCGCTGGCGCTGAAATTATCTGTTGTGCGCCACCCACACACCTCTGCACCATAGTGCTAGGGTTTCTGCATGAGTCTAGCATAGTTTTTGTACTGGAAGGGAACCCTTCCAGTACAAAATACTACGCTCAGACTAACTTTAAACCTTTCCCACTATGTATGTGTGCAGTACAGTTAAGAACAAATACAAAGTCAGTAAAGGAAGGAGAAATAAAAGCATTTATTCTTCATAGCTTCTATTTTGAATGCGTGCTATTTTCTCACGCTAAACCCTGTGTAATTCTTTGAAGTAAATAGGGTTTAGCATCAGAATCCTTGGGTGGTTGCATGGGAGTGCCCAAGCACCACCCATGGTACGCCCCCTTGGCGCTAGGTAAAACAAAGCAGCGCAATGTGCTGCTTTGTAATACTTTCGGGTGTTTAACAGCGTTGAACAAGTTTATCGCTGGAAAGTAAATTAGTAAAAAGATTTAGGGCGATTTCATCTCGGTCGGAGCGCACTACACATTGGTCGGGAAAAGCCATGCGAAGCCTGTTTCTCGACCGAGCCATCTGTGAGACTGGTCAGCGAGGTACGATGCGATCGCCGATCGACTCGTCCGGGCGTCCGACAACTCCGACCGACTCGCTCGGACTGAACGCTCCGACCGACTCGGTCGGACCCGAGCACCACGCTGCAATGGAGACGCTTCCCGCCGGTAGGTCGATGCGCGCCGCGAGCAGTCCGACCGAGCCGCGTACTCGGCTCGTAAGAGCTGTCGGAGCCGCACTTTGGAAGTCCGTGTCGACTCTGCTGTGCAGGAGCGCGCAGGCGCACACAGGGGACCCAAGGGTCCCCTACCTGTGGTGCAGCCGCAAGCGCTCGCGGCGCACCGCTGTGGGCGCTTGTCCGCCTCGCACCCATTGAGGCAATGGGAGCCACGCGTGCAGAACGACCGGCTCCCATTGAGTTCAATGGGAGTCCCGACTCGTGTCCGATGAACATACGACGCATCGCACTCGCTCGGTCGGACTGCACGGTCCGATTCGGTCGGAAATCTCTCCGGTCGCTCGGTCGGAGAATTTCCGGCCCGAATCGGAATCGACCCTCAGTGTAGTTTAGCATCACTTTTGTGACCCAAACACAGGGGTCGATTCCGATTCGGGCCGGAAATTTCTCCGACCGAGCCGGACCCGGAGAGATTTCCGACCGAATCGGACCCGTGCAGTCCGACCGAACGAGTACGATGCGGCCGTATGTTATCGGACACGAGTCGAGTCGGACTCCCATTGAACTCAATGGGAGCCGGTCGTACAACGCGTACGCGGGCTCCCATTGCCTCAATGGGTGCGAGGCGGACAAGGGCGCCCTACAGCGGGTACGCCGCGAAGCGCTGCGCGGCGTACACGCACAGGTAGGGGGACCCTTGGGTCCCCCTGTGTGCGCCGCGCGGCTACGCTAGCACAGGGGGTCCGACACGGACCCCAAAGTACGGCTCCGACAGCTCTTACGAGCCGGAGTGCGCGGCTCGGTCGGACTGCTCGCGGCGCCGCATCGTACTTACCCGGCCGGGAAACGCCTCCATTGCGCGGTGCGACCGGGTCCGACCGAGTCGGTCGGAGCGGTTCGAGTCCGAGCGAGTCGGTCGGAGTTGTCGGGACGCCCGGACGAGTCGGTCGGCGACCCGCATCGTACTCGCTCGGCCGGACTCACAGACGGTTCGGTCGGGAAACAGGCTTTCGCATGGCTTTTTTCCCGACCGAATGGTATTGGGTGCGCCTCCGACCGAGATCGGAATCGGCCCCATAGTGTTAAAACTTAGTAAATAGACACCTCAATTTGCGAACTCTCAAAGTTAAATCATGAACGGCAGAGACCACAGCTCAGAGATATGTAAAAGTGGTTGCCTAACCCTGGAAAAGTGGTTGCCTAAGCCTCTCGGTGTTTCTGAGTTGAGCTGTACTCAACTCAAACATTAACTCCAAATAATGTCTTAAACTCAGGGGCGCATCTTTCATCTGCACTGCTGGCCTCACTCATGGTATACTCAAAAGGCCTTATCACACATGTCCTTAATGCTAAGTAAGGTAGTGTATGGTACAAACACCTTTTACCTCATATGAGAACACGATTTTTAGGGTAGTAATATCTGACAAGAAAATGTGTGCATAGTTAACCAAATAGACAGCAGTTGAGGTATAGTAACATCAAAACACCTCAATATCATTTTTAAAATGAAGACACCACATCACTACAGCACAAAGGCAACACAACAAAACAACAATAAAACAACCAATATGCAACCGAGCACAATATAACACATGAGCAAAGTTCATCAAAAGAGCACAGTGATATAATGTTAACACAAAAATACCTCAGCAATGCACCACTACAACACATCAAAGCAACACACCAGCAGAATAACTCAAAATAATAGCACACTAACACAAATCAACCCAACAGCAAACATTTGCAAATGTGTTGTGTTAGTTTATATTATGTTGTTGTGCTCTGGTGTAGCGTTATTCTGCTGGTTTTGTTGTTGTGCTTTTGTTCTGTTTTATGTTATGTTGCTTTGTGGTACATTGTTGCGCTACTATAAAATATTATAAAATGTGCAATTATGGGTATTGTGTTACTGTGGTTTATTGTGCTAGTGTACTTGTTGTGTTGCTGTTTTGTCTTGGGGTGTCATTTTGTTGCCTAAATTTGTTTCTGTGTTCTTTTTGTGCCATTCTGTTGTTTTGAGCTGCATTGATTTGTTGGGTTTTTGTTTTGTGTTTTTGGGTTGCTCTCCTGTGAAGAGGAGCCCCGGGAAGGAGGGGCCCCCGAAGCACCGTGAGTGCTGATTTCTTTTTGTTGAGCATTGCGGTGGTGAAAGAAGGCACAAGGAGGAGCCCAGTGAAACGGGGCTCCCCAGACCCGGTGAGTGCCAGTACTTGTTGATCCAGCTGCACCGCCTGTTGGAGGGCAGCTTCAACATTGGGGGCAATTTTTTGAGTAGACTCCCCGAGCGGGGCTCCCCCAGGCACAGTGGTGCCAGCGCCAATTCCCCCAGCTGCACCGCGAGAGCGCGGGCAGCTGCAACGTGGGGGACGGTTCTTTTTGGTTAGAAGGAAGGGGTGAGATGCACCCCTCGGCCCCCAGTGCCTGACGCACATCTTTTCCGCTGCATTGGTAGCCAGGAGGGCCATTGGGAAGGTCCTATCATTTAGAGCCCTGACATTTGGGACAGAGGGCATTGGAGCCCAGAGAAGGCCAGTTGGCCTGGGGTCATTTGGAGTACCTGTGTGTACTGGTAGGGCGCAAGGCCCTAATGTGATATTGCATAATGTGTTTATGCTCAGGGTGATGTTTGCACCTGGGGAGCGTTACTACGGTGCACTCCTAAACATGGTTTATGCTTATGATGGTCATGCATAATGTGTCTTATGCCTAATGTGATGCAGACATAATGTGTTTATGTTGCAGGTGATGATGCTAAGTACAGTATTGTACCAGTGGTTACTGGTTGTGTTTTACAAATTGCTTCTTGTGCTTTCTAAAGGTTCTGACAGTGGCCCGATTGGCCCTGTCATGTATATAATCCCCTGTGAATATTGCCTAGTACCAGTTGGCGCAGTGTACATTGTGTGATTATGATTCTAATGTGTTTTGGATAATACAAAGGCTATTTTTATATAACCTTGTGTGGAGTTTCTTTTGTAGTGTGCCTAGTGTGTCGCTGCTGTGTGTGTGTGTGTTGCGCAAACTCTTTACACATTGCCTCTGGGATAAGCCTGACTGCTCGTGCCAAGCTACCAAGGGGGTGAGCAGGGGTTATCTTCAGCGTGTAACTCCCTTGCCCTGACTAGAGTGGTGGTTTCTGCCTGGCTTATGCCCAAGCCCTAGCCAACCAGAAATCCCATTTCAAACATGTAGCTTATTATATCCCAAAATACATTTTGCATCCTGGCTGCGCCAAGAAAGTGAGACAACCCTGATGCAAAATCTTAGTAAATCTGGGCTATAGGGCCAGATTTACTAACCTTTCACGCAACGCAGTGTGCTGTGTTGCATGAAAGGGAGAGTGTAGAAATGTGCCATATCTACTAAAATATGGTGCACTTCTACTCTCTAATAGCGCTGGCACACTTCAGGCAGCCTAGTGCCATTACAGGCAACTTTGAACCACGGTGCAAGGGTGTCTGCATTACAAGGAGAAATTGTTCTTGTGAACACAAACTATCTCTGGATGTATTTTCCTCTCTAGGAAAAAAGGAGAGAAAAAGATTTTTCTCCTCGTTACGCTATCCTGTGGGAGGCGTAGTGATTTCACCCAATCCCGGTTTACAAACCTTTATAAATCTGGGATTGTGTGAAGTCCATGGGTGGATGCATGGGAAGAACCATGTTCCACCTCTAAGAATGAAATGTAACGCAATGCAGGGCAAGCCACTGCATTGCGTTACTTTTTTTTTTTTACAAAACCATGCAAGGCCGTGCAAACTGCCACTTTTGTGGCTTTGTAAATATCTACTAGCATTTTGCGTCATGGATGCGTCACAAAAGTGACACAAAATGTTGGTAAATCTGGCAGTTCGTGTTTTGTTGTATGTGTTTAACCTTTTTTTCCTCTTTAGTGATTAGCCTAGTTTTTGTTTATTTTCTGCTTCATGTCTGTTAACTTTTATCTCATTAATGCAGAGTACTCATAATTTAATGCATTCATGGCTCCTTACTTGAGAATGGTTTCCTGAAATAAATTACATTTAAATTAGTTAATGATCTGGCATGCCTCTCCTCAACGTACAGGTTTGCTTTACGCTGTACAGTTTCATATCTTCCACTTCTTAAAATGTCACAGCCGTGACATTAGATAAAGTCATTCTCAGTGATTGCTCTATACCACACCCGTCATTTCAAGGTGCAGATCATGGCTTTTCTTGACAGGTGAGCAGAATATTGAAATGGTCTTGAAACCTGCTTTACTGCTGAAGTGTTTTTTGCAAGCTAACATCTAGAAAGTAGAAGGATGGTATACTTATGAGAAGAAATCTTGAATTTTCTCTTTCAAAACATATCCAAACAATTAGAGTCTGAAATTCACAAGCGAATTGGTCAAAGCAATCGTCACTATTCTAGGTCCTGAGAGCAGATGACATTTACACAGTAATGAAACTTATAGCATGGGATATTGTGGGAATGGACACATTTAAAGTTATCCTCTGAATTGCTGAATGTCAATGACCCCATGAGAGTTCAACAGTAGAGGACTACATCCAACATATGATGCACATTGTTAGGGTGAAATGCAATATGATTGACAATGCAATGGGTGAACAAAGGTTTCCACAGTGCTGCTGATTTTAGACATGAGAAACTCCATTTGAGCTCATTTGAATATGTACAACTTGAAATCTTTATACCTGCTTATCTGAAATTGTGTGTATGAGCAATGGCCCCTCAAGCTAATTCACATGCCATGCCATTGACCGGTGCCGTGGTGCAGAGTTTTGTAAGCGTTTTCAAGACATTGCACTGTTTAAAGCACGTACCCTTAACCCAGAAATCCTCCAATTAGTCCATAAGAATTTGTTTAAAGTACACATGCACCCCTTGGGGCTAAATAACTATTGTACCCGACTCAATGTTACTCATCTTATCAACGGAAGGATAAAATGCTGGGATTTGAACCAATGAATATGAGATCAAACACAGGTTCTTGGAATGAATGCATTAGTGCACTGAGCCACCAGACCCGGCATAACCTACAGATACCACAGCTCAGAAACAGGAAGCAATGTTAGCTTCACCCTATTTCCCATACTTAATTTGGCTCGGCACCTGCACTTGTCAGTACACGCACGTATGACAGTCTGCCATATGGTAACACTGTTTTTCTAAATTAGAGATGAGCACAACAGCTGTATATCAATTCAATATACATTAACAATGACTAATACCTGCCGCCCAAGCTACTCAAGCCACTCTTTTAGCTTTGGGGGTCTAGAACAGTCTGAATTTATGGCTAGTAGTTTTATTGGTACTGTCGCTGGCAGGGTCAATGTTTACAAGCTGCAGTGGCCTCTGTCGAGGACCCTGGCGCTTACTTTTTTTTCGTAGCTGTGCTGTCTGAAGCTCGTGCAATAACCCAGAACATTTCTGAGCTCTGTCTCAGCACGCCTGTTCATGATGATATGGACCATGGTGCTAGTGACACGTTTAAGACCGTCAGAGTTCTTCAAAAACGGCGCAGAGATTCATTCTGTTCTGCACAGCAGCAGGGCGAGCTCGTGATATAGCTGATTCCTCAGTTATTTAAGTTCACCAGTGTACAATGTTCTGTCTGTTCGCTTTCCAGCTGACGTCTTTAAATGCATCCGTCTTCTAAGTGCACACTGTACAAGGACTTCATATGAGCTTTAATAGAAAAATAGAAATAGGGCAATCACTAAAAAGAGTGGAGCTATATTCTTGTTAAAATCTATTTGCTTTCTGCAGCATTCACCAAAGGACAAAAGTTGAATTTTTCATGTGAATTGCAAAACTTTCTCCTTCTTATTTCAATTCTCTTCTCTTCCATTTGTGAACATTCACTTGAACTACTGGATCTCATTTATATGATTGGAAATGCCTAATAGACGATTCATTCTTTTTTCTATTGTTGTGACTGTACATGAAAATATTTCTGAGATTGGTCCTTAGTTGTTTATAAACAAGTACAAAAGTGAAAGTAATTGAAATCTAAATGAATGTTAGTACTGTGTTGTTAATATGAGTTCGTAGGTATTTTGAGGCCACTAAGTTTGAGTGCAGTTATCCAATTCATAGTAAACTTGCTAAACGCAAGAACTGTGTTGGTTATACATGCTTTGCCACTGTGTCATGATATTCAAACCTCTGGTACATGGTTTCAAACTAAACTTGGCAAGGGATTGTTTAGTGTGAATATTAAAATATGATTGGTGATCTTATCCTTATTATTGTTGGGACGGGTGAATACAAAGTCAATGTATGTCATGATATGTGCAGGCCCGACAACGACAATATCAGTAAATGCAAAGCGAACGTATGCCACAGCCTGTGCCCTCAAAACCTCAACAATGCCTGTCAACACAATGTCAACAGGGCTGGACTGGCCGCATCGGGCCCCAGGCGCTTCCCCGGTGGGCCGCCAGGGTGGGGGGCGGTTTTGTGCCCCTGGGGGGCCACTTTTGTTACCAGGGGCTGGCAATATTGGCCCCCTGTAACAAAATCGGCCGAAACCGGCCCTAGCAAACAGCATGGCCGCCCCTCCCTCCCCCCTCAGGGGGGTCGGCTGAGCAGTTTGCCAGGGCCTGTTTCAGTTCCCAGTCCGGCCCTGAATGTAAATGTATATCGTAATTTGAACCTACACAGCAGCGCAAACATAAGCAATAATGATACCAATATATGTCATGATCCATGCTTGTACGATAAGATTATTGTTTGCTAATAAGAACAATATCAATGTTCGTTCAGACCAAAGCAAACATACCCTTGACAACGCCAGTAAGAGCAATGTCATTGTGCAAGATCACAACTGTATGCACCCTGTTGGTAATGTCGATAAAAATGATACCATTGGCTGCCATATTATTTTTAGGAGTTCCAATGATCTTACATCATTGCTTTCAGATTCATCCAAGGTGACCTCCCCATCAACCCTGAGTCAGAGATACATGGTCAGGCAGGTCCTGCAACACATGCCCACACGTATCGAGTAACAAGTCACTGGTGGGGTCCTCCATAAATTACAGGCTAACACGCACCCAGGGACACTTTGATTGATTCCACAGATAGATAGTTGCACCACAAAAAAGCCAGAGGTAATTTGCCCCAATAAAAACCATTTGGTCAAAGGCTCCCATTCCCCAGAAACACCACAAAGCTAGGTACCACATGTAGATAGGTACACTCAACCAATCAGGAAACGACATGCACACCACATGTAGGGCTCACGCCAGTGGCGGCTGGTGACATTTGAAAGTGATGGGGCGTAAAAGTTCTGGTAGCGAGTGAGCCAGCCAGATTGTCATCAGATGGGGTACAGGGGGGTTCTCCCTCCGAGAAAATTTTGAAAAAACAGTGGGCAATGGTGCATTTTCAAGCAAATCTAAGAAAACAAGGTTAATAAAGCAATTACGAAAGCATAGTTATGACATCAATAAAGAGGAGCCATCATGTATAGCGTGTTCTTTCAGCTACCAATCATGGCCACTTTAACACTCTCGAGCTATAATGCTTTAAGTGTCTGAAACAAACAGTACAGCCAGCATAAAATGTACCCTTCAACTGTCATTTCTGATACTGTAATTTGGGTGTTTTTCTTGCTGTTGAAAGTGCATTGAAGCAATGTACAGTGTGGGCGCACTGGCTTGGTACTATGTAGAAAAGGGTTCTTCGTGCTCCCTATTTCTCAGTTCATCTCAGCCCACTCACTGCCTGTGTCCTGCAGTCTAGGGTCACACAGAAAGGGGCTCCTCCTGACCTGAGTATACTCTAGGAGTCAATTGGCCTGTGCTTGGAAACAGCAGAAATCCCTTTCTGTCACACAGTACGCCTCGTCCCCGGGTGTTAGCAAGGGATAGTTTGACATTGGGCTTGGAACAGGGTTCGCCTTGTCCCCTGGTGTTAGCAAGGGATAGCATGGCTTTGGGCTTGGAACAGGGTCCGCCTCATCCCCGAGAGTTAGCAAGTGATAGCCTGACTTTGGGTTTAAAACAGAGTTCCCCTTATCCCCGGGTGTTAGCAAGGGATAGCTTGGACTGCTAGGCTTGGTGGCAAGTCGGTTTGCATAGGTTCTGGATGTAATATAGAGCCAACATCTCAAACTTAATTTTTTTGTGACAAAAGTTCTTAGGGCTTTTGATTCCAACACCGATAGCACCTGATGAAAGTGAGAGGTGTTCCCTTTTTTCTCTCCGCTTGAATCGATGAGCGTTAGGGTGTGAAATGCACAGCCCCTAGGTGTAATATAGGTTGTAATTCGGAAGATAGGGAAACAATTTCAGACATGGGTGAATAAGGTATAGCTTGTGTCTGGCCACAGAGGGGCGATAGTTTTAGGTTATTCCTTTCTCTTCCATCAAATTGTTGTTGCTATTTTTGTCAGCCGAGCCAATAGTGACAGACTATCAGGATCACTTGGCTCCACGGGCTATAGGCACTAGAACAGGGCTCAGTTTTTTGGTCAAAATATTTTTTTCTGTCAACCTTTTTAGTTTCTTTTAGATCTTTTCCATTTTTTCCATTTATTGATGTTGTGGTGCTGTTGAATTTTGCATAATAATGCTGCATGTTTAAATGTTATGTCTTGTTAATAATTAATATGTCTTTGCCTTGACTTTCAAGTCCATGCCGTGCAGGAACCCTGTAGTGCAGTCCCATTGTGGTGCCTTTTTTAATGGCACGGGCCATAAAAAAAGGCACCGCCATGGTACCCACACGCTGCCCGCTTGTCAGACTACTTGAAAGTCGTAATCTGGCAGGCAGACGAGCGGGGTGACCTTTGGCGTAGCATTGGCGCAGCGGTTTGCACCGCCGTGCCACCGCTCCGCCGGAAAGTGATAATCGGCCCCTAAGTATAGACTTGCTTGTAAAGTTCAAGATTATTTTTTTAAACTTATTTGTTCATTCCAAATTCTCTTTGAATACATATTATGTGTGACAATGTGAATATGCCGAGTTTATGTTTTTTGTAATATGTGAAAGTATAACTGTAATTGTGTTTTGAACAAAGCACAAGTGGGCATTTGCACCCTGTGATGCATGTGATCTAAAGGTGTTTGACATTTGAACAATTGATAAAAAGTTATATAAAAAAGCAGTAAAATAAAAACTAAAGGTATCAGGAAATCCGTAACCTGAACCTACACATAAAACAGTGTGGTGAAAAATTCCAGCCTAGGCATATTCAAGTTTGTACATAGTCAGTGGTCTAACCTTAGACTGTAGTATAGGCCGAACCCTTAAAGTTAAAACACTTTTTGATAGTGGCATTTCTCTGTGCTTATGACTATTTGTGCTTTACAGTCTGACTCCAATCCATGTCTAGGGCTGTGTGACAGCTACAATTGGTGCATACTTTCAAGACAACCACAACACAGGAAGGGCTGGGTTTGAAAGGGGTGACATCTGCATTCATCTGCATCCTGATGGTCTTCCTGGGCTGGGAGATGCAGAGAAAGTTCACACTTTATATTTGTATAGGATGTCTTGCCCTCACACAAAGGGATAATTTAACACCTAATGATGTCTGGAGTCAAGGCTGGGTTGAAAGGAGATTGTTGTGCACTTGAAAGTATTCCGTTGAAGTCCCCCCTTGAAACAAGACAATTTTGAGTATAAGTACAGGGGCTCTGATCCCATGATTTTAGACAATGCGTGGGACTTGTAACCAGATGCTGCTCACTCTACATGCTGCACATTGACAGAGGACTGCTTTGCTGACAGGAGAAACCGCTAATGGGGCTACTTGCTTTGCTATGTTGGCCTACTGCCTGCTGATTGCTGGGCTGTAAGAGATACTGCCACTTTGCATCTGGCCTGATTGTGCTGGCCTGCTTGCCTGCCTTCCTGCTCTTTGTGCCCCCAGTGCTCTCCAGGAGCTTTTGGGCTTGCCCCCCTCCCCCTGCTCTTGTGGGGGTTTCAAGGGTTCAGCAGGATTCCTTTGAACCTCCTGGAAATCAGCTGTGGGACTCGTGAGTCTGGCCACAATAAACTTGTTCCCTCAGCACGCATTGAGCGCTTGTTAGTAGAGATCCATATGTGGAGCGCTTTACCCAATCCAAGAGAGAAGGGAACTCCACACCAGTCTGGGGATGCAGCACCAACAGGAGGAAATACCACTGCCCAGAGCTCCTTCACTGGAGGTCCTGCTCTTGAAAAGGAGGCTGAATTTCACGGAGTGGTAGAAACTGCACCCCACACTCATAGGCAGCTGCATTTTTTTATTACTCTGCATGCCTGACTTAGATCTGCATTGTGTAGTAACGTGGGCCATGTGAGTGAGACTTGCCAACATCACCTGCTTTCAGCTGCAGCTCCTGTGCTTCCTGCAACTACACCATATGTTCATGGGCAAGGACCCTTTTACCATTTGTAAATGCGAGGGACCCAGTGAGGCCTCCCTTCCATCATCCATCATGTGTGTTCCTCCTCCCTGTTCGGACATAACTTGGGAGCATCTGCTTGTTGGTGGCATTACGAGGTGAGTCCTTGACGGATCCCCCCAATGAGGAATGTGCTGCATTTAGGGAAACTGCAAACATTATCGCAAAGCCCCTATTTCTCTGGAATGTCTTTTTGTCTGCATCTTCAAGAAGGCGTTTTACACTTTAGGGTATTATATTTAATAGGCGCACAGGTACCCCTGTGCCCTACAGTGTGGCTCATAAATACACTTGTCTAAATTGGGCTCATTTGAATCTCCCATAACCCTGCTAATAGGAGCGCAGATGTGCAGGGTCCTACGTTTTTGGTTATATGTAGGGTTCATGTGTTATTGCTAAACCAGTCTGCATTTCCTGCACAGACTTCATGGTCTGATGTGTTTTTTTCTGTTTTATGTACTACAATTGATATTCAATCATGTATGTGTTTTTTCATAACCTAAACTGGTATTACATGCACTGATGCTATGGTGTATGTTTTTTTGATTCTTGCATTGTTGGGATAACGAGTACTATTTCAGTATTTGCAAAATATGCACAGTATTTATGATTCACATCCTTTTGGTCTATGATATGTACAATATGCAATATTTTTATGTAATTGTGTGTGGAGTCTCTTTTGGATATATTCATTGTGTTTCAAGTGTGTTGCGCAAACTCTTTACACATTGCCTCTTTTGATAAGCCTGACAGCTCTGCTCCAAGCTACCAGCGATAGAGAATAGGTCATCTTTTATGTAACTTACTTACCTTGACTAGAGTAGTGGGTTATGTCTGGCTTAGGTGCATGCACTATGCAACCAGAAACCCCATTTTTGACATTTGGTGAATACAGAGTATGCAGCAACTAGAAGGTGATGTTTGGTTGAGATTAGACTATAAATGCTGATCAGTATTGGTGATATTTAAAAAAAATACCTTATAGAAAATAAGTTTTATCAAAGGAATAATTAGTTAGCAGATGTAAAATGAACAAAGCCTTTTCAACTCAAGATGTGCAGTGAGACTGGGGGTATTCAAGTTCCAAGTTCATTTTTCATGATATGGAGCTCCCACGGAGGTACACATAATTATACAGTAAAGATAAAACCAAGAATACATTTCCTACAATAAATAATTTTTCTTTATGCAAAACTATCTCCTTAAAATATATTACCATGCATACCAAGCAGAATACAGAATAGAATAAAACAGTCTTGTAAGGCAGGGTTTTTCAGGAGGGCACCATAAGTGCCCCCTAGGCCCAGATGCCGGGAGCAAGGGTTGAAGGGGGCCCTGCTAGGGGTCCCCAATGTCACTTTTTGACAGTCTTTCCATGTCAGATAGGCAGACATGGAAAGGCTGTCGGAAACCAACATCATAATCCCGACGGCAGAAACGCCTTCCTTAAGGGCTTATGGAGAGTTTCCGACCGACGGGCTCTATAATCCTGTCGGAAGTTGTTAGTCGGTCCCTCCAACTTTTGCCTCTGACCGCATGCATCCTAATGCGTCTGTCAGACCACAGCAGTAGATGCGGTTCGGACCGTAACTGACAAGCTGTCGGTTATGGTCCGAACCACATCATAATTAGGCCCATATTTTATTGGTATATATAATATATATGTATATCCAGTGCTCTTGAAGAAAGAGACCAGCACTCACAGTTGAGAGTAATCCAATGTTTATTGGATCTTCAGTGCACACAGATGCATTTCGGCAAAGCGCCTTTATCAATGTCGGCGGCCGCCGTTCTGCATCCCTTTTAGAATCAGTTACGGATGCATTACAATCAACAACATAAATAACGGACTTCCGTAATACACACATAAGTCTTTTCACGAGCGCCATCTTGGAATGTGTAATTTGTATTCAATATCATATAAATGATCACCATTTCAAAGATAATACATGATCAATGTATCCAAATATTAGATCTTGATTCTTTTACCCCTCTAATGGCTAAACAGTCCCAAATATATATATACAGCGGCCAACTGTATCACTTTATTTTATATCTTCCTATTGTATTTCATTTATAAACTTAATTGACCGAATTCGCGAACTCATGTGGAATTCTTGTCATAGGTTTCATCTTAGATCGTATTATTAACATTCAATGCCCTATAATTGTTCATTGTTTTAAAAAAGTATTGTAATACATAATCGGACTTGCGTGTAAATTTAACGTTAGTGGAATAATTACATCTTCCTTTTGTTCACTTCACTTCTAATGAAGTACTGTTTCTTCCTACAAGTGTACCCCCAAGTCCTCACTGCTGTTTAGTCCTTTGGGTGTGTTTGTCTGCACATCAATTATGTATCTGGACTCCAATCTACTGAGTTTCAATTCCCTGTCCCCTCCTCTTACATCCCAGGGTATGTGGTCCAGACAGAAAAACGTAAGTAAATTCCTTTTACTACTATGGTGAGATTCAAAATGCCTTGCTACTGGATAAGAGCTATCCCTGTTGGTTATCGCCCTCAGATGTTTGGGGATACGTAGTTTTGCGGGATGGATAGTACTCTGCACGTATCTCAATTGGAATGGACATATCAAGCAGTATACTGTGTATGTTATGTTGCAATTGATGAATTTCCTGATTCTCCTTGGTTCAGAAAGACCAGGAACTTCATAGGTGAGCACCTTACTGCTATTGGCAAAGGCTTTGCACTTACAACATGGTTGGAAACCTTTAAGTTGTGTAAATGATATTTCCAATTGTTCCTGTTGTGGGTGACTTTCCACTAGCTCATCCCTAATAGAACTCGTTTTTCTGAATGTTACCAAAGGATAATTAGGGAGATCCTTGCCAATATAAGAATCTGATTTGAGGATCCGCCAATTTTTCTGTAGAACTCCCCTTACATTACTAGCTGCACTAGAGTAATTTGTAATCATTCTAAAGTTGTTCTGTGTGGCCTTTTCTTTTTTTTGTGGATCCTCCAATAGGTCTACTCTTTGTTGTTGGTCTACTCTGTGCTTTGCTCTGTGCAAGACTGTTCTTTGGTAGCCTCTAACCTCAAATCTTTTGATGCTCTCATCAGCTGCCTTTTGGCTATATCTCTGGAGCTTTTCCTTTTTATACGTAATAGTTCTCCATATAGGATACTATTAACTAGTTTGGTGAGATGGCTGCTGGTAGCATGCAACCCTGCATTACCTGCTGTTGGCTTCCTATACAGAGCTGTGCCGATCTTGTTATCGTTGATAAATACATGTAGGTCTAAAAAATTTACCGGCGTGGAACTTATCTCACAAGTAAAATTTAAATTTATGTCATTGTTATGTAGGGCTGCTACATACCCCTTAGCGGATTCTGCAGTTCTTCGCCAAATGATGAACAAGACATCGATGTATCTTCTGCAGCTTATTATCCTTTCATCCCACTCCCAATAGGTATCAGACCAGGCCAACGCTTCTCCCACCAGCCAAGAACATGTTTGCGTAGCTGGGAGCGAAACAGGTGCCCATGGCCATACCTTGTATTTGTTTATATAGTTGGTATGGATAATGAAAATGTTATGTAGACAAAAGTCAACAAACTCCATTAACATTTCACTGTGTTTAGTGAATTTCAGTGGACGTCCATTTAAAAAGTATTTTACTTTATAGTCTTTGTGGGCTATGCTTGTATACAGACCCTAAATTATTAGAAGAATGGGCAGAACATACCGCAAATTCATTGAAAGGAATGTTGTCCATCCTTGTAAAATTCGCATTGAGTACTGCGGTAAAGAGTGAAAGGACATCAGTGATTTGGGAAAAGATATTGCAACTAGCACTGATACGGTTAAAGAAGAAAAACTTAAAGAAGCTATGAAAAAACGCTTGATGAACTAGGAGCAAAAGATCAAACAACGCAGACTGAGCTTTAAATATATATATATATATATATATTTATTATATTTTTATAATATTTAAAAATGTTGAAATTATAATATGAATTCCAATAATTAGTTTAATAACTATTTAAGTAGCTATATGTAAATATATATATACTAATTATAAATGTGTGTTTAACTTTTTTAATTAAGTTAAAAATTTGTTAAAATATATACTAAAGCTTTTTTATTTTTTTATTAATGTTACTATTTAATAGGTATTATTTTAATTTATATATATATATATATATATATTTAAAAAACGATATTTAATACAACGATATTTATTACATCAATATTGTTTTCAATATTTTGTTCTTACCATTAGAAGTATAGGATGACAATATTTTTGACATCAGTATTTTGGTCACAATATTTTGGCAAGGGGATATTTTGCTGGTCTATACTTTGTCAGTGAACCAAGACTGGGTACATTAAATATCGTGTTATGATAAAATGAAATGATCTAACAAATTAGTAGAAGATTTAAATAAAACAGGCACTTCGATCAACATACTCCTTGTAGCTACGATACTGTTAAAGGCAAGTGTTAGCTATTTGATCAAACTAGAGAAAGTGCAAGGCATAGTTAAGGACAGCATCTTGAGCCTCGCAGGTGCACCATATTCTCTTAAGTGGGTTCTGATTTATTCGTCTCTAAGAGGTCAGCCTCTTAGCTGCTCATGTTGGTGGACTCATTCTCTCCTTCAGATAGGTAGCTTTTGAACCTGTCAGATCCCATCTTACTCTGTAAGGTAAAACGAGCTAGTAATGCCTCTACAGTGACTGCAGGATATACTGCTTCTCTGAGTGTTTCTGTAATAATAAAGTCACCCCAAACACCTTTTGCACTCCCTACACCACTGCTTATGGGGTCATAAACAACTTAAGGCCTATATGGTGACCTCTGTCTGCCTGGGCCACAGGTTAATGAATTTCGGAAGGTGTGTTATAGTTATGGTCGACTTTGCAACATTCATGTTCCTTGCCTGAGATTGAAATGCGAGGCATGGCGACTTTGGGCTGGAAAATTCAGACATAGCCCTAGAATGAAAGAATAAAAGTCCCTACATATCAGGGACATTTCCTTTTTGTTTCTCCAGCATTCAGACTTTGATTCTGAAAAATAAAAGCATTGCCATGTATCCCACACTGACATAGTGTACCACTGTTTTTTGCAAAAATGCTTCTGCCATGGACCACTTTTTTAGAAAATGCAGAGCTGGAATTTTGGTAATGTCACTCTCAGGTGACAGGGTCCTTCAGGGCGCATTTGGCACCTTGGCAGCAAAAACTCAAAGTTGACATCAAAATCCACATGGAATATTACACACACTCCACTGTAATAGATCACTAAGGGAACGAACAATAAACTAAGAATAATTCTGGAGATTTTGTAGAGCACCACAGGACCCCTTATGGCCACTATAATACACTTATACGGAAACAGTAGAGATTCTGGGATTTTCCAGTGAAGTCTAGAGAAGGTAAATTTCATTTGCATATAAAATCCTATGTTTTTCATTAGATACCTTTGTCATAGCATGCATTCAGTAAAAATCTTTCTATGACTGGCCAGTTTAAGGCACTTTTTGAAGTGCACATGGTCATGTTCTGGTCTATTGCTGGGATCAAAATTAGGGTTAGGACCCATAGCTTCTCAGTGGCATGACTAAACATACATGTGATCTAAAGGTTTGTTGATGAACCAAAAGTAACCTGCCTGATTTCAGGTTCTGGGCTGTGATGTTAATGCAGTCCAACATTTTCAAGTAGCAAGGATCTTTGTTCCAGAATCCCTTGTGTATGGTGAACAGAGACATTAGTTTGAACCTTATCTCCACTGAGATCCATTGGAATGCTTTTAGGAAGAATTTTGATTGGCCATATTTACAAAGATTAAGACCTATTTTGTGATCCTTGTAGTCTGCTGATAAGTGTTTTGGGAGCTTTTTATTGACCATGTTACAATAGTCCTCTGGCCTGCCACTATGTCTCTTGTCTATTCAATCATTTGGCTTGTTTGTCGTAGGGAAAGGTTTTTGCTGTGCAAGGTCAGTTGCAAGTTGACACCCTCGCTTCTCTCAAGCCTGTTTTCATTACACACTTGTTAAGGAAAGGCGCACCAGCCCTACAGATAGCAATTACTACATATATATGCCCTCATCTAAGTGCTATGTAAAATTCTTTAATCTCAGTTAAATTGGCTCAACTAACACATTAACAATTGTAAACAATGATAAATGGCTTGAGAAATTACAGTCTGAATTCTACCCAGGAAGTAGTATAGAACTAACTCTCCATAAATTCTTCAACACAGTTCCAAAAGAGATTCTGATCAGGTTTCTTAGGGGTATCAACGATCTTTGACTTCTTTTTTGCTAGGTGGCATTACTTTTTAATGCCTAAAAATACCCTTTCCTAAAGTCTGATGGGATTCCCACA
The DNA here is from genome assembly GCA_963921515.1 of Calotriton arnoldi. Lineage (NCBI taxonomy): Eukaryota > Metazoa > Chordata > Amphibia > Caudata > Salamandridae > Calotriton > Calotriton arnoldi. Next base: position 1,182,717 of record CAWUFW010005012.1, read on the forward strand.
AGGATCACCTATGTTATGTATAGTCTTAGACATATATGTCCACATTCAGAATATCATCACAATAGCAATCATCACTAATAAATCTGCAGAGATGAAGTTAAACTACCTTACCATAACCAACTTGCAAAACCATTTCCAGTCTCCAGACATGTGCTTGTCTGCCAGTTAAGTGATGGTGGATAGAAATTTCCTGAACCTCATTGGTTACAATTCTGACCTTCTGACTCAAAGCAAAATATACCATGATCCTCCACTTTATTGAAAAGGTTATAAAAAATCAATAGGCTTAAAGTAATCTGTGATTCAAAGAGAACTTTCACCATTATCCTTGACCCCCCTGCCTCTTTCTTTTTTCCATTCCTAAAATAACCACTCAGTGAGGGTTATTTCATTTACCAAACACTGGGACTTCATCTCCTGATGGTTACCTCTTGGTGAACAATCCATTTTGAAAGGCATCTTAATTAAGTTGCTGTCGCAGTGCCTTACCAGGCCCTGCTAGGTCTCAATAATTTAAACCTCAGCTCAACCTTTGGTAGCTGTAGCACAGAGCAGACAGGCTTAGCAAAGGAGAAATGTGTATTGCATTTATCAGTACCAAAAACTGTTAAAAAGTGCACAACAAAGCACAATAAAAATACCACTCTAATTAATAAATATAAAGAAACTAATAGACACCAAAACAATATAAGGTTGCCTTTACACGTTCATTATGCACAGGTCTTTCCTTCATGAAAACAGTGGCAGTGAGGAAAGAAAGGGGGCCCTGCAGGCCCCCCTTGTGCCTCACACCTTGTGCATGCACACAGGGGGGCACAACATGTGCCCCCCTGTGAGCATGGACAGATGTTGTGCCCCCCTGTGTGCATGCACAGACGTTCCAGCATGGCATGGACTTTTCAATCCATGCTGTGCTGGAACTTCCTTTGACGTCCCCATTGCGGTGCCCACTTTATAGGCACTGCCGTGGAAACACCAAAAGAAAAGCCCGCCAATGACTTAAAAATGTATAATAGGGCGGGCTGTCCCCACACTGGTTTGGCGCTGCAGCAGCAGGGCGGTCCCACTGCCACACAGTCAAACTCGTACTAAGGCCCATAGTGGTGATTTATCTAATGTATAGATATAGTTATGTAGTTTTGCAATGTGATAGGATACTCTTCTCTGTCAAGTTAATACAGTGGTTTTAAAACTGCAGTTAACAGGACACAATGGTCTCTCTGGAGTCACTCCTTTTAGTTGATGCGGTGTGGGAGGAGTAAATATACATTGCAGCCCAGATGACATTTACCTTTCAAGCCACTCATGCATTTCCTGCACCAATGACCCATGGCCTTGCTGGAAAGTTAAGCAAACCAATTGGGTATTCATCATGGCTTCAGTGAAAAAGGACAGGCTCTGTAACAGAGAATGACAGTGTCATTGTGCACAGAACTCTAATGCAGGCAAAATCAGTACACAAAAGTGAGGAGACCACTACAAAAATATGTCATTATTTTTAGAATGCATGTTTTTTGTGTGAAAACCAGAAAAAAGAATGCATTTTTTAGTTTCATGGCAGAGTTTCACAAGAATAAATCACACTTATAACTAATTACTATAAAGGTTTGGTTAAATAGCTCTGGACATTTCTGAAAGTGAGCAATTTACCTACTAGTGCTTTGTCCATTATAGGTGAAAAGTAAATTATTTTACCTCTCAAATAACCAGCTATAAGAAAGTGGTTTATTAGATGGGATGGATTGAGGTCGGCCACAAGTAATAAAGGCACTATCTGTCTAGGTTCAGAAAAAAGGTTTCAGTAATTTACACCTGAGCTCAACCACTGGTAGCTATGGCACAGAGCAGACAGACCTAACTGAGAGAAAATGTATAAAGCATTTAGTAATACCAAAACAACTAAAATGTAAAAAAAGCAACAGAATAAAAATCCAAATCCAATAGAGAATAATTTAATGAGAAAGATAACACCAAAATGACAACAAAACCAATAAGGGGAACAGGAGATATGAATTTTCAAAGATTCAGGGAAAAATAGCACCAACAAGTGCAACACACCAATGGTTGTCATTGGTCACAGTAGACAGAGACTTAGGCATAATTTCAGGCTGATCGTGATGAAGAACGGGGTGAATACACCAACTAGGTTCAATCCATATCGAAATGTTACCATGCTACTTTTTTCTGGAAGTAAAAACCTTACAGCAGGGCAAGGCAGCAGGCTATGTCTGAGGAGGGCTCCACTGTGTTGGATAGGCATTAGAAGAGGTCCAGGTGAATCTGTTGGTTTCAGCTGGGAAAGCTCAGTGCCACGAGGCCCCCACAGGTGATTTGCCGTACTCTATAAATATTTGAGTGATTGATTGAGAGCCAAAGGAATTCAAATATTTGCATCAAGGGAAGTCCTCTCGTTGGCCAGATACTTTTGGCACCTTAGTCCAGTCCAGATTTCTACCTTGGGACTTAGTCTCTTTTATGGAGTTTGGAATCAGCCACTGAGGCAAAGCTGTGGGCTGTATTTGACTCAGGCTCCAAGAATCTGTATACCTTCTCAGTGATGCTCTACTGAAATCCATTTGCTGATGCTGAGAAGCTCAGATTTGGGGAAACCTGTTTCTTCAGGCCAGCAAGGTGGCGCCTTTGCCGGATTAGCTTTGCAGGTATGCTGGGTCATCCAGAGGTCTTGACGTGTAAAAATGTTCCAAGTCTCAGGTTTTCAGAGAAGTAGGGAGAAGTCCAACCAGACAGAGCCAAGGTTTCCAGGACCTCATGAACAATACATGGGGGTGAGTGCTCACTCCAGTAGAGTCCAGCAGCAGGGTCTACAGAAGGTCCAGTTGGAACTGGTCAGCTAGGAATTGCAGGAAAAGGCCTTTTGCAACTATTTGTGTCCCTGTAGCTTGAACAGGTCAGTCTTATAACCCTTGGAGTCCACAACTTTGTCCTGGCTACAAGACGGAGCAGGTCCAGTCCTTCAGGGATGCTCTCTGTTCACAGACAGAAGATTCAGTCCTCTTCTGATCTTACTCAGGTCCAGAAAGTGTTCTGAGGAGGGTGCCAGGGGATGCCACATATATGCCTGGCATTAGCTTTTAGATGGGGGCGGCTCTTGGTCCCTCCCTAACCAATGGGATGAATGATCCCAGCAGTTCCTGTTGACCTTTAAGAAACAATCCTACAATGGCCCTCCCTCCTAAAATCCAAAGTGGAGAATGCTTTCTTCCTTCTTTAGAGTCTGTGTGCTCACCTGGATGTGTAACCAGGGTAATGAGTAGCCTCTTCTGTGTTGTCACTTCAAACAGTACTTGGGGCAGCTCTCCCCCACTCAGATTGAGCCCTGTCTGATTGGGAGGACAAAAGAAGACGCCTGAACAGGTATCATCTGACATCTGCTTGTGACAGGGGAGTCCCCTTGAAATCAATTAAGTACCTGGGCACTGCCCTAATGATCACCCTGTCAGAGGAACAAAATCACCTCCCCAAACTCAAGCCTTTGTCTCTGCTCTGGAAGCACTTTTTTACATCATTCAGGGTCATCCACCAAATAGGTGACATTTCGAAAGGGCTTGTAAAATAGCCTCCAGGAGTTTCAGGCAAGGAGAAGGCAACATTCCAAAAGTTACTTTTCCTTAATATGCATCATTAAAAATATGGCTTCCCCATTTAGTTGGGCTTCAAATGAATAGTAAAAAGAATTGTTGAATCATATTTTTAGCTGTTCTCTAACTGTACATATAAAAGTACATTTTAACACTGCTTCCCAGTCTTTCTCCATGGGACAGCCAGCCTTCCTATAGTAAAAATAGCTTTTGGGTGCTATTTACTGTAAAGACATGTTAACATTACATTTCTGCATGTGCTACTATGAAAATACCATTTACCCTGCATTGTGGGCTAAAAGGCCTACTTATGGATACCTTATTATTTTTTTTTTTAAAGTTTTATACCTGTCAAAAGAGCTTATTTTGACAGGTTGAATGGTAGTTTTTACACTGCTCCACTCAGGCTACAATGGCAGGCTGAAGCCATATTTGCACTGCCGCTGTAGTGTATGGCACAATAGGTGATGCAGTTCATTAGTGGCATTTAACTCCAAGGCATTGGATAAACTTTGTACAATGTAATGGGGTCTTAAAGGCAAGTCAAATATTCCAATTAGGTGTATGCTCTTTCAAACATCTTAAAAGGGAGAAAACAGGCACTATGTTACTGGTTAGCAGGGGTAAGGTGCACAGAGCTCTAAAGCCAGCAAAAACAGATCCAGGGGTTTTGGAGGGGAGAGGGTGACCAGGGTGATTTATCCCCATAGATTCCCACCTAGCGGGGAGTACCGCAGGGTTCGTTTTTGCTCCCATGCTCTTTCCTTTGGTTATGAATAGAGTGGTGTAAGTGCTGAACAATTGTCAGCATGACACCCCCCAAGAGAGCTGGAGAATGTGTCCCTGTACTTATTTTTGTAGGTGGCACGGCGTTACTCTCTCACACTCCGATGTGCTTGCAGCATCTGCTTAACCACTTTCTGGAAATTAGCAAATGTAGAGGACTGGACATCAGTAGAGGGAAATCTAAACTCACAACTATAAATCCTCTTCGCTAATTCAGAACTAATTAAACTGTGGATGATTCAACTATAGATCAAGTCAAGAGCTTTGATTACCTGGGAGTTAGGTTTGCATAGAAACTTACCTGGGACTAACAGCTGCAGAAAAGCAACTCCCTTCTATCCCACACAGCAGCTGCAATTGTTAGGAAAAGCAAATCATCAGTTCATAGAGCAGTATGTTTTATAATCAGCACACATGCTGCTAAAGGTTAAATATTTTATCCTGGCCCATAGTTTTTTTTGTTTGTTTTTAACACTAACTCTAACAGTTCTGATTTTATATATCCTGATTTTATCCTTCTTGTATTTTTATTTGCTATCCTAGAGTTGTTGTATTGTACACTTTTATATGATAATTTATGACCATGTGTTGTTGCTGCACTTTTATGGTTATACATGGCCGAAATAAAGTAAATTGAGATTGAGGCATGGTCATTTTCTATACCATGAAAAATGTTTTCGAACATATACTAAGGGGTCGATTGTAAGTGTGACAGTAATCCCATCTGTGGTGGAGATATTCTGTTTGCATCCGAAATGGGATTATGTGTCCCGGTTTATCAAACTGAAAAAAAACCATTAAGAATTTGGGAAGAACCTCTGGAAAGCAGTTTGGTAACGGTGCTCTCCCTTTGTTTTACGTATTCCAGTTGTTAAAACTCAGAAGTGCCGACTAAAGCTGGGGTAATACCTCCAGGTATCACTAATACTGGGAGAGGTATTTCTGCACCTTATTGCAGTGCCACTCATAATCAGCCCCAAGTATTAATACAGTTTCCAAGGAGAGTTAGCTCATGCCATGTATGACACTTTCTGCCACTCCTGACATTTCACCCAACAACATTTTGCATTCTGAGATGGGTAGTATCATGTTTCCCATTGAAAAGTCCAGCATGCAAAGTGATATTGGTTTAAAGGAAGGTGTTACAAACGGCATTGGACTTCTAGTAAGCTTTGTTAAAGTAAATCAGTGATTTCATTAGATGTCATAATCAGCATCATGAATATTATATAAGACTTAAAGCACTTTCCACTGGCAGCCCTCGCGGGGCAGCACATGCAGGGGGTGCTGCACCATTTCAAGGTAGTGTCACAGGCAGGCACTAGAGAAAAGGGGTGTTAGCAGATTGTTTTTCCATTTATAGTGTCCCTGCTGCTTGCATTGTTCTGGGAAACAATGCCTTTTCAGCATGGCAGTTTTTCCCAAAGACGTTCGGCTATTGGCAGTGACATGTTCCTATTTGTATGTGAAAGGCTATCTCAGCCCTCTCGCCCACTTGGCTGTTTAACCCTCAAGACAAAAAGGCAGAAAGTCAGGAACAAAAATGTTATTTTGCATTTCAAAACTCTGTCAAGTGCACTCTGACAAATCAGTCATTCCTTGCTTTTCAGCCAACAGCATTTTACATTATGGGGATCTACTTTTGCCTTAACACTTTCTTAATGGTTGTAAAACCCCCAAATACAAAGTTATGTTGGCTAAAATGCCAGAACAGGCAGAAGGGGTTATACAAGATATGAAGCCACTTGTCAAATATGTTATAATATGGTAGAAAGTCATCTAGTCCATTTCAAAATCTGCTTGTTGCAAACATAAACATGGTTTGTTGTATATTGCAAAGCATCTGTGTGCGGACAAATGTCCCATGGGACCAGTGCCATGAGGAGCAGGAAACAGCGAATGAGGATGAAGATGGGGATGAGGATGAAGAGAGGACAGAGAGGAAAATATAGGCACAATTGCTGAGACTAGGATAAGGAACACCATTGTGCAGAACTTTTGTAGTGGAGCCTGTATCAGCTTGATGCCCATAAATCCTATATTTGTAATGAAAGAGGGTTAAACAATGTAAATAAATGAATGAACACTTCCTATATGCAAGCAATTTCATTTAACACTCACTGTAAACATCTATACACTCACATCTCACCAATTTGTATTTGCCAAATCTCAAAGGTCTGTAGGTAGGTGTTATTCTCACCCCAGGACACCATCATGTGGTCCAAAATTTGTGTGCATATCAAGAACCTGTACCAAGCGCATGTGTGTGTGGAAGCCGTACACCAAACAAAGATAGCAATGTGGACCAGTGTGTACATGTAGTGAGTATGTGTGGTGAAACTGTGTACTGACTGTCACACATCCTACCACAATACAAAGGGAGTGTAAATGTAAACAGTGTGCATTGACTGAGTGTGTGTGTTGTAAGTCGTTACTTTTTCCACTGCGGTACACTCGCAGTGGCCAGTATAGTGACCCCTATATCATATGGTTGACATTGGGTATCATAGTCTGCAAATTATATCATGCACATATGAACAGGTGCCCTATTGGCCTAGCAACATAACTTTCACATCTAGACAATAAATCGGTGAGCTGGATGCCACATACACTATAGACAGGCTGAAGTAGCAAGTGTATGTCAATTATAGAGTTGGTATTGCATCCGTAACACATCCTTTGTCAGTAATACAGATAGACAGTATGATCTTCAAGTATGGCCATTGTCTTGTATGACAATGTGGATATCATTTGCATAGGAGTGCAATATTAATAAACAAAAAATGCCTCCTACCCAGATACCTACGTCAAGGCAAGCATAATACAAACTGTAAGACATATTGCTTATATCAAGATATGCACATCAGACAATATGTTTGCATATTTGGATTAACATCTCTTTATTGAATTGACACAGTACATTACATTACTAACCGCCTACATCCACAGGCCGGCGGAGATGGAACTTCTAGCATACAGTGAGTGTCATTTAATAACAATGGAAAGGGAACGAAAGGAGTGAAAAGTCAGGCCCAAGACGGGAGAAGACAGGAGGGAAGGGGGGGAGGTAGCCACAGGAGTCGAGTCTACTTAATGGTTCCCCTTTTGACTCTGGTGCTTTATGTGTCCACCTCAGGCGTCAGTGTCGTTAAGCGTAGGATTTTCAAATATTGAGGACAAGACAATTCTCGGAATTCGTCTGACAAGTACTGTATGCAGGGGTGCCACATTTTATCAAAGTGCTGCAGTTGCTGTGTGGCTATAGCCGTCAACTTTTCCATGTCCAGTATGTCCCAGACCTTGTGTAACCAATCCAGGTGTGTTGGCACCGCGTCTGTTCCCCACCTTGCAAGCAGGAGTTGTTTCGCTGCCCCCAGCAGCAAGATGATCGCTCTGCCTTTGTGCAAATGCAGTGGGTATGTAAGGGGATTGGGTAGGCCTAAGAGTATGTATCTTGGAAATTTGGGTATGTCAGTTTGAAATATAGTGTTGACCAAATCCAAAACTTTGGACCAGAAGGTTTCCAACTTGGGACAGTGCCAAAGTATGTGCGTAAGTGTGCCCTGTTGTTCACAATGGCGCCAACATCTCCTCTCAATGGACCAGTACCGCGCCGCCACTCTATCAGGCATGTAATAACAGTAGTGGGCGATCTTGAGGAGCATCTCTTTGCTAGTGGTATTCAATGCTGAGGAGCGCGCTCTGTGGAGTATGTCATTCCATTCCTTATCCGTAAAAGTACGCTCACAGTATCTCTCCCAGCGATTGTGGGATGGCGAGGCTAGGGGACGGATTGGTTTTACTAAGAAGGCGTAGATGTCTGAGAATAGCCTGGTGTCCGAGGTTCTGGTGAGAATCCACTTCTCGAATGCCAGCAGAGGTCTACTGGCATGCGGGCGGATCCAGGGCTGAGAAACCCAGTGCGCCCCCATGAGATATTGCCACTGTGTCGAGTGTGGTAGATTGTAGTGGGCTTGCAATGTGAGGAAGTCCATAAGCCCATCCGCATCAAATATGTCGCCAATTCGCTTGCAGTTGGCCTCCTGCCAGGGCTTAAACGCTGTCCCTGTAAGTGCCGGTGGAAAGTCGGGGTTGCCGATCAAAGGAGTTTGGGGCGATATTGGAGTGGAGAGCCCATGATGATGCTGTACCTTTGCCCACACCCCCACTGTAGCCCTCGTGACTGGGGAGACATACACGCCCAAGGGTCTGTGTGCTTTCAGCAGCCAGGGTACTCTCCAAATATGGGTGGCTGCCGGTTGATGAAGCACCAATGCTTTTCAGTGAGTGGGCGGGACCAGTCCACCATGTAGCAGAGCTGCGCCGCCTGGTAATAACACCGCAGGTTCGGAACGCCCAAGCCGCCAGCAGCCAGGGGGAGGTAGGCTCGGGCCCTGGATATACACGCTAGCCTGCCTTCCCGAATGAAATCCCACAGGAGGGATTGTATCCTATCCAGGGTCCACAGGGGTGGCTGGAAGGGCAGTGTTTGCATGGTGTAGAGAAGCTTAGGAAGATGTGTCATTTTGATTGCTGCAAGGGGACCCAGTCATGAAAGCTTATGCGTCTTCCATTTGGCGAGATCATGCCTTGCAAGTGCTAGAAGGGCCCCATAATTATGAGCAGCGGTGGCTGTGATTGCGGAGTGCACCCGTAGACCGAGGTACGGTATGTTGTCATCTGCCCAATGGTATGGATATTTGCCCTGAAGCCGAGAGCGCTCTATCTCAGGAATGGTGAGGCCTAGGAGCAATGACTTCTGAGGATTGATCTTAAAACCTGAGGCCGCTCGGAACTCTTCCCTCTCAGCTGAGACCGCATCTAGTGAGGTGTCGGGGTCTGTGAGCATGAGGAGCACGTCATCCGCTTATAGCATTATCTTATTCTCCCTGCCTCCCATTCCGACCCCAGAGATAAGTCGATTGAGCCTTACTCTTTCGGCGAATGGCTCCATGTACAGCGCAAAAAGTAGTGGCGACAGAGGGCAGCCCTGCCTGATCCCTCTCTTGATGGGGAAGGCAGAAGATTTAATGCCATTGACTTGTACATTCGCATGGGGGGCAGAGTAGCAGGAAAGGATCCAGCCTCAAAGCTTGGGCCCAAATCTGAATTTCTCCAGCACCGTGCGTAGGTAAGGCCAGTGTACGCGGTTGAATGCTTTCTCCGCATCTATGGTTAACGCTAGGGCTGGGGCTTGTGTAAGTTGAATTTTGTCCAGGAGATGGCACAAACTTTTAGTGCTGTTGCTACAACCTCTTTCCTGGACAAAGCCGGCCTGGTCGGAATTCACCAAACCCTGCACGCAGGGGGCCAGCTTGTGTGGCAGGATGCTGGGGAAGCTTTTTGCATCTAAGTTCAAAAGTGAGATTGGCAGGTAAGACGCGCAGTCCCTAGGGTCTTTTCCTGGTTTCAGGATCACTATGAGAGTGGCTTGGAGCATCGATTCCGGCAGCGTCTCCCCATCCTTCAGTGAGTTGTACACCCGTGCCAAGATGGGGGCTATCTGTACACCGAAAAGTTTATAGAACTCTGCTCCGTATCTATCAGGGCCCGGGGCCTTGTTAGGCTTTAGTTTCTGAATTGCAAGGAGGACCTCCTGTGCACTTATGTCCTTTTCCAGCCCTTCAAATGTGGACCCCGTCACCACCGGAGTAGGCACCGGGGCTAAGTAGGCTGCAAAGTCCACATCGCAGAGCTTCTCGCCCTGATAGAGCTTCTGATAAAAATCCCGGAAGGCATTAGCTAGCTCTACGTCCGCGGAACAAAGGGAGCCGTTGATAGACCGCACCTCAGGGATCCGCCGGTCCGATGCCTGAGCTCGAAGGAGGTGGGCTAACCTGCGCCCTGCCTTGTTGCCCCCTCCATAATATGTCTGACGTATTCTAAGAAGAGCACGCCCCATATCTAGCGCCCGCAGCTGTTTCCTGTCCGTGTTCAACTGGCGACGGATTGCTACCGAACCTGACCGGACATGTGCCGACTCCATGTCTTTGATCTGTGCTTCCAGGCTGATTCTCTCCTCCCTTCGCTCTCTATTGAATCCTGCCAATATACCTAAAAAGTGTCCTCGCAATACCACCTTCGGAGTTTCCCAAAGGATATGTATGGGACTCTCGGGGAGATCATTAATTTCCAAGAAAGAGTGGAGTACCTTTTGTGTATCAGCCCTTACATTATCGTATGTTAAAAGTTTAGTATTTAGTCCCCAATGGAGAGGGGCGGGCGTCTGTCCCCAATATTTAAAACGCAGAGTTAGGTAGTGTGGCCTGAGTGATCCAGGATGTAGTGAGAAAGTAATCTATGTGCGCATACGTCTGATGTGATGCAGAAAAGAAGGTATAATCTATTTCCCCGAGAGGCATGTGTCTCCAGATATCCGTGAGGCCTGCCTCACCCAGCCACTGCCAGGTGCCCTTTGTCAGACCCCCATCCTGTCCTGTCCTCGGGGCAGTTCTATCCCTCTGGGCATCTAGTGCTATGTTGAAGTCCCGACCCACGACTATGTCTTTATCGGGAGAGGTAAGCAGCAGGCCCAATGTATCCCTAAAGAAAGCTTCCTGCTGCTCGTTCGGGGTGTAAGTGTAGCAACCGTGAGCCTGGCACCCTGAATAGTGACCTGCAATGCCAACATCCTACCTGGGATCTCCATAAGCACCCGCTCCACCCTTCTCGCAAAGTGAGTCGCAAGCAATATAGCCACACCCCCCTTCTTGGTAGTCCCTGTGGAGAACCAACAGGAACGTAGTCTCCGCCAGTCTTCCTGGAGGAGGTGGGTTTCCTGTAGTAGGCAAATATCGCATTTCGAGTCTCTAAGCAGAGCCAAGACAGCTAGCTGCTTGGCAGGGGCATTAAGGCCTCGAACATTGAGGCTAATCAAGTTCACAACCATGGGGAGATATTTGAGGAAGCTTTTGTTCCTTCCGCAACTACCCTCAGATGATGAACCACCCCCTACAAGGATTAAGGCCAAGGAAAAAACTCCTGATACGGAGAAGATGGGGCAAGGAAAGCAGAGATAGAAAAGAAACAAAAATATCAACATTATAAACTTCCCCCTCTGGGGGGCACTGGAAGAGTCATAATAAGATGGGTCCATGTCACAGGCAAGCGCAGTCACCAACAGACGCGTTGGAGAGTTGGAGCTCAGCCAGTCACACCGCTCCTTGCCCGGCAGGGGAGGTCTGCGTACCAACCAAACAAGGGCCTCAGCTGTTGAGCCCCTGGAGAGAGACACCTCAGCTTTCTTTCTGCTGAAGATGGTGGAGTAGCCTACAGCATTCTTTTCTGCTATCTGCCTCTGTAGGTTTGCCCACGATCTTCTTCACACATCTAGTTGAGCAACGTGAGCCCTGCTTACCCCTCTCCAAACCTCGCACAGGCGACCCAGATGGACCCGCGTTGCCCAGCTTCGGGATGTCCAGCAGGTTGCTGGCCTCGTCCAGAGTGCGGATCACCCGGATTTAGTCTCGCCAGACGCATTGCAGGTGGAAGGGGTGGCCTCATTTATACCTGATCTTCTGAAGCTGCAGAAAGTCTGTGAGGGGTTTAAGGGATCTGCGTCGCTGGAGCATAATTGCGGAAAGATCCTGGTACAGCCAGATCCGGAGGCCATCAAATTCAATAATCAATCAATCAAACACACTTTATTCAGTTTCTGCATAAAACCATTAAAGTATTCTAAAACCATACATAGTAATTCAATATCTTTCAAATCTTGTGCAGCCGCCATTATGGCCTCCTTCTATCGGTAATAATGGAGGCAAGTAAGTATGTCTTGTGGTTGGCCCGGTCCAGAAGTTGGCCGTCCCGCGTGATGTGTGCAGTCAAAGATGATATCCTGGTCCTGCAGTGATGGTGCAATGTGTTTGAAGAGGCGGACCACAAAGTCCTCCAGGTTGGCCGTGACTGCCTGTTGAGGAACTCCCTTAATACGAATATTGGAGCGCCAAGATATGTTCTCCAAGTCCTCCAGCTGATACCGGAGCTCTATATTCTGGTCACACAGCTTCAGCAGTTCCTGGGAGTGACCCTCCACCTCCTCCTCTCTGGTATCGTGATTCTGCTCCAGGGAGGTCACTCTCTGATCAAACACCTCGACGTCATGACTAATCCCTTTAATATCGGCGACCGATATATCCTGTTTAAATTCAGCAAAATCTCCATGTAGGGATTCGAAGAGCCGCTCAAGGAATGATCCTAGCAATAGGATAGTCATCCCTTCCGGACGCATCACCCATGGCCACTTCACCCATCTCTGGGACCACCTCTGATCTTTTTGTATAAGTCTTGGTAAACATATCCTTTACCGACATGTCCTTCTTAGCGGTCCAGTGGGTCGACATGGCTGAGCACCGGTCCAAAGTAAATCCTGTCAGGGCCGTCGGTCGCTACAGCACTGATCCCTTCCGCTGGTGCCTTATAGCGCCGCTGTGCGCGACGCCTACTCTTTAGAGAAATAGCTCACTCCTCCTTAAAATTATGGGAGAACCCCGGGCTAGGGACAGCAAACAAGTCGGTCTACCTCTCACCAGACTGCAGAAGGCTGCCCTCTCAAGCCCTCGTCCCCCACTAGGCGCACCACCAGCAGCAGCCGTAGCCCAGTGCTCCACCGAACACTTCGAATGCCTCTGCCGCTATCACCAGGGGCCTCCACTGGTCCACCAACAGGCCCAGCACACAACAGGACAGCAATCCGGGTCTCAGCATGAGGGAACACCCCACCAGTCTTCCTGTTATAGACCTAGCATTGCCCGGTACTCCTCACAAGACAAACCAGTCAGTGGCAGGGCCCACATGTAGCTCCCCAGGGATGGGCTGGTCCTCTCCACCGAACCGCAGAAGGTGCATCCCCACATGCCCTCGTCCCCAGCAGGCCACTCCACTAGAGATGGGAGACTCTAGGGGACCCAGTACTAGGTCTCCAGCCACTGCCGCAATGGGGGGGGGCGCCTTCCCAGTCCGGCCACCAGGTTCAGGGGTAGGCGCTGCGACATCACATGCGGCCGCTTGAAGGGCAGCCCACCCAGTCTCCAGGCAGTATGGGGGCCTACGACCCCAACAGATCACCTGGGGCAGCTAACCCCACAAATTAGGGAGGGCTTGGTCCCAGCTGCCACACCAATTGCCCAGCCCCAGGTCCGCTCCGCATCAGGGCCCGGGCCTCAGATCACCTGCCTAGTCAGCTGCAGGATTAGGGAGCTGGTGCCCGCCCCAGCCCTGAGTCCAGTATAGCATTCCCAGGCCCCCAGATCCGTCTTCTCCTGTACCCGGGGATGCGGAGACTCTCACAGTTAAGTGCCGGGGGAGCGGGCCGATCACTGCTCACCCCTGGATCCGTATTCCTCGCTCGCTAGGCCACAAATGTGCTACTCAGCAGGGCTGCGGCCACCCACAAGGCCCGGCTCCGGCGCGCAACACCACTCGGCACTCCTGGCCCGGGGTCTGCGACTGTCGCTGCCAAGTCTGCTGAGCCCCGGAGGCACAGGACACCTTGGGCCTCCGGGCAGACATGCCTATGATGCCTCCTCCATCTAGGTACTTCTTGGGTAATGTCATGCAGTATGCAAGAGGGTAAAATCTATGGCCAATCACCTATGTGAAATTAGTAATGTGTAGCAAGTACACGTCTTGTGCCTCAGCAGTGCCTCACTGTTATGGCAAATCCACAAGGCCACACACATTGCAGCATAGATTGACTCTGTGTCAGGTAGTTGAAACATAAACAGAGTGTGGCTAGCTACAGCCAAATCGACAGACCTGTTGGACACTTCTCCAAGAATGACACATGGATATACCTGGAACACTTTAACTTAGATCACATAATGAAATTCAGCCAACATTTAACCGGTCAACCTGCACAAAGGGAATATGGTTAAGTGACAAACCCGACAATTGAGTCACTTTGGGATTGTATAAAAATCATAGCCCTCCACACAGTAAGTGCACCAGGTTTAACAGAGTACAAGTAAAATATAAAACTGCCAGCACAAAACACCCACGCCCGGAGGGCATGCAAAGGAATGAATGATACAATCACTGGCAGGTTGGCCGGTTACATGGAGGTGGGCTTTCCTTATGGCTCGACCACAAAGTTAAAGTAATGCAAGCATGGAATGAGGGATTCACTTCCAGACAATAAGTGATAATTGGCATCGCCGTTTTTCTAACAAACTGAATAGACTACCCACTATTTGTGTTCTTGTAACCAACCCCCTCTACCCTCCCCATCTTTTCTTTCCTACCCTAGAAAGAGTTTGACTGCAAGACGGCACCGCCTGCAAGAACTGCATGACCTTTGTCTTTATTAACTAGAGGGTTAGATTTTTTTTTTTTAAAGAGGCATATGTGAGACACTATGTAGGTTTCCTGAATTAGTCACAAGAAACCCATCTGATTTGGAACCACATCCTAAAAACCGGGTAACAACCAAGTGTTATAGGAAATTAGAATAAAAACAAATAACAAAAACACTCCACACTTCACTTGGGAGCACCATAGTCACAGTTTTATAGGGATATAGTTAGTGTCAAAGAGATATATATATATAAACAGATAGGTTTTACAGTGTCACAGGAATTTCAACAAATAGATATGTTCTAGACCTTGAACGTAATTCAGGATACCCACACAGTTAAAATTACACCTCGTGTTTGTCTTTTGAATTACTTTTCTGTCTTGCAGGAAACACCTCCGGACAAAAGAGTGTGCATGGTGTGCGTGCACATAAGAGAAGGGATACAAATAAAACACAGCCCCGACGAAGGCCCCAGACCCGATTGGGGTCTTGGAGCGGGCCCAAACATGTTGGCACAGAGGGTATAATTGAATGATTATATTCAATAAAATCCCACAACCTTTTATTCATACCCTGGGTACCCTTGAAAGAAAATAGAATCTTTGGGTATACCTAGAGATATTATTAAACCACCCTTCTGGATCCCTGCTTGTCCAGTTTGACTTTATCTAAGAACTCCCATTGCATATATGGTTGAGTCCACCCTGGTGGTACCATCTTACCAGGGTGTGGATTGGCGCCAATGATGAAGCATGTCACGATAAGTGAGTGAGGCATCTTCTCCAATATCTATGGATGTTGCAGAGGTGCAAACTAAATTCCTGAAGTAGAGGAGGTTCTTCCTCTCCCCCCCTTTTTTGAAATGCTCTAAGAATATCAGTTGCTCTTGTGTGTGAAGATAGGCTACATCAACAGTCCACAAATGGGTGAGATCCACAGGTGGGAAAGCAAATAGAGAACAGTACCAGTTGAGAAGTACACTTGCATGGCCATAAGCACAGGTCAAAAGACACAGAGAATTGCAACCGGACAGTTGTTTGGTGGAAAGAGGTGAAGTCCAAATCTTCGTCCTCTGATGTGTGTGGTGCCTCATGCGAGGGGGATGTTGTTGGTGCCAGAGGCAATGGAGGCACACACACATCAGGGGCTGAAGATGTGGAGCCCCTGTCCCCAGCAGCATTTCTCTGTGCCAACAAGTAAGGCAGCACAGAGCTAAGAAGGTCCTATTGGTTTGCCAGCACAGCAACAACATTGCTGTTAAATCACCCATTGTTGCTATGTAGGAGTCCTGCTTCTGCTCCATGGACTCCAGGATGTTGTGGATCACCCTCAGCTAGTTGGCAACCTTGCTGGTGCCACTTCGTCAGGGCAGTTGTTTGTGCCTTTGCCTCATGACACCAGCAATGTCAGCCAGGGACTGATCCAAGCCATGGAGCGGAGGGTAGGTTCCTCTTATAGCCTCTGAGGTCTCCTAATTGATAGTGAGGTAACTCCGGACTCCCTCTAGGGTGCTCTCCACAGTCTCAATCCCTGCCCGCTACCATTCCACCACTGTCAAGTGTCTAGTTCCTCAGGAGCAGTACCCTCAAGAAGCCCACCTTCCGGCAGCTTTGACTCTGCGTACAATACACCAGAGGATCAAAGTGGCAAGACGAGGGGAAGGGAATTATTTGTATTTTTTTTATTTATTTGCAAAGTTTTATATAGCGCTGGCTAGACCCGGAGGTTTCAGAGCGCTTTACATGAGGTTCAGCGATTCACATGTTACATAATTACATCAATTACAGGAGCCAAGTATAGACATAGGAGAAAAACAAGAGATTACCCAATAGTATGAATCATGGTGGGAGGAGGCGGGGGAGGAAAGGAAACACAACGGGGAGACAAGGAAAACAATGTCAGATGTCCGGCTGGGTAGGTGACGGAAGAGGGGGTGAACCAGAGCCAAACTCCTCTATAGCTGCATAGGACAGCTCCACCGGGCATCGGCCAAGGTTGCTCGGGCTCCGCGGTGAGTACAAACAGTTAAGGTATCCGCCCAGGGGGCATCGTCATAGTTCCATCGAAATTAGGGAATTAGGGAGGGTACTGCGGGGAAGGAGACCTGGAACGAAGATAATGCAACAGTTGAGTTCTGGTTCTCTGCTATCTTCTTCATAAACATTAATGCATATATTATAAACTAAATAACCTTTACCTGTGAAAAGAAATCAAGGAATTCAAAGGAATCATATAGTTGTAAAATCACTTATTCCCAGTGGTATTGATTAAAACTTCCTTGATAGCACTCTCCTGAATGCCTGTTGTAATACCACTGAATCCAGATTAATTGAAAGAATATATATAGGGTTCTTATCTCAAAAAGAACTGAAGTTCGCTGATTAGTCAACAATATTCAAAAATGAGTTTACTGACGTTCGCTGATATACTCAAGATACTGAAATAAATATTTGTCCTTGAACTTTAATCCTTCTGTAATTGCGTCGTTCTTTATTACTCTGGAGTAATTGTAGTTTATCTTAGCTCTCATTGGTTTTCCTGTATTTCCAATTATGCCATTATTGATCTGTGCCAAGTGTGTCCTGCATTTTAAACTGTGCCTTTGTTGATCTGTGCCATTTTGGTACCTTGAGAATGCTACACGTTGGATTCTCACGTGCGCATTTACCAATTGTCACAAAACGCGGTTCTAACGTTCAAGATCAAGAAATCAAAACTAAAAGAACCGCCATCTCCTACCTGAGTGCCCACGTCCCTGGAATGTTCTTTATGGACAGGGAAACTCTCTGGAAACGGAAAACTGGTCACGCAGCTACACGCCAAGGAACCGGAACAAAGATTCTCCTGCCGCTTGAAGACTCTCCTGCCACTCGTTGAAGCCGAGTAATAATCAGCAGGGAGCGGATGGGTGCGGCCGTCTTTTATAGAGGCTGTGCGACGTACGGCAACCTCCGTGCATCAAAAGGCTGCACAGCGCGAACAAGGCGAAGAGAACGCCAACTACAGAATGAAAAGAAAGAAAGTTATTGCAAGAGTACTGCTATAAGTACAATAGCGGGAATAGACTGGAATAAAAACGTATTCCTTGTCTTGTACAATGTTTTGAGCACGTTGTAGTCTTAAGCAACATAAAGGCATGGTAAAGCATTGGTGAACACAAAGGCATGACAGTGCAGATCATGCAGACCAGCTGCTAAATTTGCAGAACACAACCAGGATGACACAGAGTGTTAGTGGAAGCATTGCCATAAGATACAGCACAGTGTTAAGCGTTAGGGGTAGCGTTAGGGGTCGTGACAACCACCTCATGTTGGACTCCTACTGCACAATGTTGGAATTCAACTTGGGGGTCCTCGGAGTCCAAGGCTGGGGGTGGGCTGGCTGATGGTGTTTGTGGGTGATAGGCGGATCCTCTGGAGACCGTGCAACGCTGGCGGTCCTTCCCGCAACTGTAGATGGTGTCTGAATGGAGTCCAGTCTTTATCAGAGGGTGTCTTGGTCAAGGATGGCAGGCTATCAGCCTCAGCAGGATCCTCATCCAGTGCAGGCAGCTGGTCAAGAGGTGTTGATACATCCTCTGCAATGAAATAAATATATGTTGATGGTGATCTATTTTAGATGGCGACATGAGCAATCTGGTTGATATTCAGACTTCCTACTAATTCACTTTCAAGTCAATATTGATGCTTAGGACATCTGTTCCTCATAGGTTTTGAGGTCAAATTCCCCTGTAGTAGCCTTTCAGATGGCAGTATCTCTGCATTGTTTACACAACCGCTGTGTGACAAGGCTGACTTGTTGTGTCATGACACATATTGCAACACAGTTCGGTGGGCCTGCATTCCTGCATGTGTGATATGAGGTAAGGTCCACATCTGCCTTGGTGATTGTTTTTTTTCATGATGCCTATACTGATGGCGTTTGACATATTGACACGACTACTGTGCACACTGCATCTAGTCCCCAGGGCGCATGCATTCCCTGTGACCAGTATTCAACCCACAGCTCATTTGAAGGTGATGTGGGTTTGATCATTAATTAGTTATGTTACTGGAGTCTGCCTTTCACACAGTACACCATGGCACTCTGCCTTGTTGTGCTGTCTTGCATGCACAGTGTGCTTTCATTTGGCCAATGGTTCAATTTTTCACACATATCCTGCACACCTCTACACAGCTTCTACCTTTTCTACATGGCAGCAATGTGTGAGGGAATGTACTTACCACGCTTTTCCTATTTGTGTATACCCATGTGATTTAATTGCACACGCAGTTGGCTCCTTTTTTGGACAGTGGGCACTTTGTACCAACTCTGAGGGGTTGGGCCCAGCCAAACTAGGTATATTGCTAGCACTGATGCGCACCCCATTTCATCATTGCCAGAGTTGGTTATCTGCAGAATATCACACATTGTTTGACTCAGGCCCCTTCACTTGTACATGTACATGCCTCCTCTGGCAATCCTGATTTTGGGCGAGGGACTCAACTTACTCCCACACACTGATGGAACCCAGATAATACATTGACTCTCATGTGCCTAAAACACCTACAATATGCATGACCATATCCAATGGGCTGACATGGCTGGCTGTTTCTGAGGACTATAGGTCAAGCTGTAGCCCACATGGTAGTAGTGCTGTAATTGGTGACATGTACCTACCCAGGTTTTCCACACAACTGGGCCCATTTACCTCAGCCTCCAACCATCCCTGACTCCTGTCCTTTGTGGTGGCAAACTAGTTCATCCTATACCTTGACAGAGCCCTGTTTCACATCCTCCGACTTTGACATATGTAGCATGGTGAGATAATTTGCCTTCAGACTCCCTCCTGCCACATGCTACATCTTCATCCAGGGCCACATCACATGTAGGATGTAGTACCACAATGAGATCTTCTCTGTCATCCATTCCCAGCTGCGACACAAGTGTGACGCTGTCAGACACGACAGGGCATGTATTTTTGTCAGGCTACTTTGCAGTATACATATTCCATCTCACCCCCTTCCTATGCAATGGCTCCCCCTTCAGACACAATGGCAGTTCAACGTGCTCAGCCAGTGTCTACAATGCACTGCACTACCAGAACCCACCAGGGCCACACACCATCTTTTGTTTCAACACACATGATGCTCTGGTGTGCATTACTTGCATTCACCCCCACATCCAGTCTGATTTAGTACATGACAGGAGTTCAGTAGGTCCCTACCATGACAGCTGATGCTTGTGTGCTCTCACCCCACACATCAGGCCAGCTGCGTGCTATGTAGTTTCATGCAGCTTACTATACACATGGCTCTTGGCATGTTCCTATGTCTTAATACTTCACATGCCACACACCTGACCCCTCCTCTCAGATGAGCAGTTTCTCCACTGACAAGCCCATTCCATTCCATTGTTTTACAGTTCAGATATGTGTGCATGGGCCAAGTTAGACACAGTGGCCTCATGGGGCAGGGTGACCTGAAGTGTCACAGTCAGTTTGGGCAGGGTTAATGTGTCCATATATGATGTGTTGTTCTAGTCCATGTTTTTTATTTTATATTCTGGGACATGTAGTTCTGATGACTCATATTGTACATTCCACTACCAGTGCCAATATACAAAGGTGAATCTAGACTGGAGCTGCACTTCACACATGGAAGGGAGAAACATGACATGGCTGGCCTGCGCTGTGCCACATGTAACTGGGCAGTGTGACTTACATTTGTATGATGTTTAATGGTACATGACCCAGATTCCTGCCCTTTGCCCTGCACACAGCGCAGTGGAGTGCTAGGACATAGCTAGCTGCACTGCACAACATGGCCTTTTTTTTCCACATTGCCCCTTTTTTGCGATATACCCTGTAGGTCTTGTTGTTCCTTGTGGGTAGCACTGTCCTGTCCCGGAACTCCTGACACCAACTCCTCTGGGATGACAGCTTGCATCTGCTCCTACAAGGCATTCAGGTACTTCTGGGGCACTGGGCTTCCTCCTCCAGTCTGCCAGGCTGCCTTCAAGTTGTTGGGCAGTTTCATCTTCGTCATGCCCTTATAGTCATGCCAGCGTTTTTTTACAATCAGTGACTGTCCTCTTCGCTTGTCCCACGCTGTTGATCTTGGTCACTATGGTCAGCCAAATGGCCTCTGTGAGAAGTTGGCCTGGTATATGCTGTCAACTAATTATAGTGGGCACCTTGCACCAGTCCAAACAACCCCTTATTGGAGATAGGTTAAAGACAACCTTATTGAAAGCTATCCTAGTGGTAGCTATGGAGAGCAGCCTTCAGGCTAAGTCTTGAAGGAATGTAAAGCAGCTTGTTTTTCCAGTCTATAATCTCTTGAGTGACCAAATGAAAGAGCACCACACCAGGTAAATATTCAAAATATATGTATTTATTGCTAAACACACCCCTCTAGTCTCTTTATGAGGCTAGAGTTCGAAGTACATAAGTTAGAAGTTATTTCAACACAGTAATAGCACAAATACACGTTTGGGCCCTAGGGGCGTACCAAACCATATACCAATAAAGTGGTATAAGAACCACGACTGAACTAGACACAAGGCCTAGAGCCTCTAGAAGTGCTTGGACCACAAGGAACCACCCAAGGTAGTGAAACAGGGGACCCATGGGGGACGCGTGCAGTGTAAATACACAACCGCGATACGCCGTTGACTTCTATGGAGAAAGTCGTGATCGGGAAATTAAAGAAAAGGGACACTTAAAGGAGGACTTAGAGCAAACCCTTTGAGATCTAGGACTTTGAAGAGTCTCTACCCACGGGAGCACCGGAGTACTCGTGTTACCTCACCCAGGGAAGCCGGGTGCATAGGTGCCTTTCGGGGTCGGGTTTCGTCGTCGATTTGAATGACGATCTGCTGCAAAGTGCTGCTGGCGACCAAGTGAAAAGTGTCTGGGTGGATCCAAGAGTGGATCGGAGATCTGAAGAACCTGAAAGCAGAGGGGACAGAGTCTGGGTCACTAGCCAGTAACCAGGAAGGCGATGGACAGATGCCCACCGATGTCGAGTGCTTCAGGTGCGTTGACAGTCATCTTGACTCTTCAGCCACGAGGTCCAGGAGGCGTTGTCGGCGACCAGGAGCAGGATTCGGGCTGGTACATGATGTCTGTCGAGTGCTGAGGTGTCGGCGACCGGATTGGACCCAACAAGCCTTGGCAACGGCAAGTCTCGATGCAGAGGAAGATCGTCGATGGTGCAGACCAGCAAGGTCTGGAGAACTCACTCAGCAAGGGTAAGTGAGGGCAGGCCTGGAGCAACCAGGATGCCAAGTAAGAAAAAGATTGGCCTTCGTTAAGGGCTACTAGCCAACGGGCTAGCGACCGCGAAGGAGCCTCGAGACATCGCACGTGGATCTGGCTCACAGGACACTCGTGGAGTGGAGGCCAGTGATCTTCGGTGCAGTTGGTGCTGGAGGCTAGGGCTACTCGGAGCCCAAAGCACGACTTCGTGGGAGACCCAGAAAAGGATGCACTTGCAAATGTGCTCGGTGTCCAGGGGTCACGGTCTCAAGTCACCCACGATAGCTACGGGCCTCAGCTTTGCTGGGGACTCAGGGTAGCCTCGGGGAAGTCTGAGAATCCACCTCTGGTGATGCGATGACTTCGGCGTCCGACGGGAGCTTCAGAAATGCGAACCGGACAGATGCTTCTTTGGTGCCTGCCAAGCAGGGGAGTCACTCCTTGACCCCAAGGGAGATTCTTCTGTCCTCTAATCATGAGTAGAGCGTCGAAGGTCCAGAATTCTGTTTCAGAGTTTCGTCCAGGGATAATCTAAAGTCCTAAGGACTGGGTTCCTATACTTATACTAAGTTTAGGGGTTGGACTACTCTGTGGCCCCACCTATGGGTGGGTCAGGGCAGAGGGGTGGCTTCACCCCTTTCCCTTTGTCCAGTTCGCGCCAAAGCAGGGGCTGCAAGCCCCTGATCCGGTTTGAACTGGGGTATGCACAGGGACACCAAGTGTGCCCTCAGTGCAGGACTTCAAAGCACCCGAAAGTGCTCCCGCCCAGCCCCAATACACATTATCCTGTCTGGGGAGGTGGTCACAACTCCCTGGGACAGGAAACCTATTGTCCAGGCCTCCCCTGCCGGAGTTTCGTCCAGCAGCAGGAGGCCAGACTCGTGTCTGTGGCAACAGCATCCATTTTGTGATGCCAGGGCTTTGGAAAGAAGTTACCGGGCTAGCCAGAGTTAACATGTCTTTCCCTCTAGAAGGGTGGAATGCTACCCCCGCCACCAGAATTGGCGGGGGTAGTATTCCAAGATGTTTGACACCAAACACGACATGTTTAGGTGCAGCCATTCCAAAGTTAGCATTTAACGCGAGGTTATAATGCGCTTAAGAGTATATGGTCAGGCTGCACTACAAACAGCATCAGAGAAGGGTCTCCAAACGCTGCAGAGGGGCCCTGCTCATGCAGGGGCACCCTCTCACATAGGAACCATGCACTCTGCCTTTAGGATTGATAAGGTCTGCCTTAGGAGTGACTTATAGGTTTATATGTGTGTATGTATTTAGTGATATAGGTAACCTATATCACAGTAAGGGGTGCATGCACCACCTTACCCAGGCTGCAGTAGCAGACCTGTGGTGTCAGTTTGGATGGCCTTCCAGGGGTGGCATAATACATGCTGCAGCCCCTGGCAGGCCTCTGAGGTACCTATGCCCTTGGTACATAGTATACCATATACTAGGGACTTATAAGGGCACTCCAGATCCCAATCAGTGATGTGCCTAAGGCACATGGAAACCATTTTAGAGAGGAAGCAGCTAGGCTGGGGTTCTGATTAGCAGGGCCCCAGCCAGACTAATGTCGAAAAACAGTGAAGCATCAGCAAAAAGTGGGGGTACCCATGTGAAGCAGATCCTACTCTCCTACACAACCCCCCCCAAACGTAGGGACATTAAACTAACCTTGCCCAGTTAAGTCTTCATGTTCTAAGTGGAAGTACCTAGAGAGTCCATCTGCATTGGCATGGTTACTCCCAGGTCTATGTTCCACTGTAAAGTCCATCCCCTGTAGGGAAATGGACCACCTAAGCAGTTTGGGGTTTTCACCCTTCATTTGTTTTAGCCATAAGAGGGGCTTATGGTCTGTCTGAACCAGGAAGTGTGTACCAAACAAGTATGACCTCAACTTCTTCAGAGCCCAGACCACAGCAAAGGCCTCCCTCTCTATGGCTGACCAACGTTTCTCTCTAGGGGTCAGCCTTCTGCTAATGAAAGCTACTGGCTGATCCTGACCTTCTTCATTCAATTGTGACAGTACAGCCCCTACCCCCAATTCAGATGCATCAGTTTGAACAATGAACTTCTTGGAGTAATCAGGACTCTGTAGAATGGGAGCAGTGCACATGGCCTGCTTCAGGTCATCAAATGCCTTTTGACAGCTAACTGTCCACTGAACCTTTTTGGGCATTTTCTTAGAAGTTAAGTCATTCAGGGGTGTCACTATTGATCCATACCCCTTGACAAATCTCCTATAGTACCCAGTCAGGCCTAAGAAGGCTCTCACCTGAGTCTGGGTAGTTGGAGCAGTCCAGTCCATGATAGTCTGGATCTTGCTCTGCAAAGGTTGAACCTGGCCTCCACCCACAAGGTGGCCCAGGTACACAACCTGACTCTGCCCTATCTGGCACTTAGTGGCCTTGATAGTCAGGCCTGCCTTTTGCAGGGCCAGTAAAACATTCCTGAGGTGGACCAGGTGATCCTCCCAGGTGGAGCTAAAGACAGCAATATCATCTAGATAGGCTGCACTATAGGCTTCCAGACCTGTGAGAACTGTATTCACCAACCTCTGGAAAGTGGCAGGTGCATTCTTCAGACCAAAGGGCATCACCACAAATTGATAATGCCCACTAGGGGTTGAGAATGCTGTTTTGGGCTTTGCAGTATCAGCTAGTCTGATCTGCCAGTAGCCAGCTGTCAAGTCAAATGTGCTGAGATATTTGGCTGAGGCCAAAGTATCTATGAGCTCATCTGCCCTTGGTATTGGATGGGCATCAGTCCTAGTGACTGCATTGAGACCCCTGTAGTCCACACAAAACCTCATCTCTCTTTTTCCACCACTGGTGTGAGGTTTTGGCACAAGGACCACTGGACTAGCCCAAGGGCTATCTGAGGGTTCAATAACTCCCAATTCCAAAATTTTCTGGACTTCAGTCCTGATACAGTCCCTGACATGGTCAGGTTGCCTATAAATCTTATTTTTAATAGGCAGACTGTCCCCAGTGTCCACTTCATGAGTGCACCAGGTGGTCTGAGTGGGTGTCAGTGAAAACATATGTCTAAACTGATTGAGAACTTGCCTGCAATCAGTTTGTTGCTGGGTAGTGAGGCTGCCTGCCAAGGCTACACCATCTACTGACCCATCGTCAGGGTTCTGTGAGAGCAGGTCAGGAGTGGGTCACTCTCTTCCTCCTGCCCTTCATCAGTAGCCATGAGCAAGCCCATGTCTGCCCTGTCCACATATGGTTTTAACCTGTTGACATGGAGAACCCTGTGGGGACTCCTGGGTGTTCCTAGGTCTACTAAGTAGGTAACCTCACCTTTCTGCTCAACAATAGTGTGGGGTCCACTCCATTTGTCTTGGAGAGCTGCTGGGGCCACTGGCTCCAACACCCACACCTTCTGTCCTGGCTGGTAAACAGTCAGAACAGCTCTTTGGTCATGCCAGGCCTTTTGAAGTTCCTGGCTAGCCTCAAGGTTTTTGGTTGCCTTTTTCATATACTCAGCCATCCTGGAGCGGAGACCAAGTACATAGTCCACTATATCTTGCTTTGGGGGCTTGAGAGGTAACTCCCATCCTTCCTTCACCAAGCACAGTGGACCCCTCACAGGGTGGCCAAACAGAAGTTCAAAAGGGCTGTAACCAACCCCTTCTGAGGCACCTCCCTATATGCGAATAAAAGGCAGGGCAAGAGTATGTCCCATCTACGCCTAAGCTTTTCTGGGAGCCCTTTAATCATGCCCTTCAAGGTTTTGTTGAATCTCTCAACTAAACCATTGCATTGTGGGTGATAGGGTGTGGTGAACTTATAAGTCACTCCACACTCCTTCCACATTGCTTTTAAGTACCCAGACATGAAGTTAGCACCCCTGTCTGATACTACCTCCTTAGGAAAGCCCACTCTTGAGAAGATTCCCAGGGGGCCCTTGCCACCACAGGTGCTGTAGTGGTCCTGAGGGGAATAGCTTCTGGGTACCTGGTGGCATGATCCACTACCACCAGGATAAACCTGTGCCCAGAGGCTGTTTGGGGATCCATGGGACCAACAATGTCAATCCCTACCCTTTCAAAGGGCACCCCCACCATCAGGTAGTGGTTTCAGGGGGCCTTTGTAGTGCCACCTGCCTTGCCACTGGCCTGGCAGGTTACACAGGAGCGACAAAACTCCTTGGTGTCTTCAGACATGTGGGGCCAGTGAAAGTGAGGGACAATTCTGTCCCAAGTCTTGTTCTGGCCCAGGTGACCTGCTAAGGGAATATCATGGGCTAGGGTCAATAGGAAGCCCCTGAACTTCAGAGGTATAACCAACCTCCTGTTACCACCAGGCTTGGGGTCTCTACTCTCTGAGTACAGGAGTCCATCATCCCAATACACTGTATGGGGACCACTAGCTTTCCCAGCAGCCTCAGCAGCAGCTTGCTGTCTGAGGGGTTCAAGGGAGGGGCAGCTCTGTTGCTCCTGGCTCAGATCTGCCCTAGAAGGTCCCCCTGTCCCCAAGAACTCAACCTGGTCAGGTTCAAGTTCCTCTGGGACAGTTCCTTCTTCAGGGCTGAGATCATCCCCCTCAAGGGACTGATCTTCCTCCTGAGCCAAGGGGAGGGCACTGCCTTAACCCTACTACTCCTCCTCTTGGAAGGCACTTGGTCCATTCTTCCAGAATCCAAGGCCTGTTCAGTGCTAGACATTTTGGCTTGTGACCTGGTCACAGCAAACACATCTGCAGGGATCCCCAGCATTTCTGCATGGGTCCTGAGCTCCACTTCTGCCCAAGCAGAAGTCTCTAAGTCATTGCCAAGCAAGCATTCGACTGGTAGGTTTGCACTCACCACAACCTTCTTAAGGCCAGTTACCCCTCCCCAGGAGAAGTTAACAACTGCCAGAGTATGGTCTGTTCTGACATTGCTAGCATTGGTCACTTGGTACATCTCACCAAGTATAACTTGCCCAGGATTCACAAGGTCTTGTGTCACCATTGTGACACTTGCCCCTGTGTCCCTAAATGCCAAAGCCTCACGTCCATTGATTAAAGGCTGTTGTCTGTACTTGCCCAGATTACTGGGACTCACAGTGGAGGTCACATCCATGCCTCCATCACAGACTAACAAAGCCTGAGTCAGTTCTCTGACTAGGTCAGAGCCCAACTCAGTACCCAGGGTGAACCCTACTAAACCCTTGGCTGGAGCACTCCCACCAACAGTACTAGGGGGAACAGGTGCCTTAGGGGCATTGGTGGGTGCTGGACTGGAGTCTTTGGACTTGGTGCAATCACTGGTCCAGTGGGTCTTTTGCTTACAGACCTTGCACCATGGTTTTCTTTGGCCTTTCCCTTTGGTAGACTGTGAATCCCCACCAGAAGAACATTTTTGGGGGCCTGATGAAGACTTTTGATCTTTACCCTTCTCCCCACCCTTTTCAGAGTTCTTAGCATCTTGCTTCTTGGTTTCCCCACCTTGGTTCTGTAACTTCTGCTTCACCCTGGTTCTGACCCATTTGTCTGCCTTCTTTCCCAATTCTTGGGGAGAGGTCAGATCAGAGTCTACCAGGTATTGATGCAACAGCTGATTTTGACAGTTATTAAGAATCTGCTCCCTCATTATCAGATTGTACAATCCTGAGAAGTCACACACCTTACTGCCCATCTACCAGCCTTCCAGAGCCTTGGCAGAACAATCCACATAGTCTACCCAGTCTTGAGTCTGTGCTTTTTGGGTATCTCTGAACTTCAACCTGTACTGTTCAGTGGTTAGGCCAAACCCATCAATAAGAGCACTCTTCAAGACCTTGTAATTATCAGCATCCTCCTCTCTAACAGTGAGGAGCTTATCTCTACCTTTGTCTGCAAAGGAGAGCCACAAGATTGCTGCCCACTGCTCCTGAGGGACCTTCTGTATCTTACAGGCCCTCTCTAGAGCAGTTATCCACTTGTGGATGTCATCCCCATTCTGATAGGGAGGGACAATCTTGCTCAGGTTCCTATGGTCATAGGACCTTTCCCTATCTCTAGGGACATGGCTGCCACCATGGGACTCTAGTCCCAACTTTCTTTTCTCTCTAAAGAGATCTAGGGACTCCCTGTCTAAGGCTACTTGCTTCCTTCTGAGTTCAAGCTGAGCTTCCTCATATTGAATCAGCCTTGTTCTCCTCTCATGAGAGGATTCCCTCCTATGAGATGAGACAGAGCTCCCTATAGAGGTGCCAGAGTGGTTAGACTCATGAGAAGGAGATCTAGACTTCCTGGGCACACTCATAATCCTTCCTGGGGGGACAAAGAGGGCATCATTCTGATCATCCTCTTCATCTTCCTCAGGAGGGATTGGGTTATCCAGGTCAGGGCCATTGTCACCCTCCTGGCCAGTTTCAGAGGGGGGGCTGGGGGTATTTCTACCCCTGGTCCCATCCTCATCTTCTGCCCTTCCTCAGCTCCTACCCCTTCAGTCCCCAAGGGCTTACTAAGGTCATAAGCCACCAACAACTCTTTAAGGTGTTGGGTGGTGGGACTTTGGCCTGTCCTTATTTTTCTCAAGTTGCATAAAGCTCTCAATTCCAAGAATGGGAGTGTATCATACTTGGAGGGTGGAAGCTCAGTGGCTTCCTGCAAGGATTCTTTAGATCCTACCCTTAAAGACATTACTAGTGTGGTGTGGTGTATGCACTACCTACTCTAGTGTGGCATACTAAACTCTCTTGAGTTGTAGAAAGGGTGTGCTATCCCTTAACACACAACTCTAAGTTCAGTAGAACTTACTGTATTCTAAGCTTAAATTATATGTACCTTAGGTACCTTTAGTGGTTTTCAGTTGATCAATTCAATTGAGATTATCTGGTAAAACAATAGCAAGCTGGAATCCCACACGCTGCACACCAATGTGAGAAGTTGGCCTGGTATATGCTGTCCACTAATTATAGTGGGCACCTTGCACCAGTCCAAACAACCCCTTATTGGAGATAGGTTAAAGACAACCTTATTGAAAGCTATCCTAGTGGTAGCTATGGAGAGCAGCCTTCAGGCTAAGTCTTGAAGGAATGTAAAGCAGCTTGTTTTACCAGTCTATAATCTCTTGAGTGACCAAATGAAAGAGCACCACACCAGGTATATATTCAAAATATATGTATTTATTGCTAAACACACCCCTCTAGTCTCTTTATGAGGCTAGAGTTCGAAGTACATAAGTTAGAAGTTATTTAAACACAGTAATAGCACAAATACACGTTTGGGCCCTAGGGGCGTACCAAACCATATACCAATAAAGTGGTATAAGAACCACGACTGAACTAGACACTAGGCCTAGAGCCTCTAGAAGTGCTTGGACCACAAGGAACCACCCAAGGTAGTGACACAGGGGACCCACGGGGGACGCGTGCAGTGTAAATACACAACCGCGATACGCCGTTGACTTCTATGGAGAAAGTCGTGATCGGGAAATTAAAGAAAAGGGACACTTAAAGGAGGACTTGGAGCAAACCCTTTGAGATCTAGGACTTTGAAGAGTCTCTACCCACGGGAGCACCGGAGTACTCGTGTTACCTCACCCAGGGAAGCCGGGTGCATAGGTGCCTTTCGGGGTCGGGTTTCGTCGTCGATTTGAATGGCGATCTGCTGCAAAGTGCTGCTGGCGACCAAGTGAAAAGTGTCCGGGTGGATCCAAGAGTGGATCGGAGATCTGAAGAACCTGAAAGCAGAGGGGACAGAGTCTGGGTCACTAGCCAGTGACCAGGAAGGCGATGGACAGATGCCCACCGATGTCGAGTGCTTCAGGTGCGTTGATGGTCATCTTGACTCTTCAGCCACGAGGTCCAGGAGGCGTTGTTGGCAACCAGGAGCAGGATTCGGGCTGGTTCACAATGTCTGTCGAGTGCTGAGGTGTCGGCGACCGGATTGGACCCAACAAGCCTTAGCAACGGCAAGTCTTGATGCAGAGGAAGATCGTCGATGGTGCAGACCAGCAAGGTCTGGGGAACTCACCCAGCGAGGGTAAGTGAGGACATGCCTGGCGCAACCAGGATGCCAAGGAAGAAAAAGATTGGCCTTCGTTAAGGGCTACTAGCCAACTGGCTAGCGACCGCGAAGGAGCCTTGAGACGTCGCACGTGGATCTGGCTCACAGGACACTCGTAGAGTGGAGGCCAGTGATCTTTGGTGCAGTTGGTGCTGGAGGCTAGGGCTACTCGAAGCCCAAAGCACGACTTCGTGGGAGACCCAGAAGAGGATGCACTTGCAAATGTGCTCGGTGTCCAGGGGTCACGGTCTCAAGTCACCCACGATAGCTACGGGCCTCAGCTTTGCTGGAGACTCAGGGTAGCCTCGGGGAAGTCTGAGAATCCACCTCTGGTGATGCGATGACTTCGGCGTCCGACGGGAGCTTCAGAAATGCGAACCGGACAGATGCTTCTTTGGTGCCTGCCAAGCAGGGGAGTCACTCCTTGACCCCAAGGGAGATTCTTCTGTCCTCTAATCGTGAGTAGAGCGTCGAAGTTCCAGGATTCTGTTTCAGAGTTTCGTCCAGGGATAATCTAAAGTCCTAAGGACTGGGTTCCTATACTTATACTAAGTTTAGGGGTTGGACTACTCTGTGGCCCCACCTATGGGTGGGTCAGGGCAGAGGGGTGGCTACACCCCTTTCCCTTTGTCCAGTTGGCGCCAAAGCAGGGGCTGCAAGCCCCTGATCCGGTTTGAACTGGGGTATGCACAGGGACACCAAGTGTGCCCCCAGTGCAGGACTTCAAAGCACCCGAAAGTGCTCCCGCCAAGCCCCAATACACATTATCCTGTCTGGGGAGGTGGTCACACCTCCCTGGGACAGGAAACCTATTGTCCAGGCCTCCCCTGCCGGAGTTTCGTCCAGCAGCAGGAGGCCAGACTCGTGTCTGTGGCAGCAGCATCCATTTTATGATGCCAGGGCTTTGGAAAGAAGTTACCGGGCTAGCCAGAGTTAACATGTCTTTCCCTCTAGAAGGGTGGAATGCTACCCCCGCCGCCAGAATTGGCGGGGGGTAGTATTCCAAGATGTTTGACACCAAACACGACATGTTTAGGTGCAGCCATTCCAAAGTTAGCATTTAACGCGAGGTTATAATGCGCTTAAGAGTATATGGTCAGGCTGCACTACAAACAGCATCAGAGAAGGGTCTCCGAACGCTGCAGAGGGGCCCTGCTCATGCAGGGGCACCCTCTCACATAGGAACCATGCACTCTGCCTTTAGGATTGATAAGGCCTGCCTTAGGAGTGACTTATAGGTTTATATGTGTGTATGTATTTAGTGATATAGGTAACCTATATCACAGTAAGGGGTGCATGCACCACCTTACCCAGGCTGCAGTAGCAGACCTGTGGTGTCAGTTTGGATGGCCTTCCAGGGTTGGCATAATACATGCTGCAGCCCCTGGTAGGCCTCTGAGGTACCTATGCCCTTGGTACATAGTATACCATATACTAGGGACTTATAAGGGCACTCCAGATCCCAATCAGTGATGTGCCTAAGGCACATGGAAACCATTTTAGAGAGGGAAGCAGCTAGGCTGGGGTTCTGATTAGCAGGGCCCCAGCCAGACTAATGTCGAAAAACAGTGAAGCATCAGCAAAAAGTGGGGGTACCCATGTGAAGCAGATCCTACTCTCCTACAGCCTCTTTCTTCCCTAATGGCAATTTTAAGGTGACAAAGAGCTGATCTTGGTGCTCTGTCACCTCAGTGATCAAGATGTCATTCTACTCCTCACTGAAATTTCACTTCCTCTTCTCCTGGGAGTCTGTCTGGACATCCTGGCTGGTGCTAGGGTTGTTGTCCTGGTTGCTGCTCTCTTGTCCCTGCTCTATGGCTGCCTTCTGTAAAGTGTGTACTTTTGTTTCTCATAAGCGTCATTTTTTATATGGTTTTGATGTTTCACGCACTGAAAAGTGACGCTAAGGTGGTTAGTGTCGCTTTACGTTCCGCTAACCAGCCTTAAATCACTTTCGCTCCCACTGCGTCAGTTTCCACTGTGACATCACACCCACGGATGCATAATTTTTATTTGATGCAGCCTGTAACTTACACCATGGTGCTATGTACCGTAAATACAACACATCAATGGCTTTTAAAAATGACATAATGAAACGCAAGTGATTTTGATGCATCACTGCCGCAGCGCAGCGATACGTCAGTTCTTGTAAATGATGCCACTATTGCCGTGGAACATGTGTGCATAAATAGGCAGGTACGCAATTTACACCGAGGTACGGTTTTCTCATTCAGGAATGTGTGAGCGCTCGCAATTTGCACTTGGTTACAACAATGAGACGGTCCGTTAAAAACAAGATTTTGTGCAATTTGTTCCCATGATCCGTAGCATGATTTACTTGCCACAAATCGAAGGGGGCAAACCTCGGAGCTGGGCACACTTGATGCCCATGTGTAATCCTGCTTTTATGTGCAAATGGGAATCTGCACCCAAGCAGGGATTTTGGGCCTCATCTTAATCACAGCCAAAATGTCATGGTAGCCATACGCATTTTGTAAATACTTGTATACGCTGAAGTCCAGGCAATCCCATGAGGTGTAATAGGCAGCACTGCCTCCTTGAAAGCGTTTCTCTTATTACCAATTTTTTTTTAGCTGTGTGGAAAATGTTTTTGAAGGTTCAAGCGTATATCTTTTACAAGCTCCTGCCCTTTTAGCATGACAGGCAGAGGATAAGAGAAAAAAGGAATATTTAGCTTACAGCGCCGTTACCGCTCACCCCGTTAGCATGCACGGGAGTAAACATGAATGGATTTAGACTCGAGTCCCACGGCACAGGTTACTTTGAAACTGCTCCGCTCTTAGGAATTCATGCCTCTTTCAATCTAATTAATTGGAATTAACCATCCTATCATGAAAGTACTTTGCTTTGAAGTGGTTTAGCAGAATGTCAGCAACCAAAAGCAGTTGCGAAACTGTCTGACAAGTTGTTAAAGGCGGCCAGTCTTCACGGGATTCAGACATATAATGCCTTAAGACAGGATGGCAGGGGATTCCGATGGCGAAGGGGAACTCGTCAAACGAGCCAAACGTAGCATATGCATTTCAGGAGTCCTTTTTTGTGGCGAAAACATATACTGGCGCAACCCTGAATATCAGCAGGGATGCGCCAGGGAAAATGCGTCACGCAAGTTTACCCTTGCGCCACGTCCGATGCGCCGCATTTACAATGTGGCGCATCGTGGCGCAAGGATAAGCAGATGCGTGACGCATCTGCCGGTGGAAGGTTGGCGCAGTGCTGAAGTTGTGTCGCAAGCGCGACGCAACTCCAGCACTG
Organism: Calotriton arnoldi; assembly: GCA_963921515.1. Classification (NCBI taxonomy): domain Eukaryota; kingdom Metazoa; phylum Chordata; class Amphibia; order Caudata; family Salamandridae; genus Calotriton; species Calotriton arnoldi. Next base: position 1,215,897 of record CAWUFW010005012.1, read on the forward strand.
TTCCAACCTTCCCTGTCCCTAACATGGTGCGTCAATCCTTACGCCTGCTTGAAGCAGGCGTAAGGATTTGACGCACCAGCGTCGGAAAAGTGACTGCGTGAAATCTTGTAGATTTCACTGCGTCACTTTTCCGAGGCGTTCCTGCGCCGGAACGCCCCCCCCCTGCGCCGGTACACCCACATGAAACCTGACGCAGGTTTCATGTGGCGCAGGGGTTTACTACGTGACGCATCTCCCTAGATGCGTCACGTTGTAAATATAGCGCAACGCGGCGCATGGTTTGCGTCGCCGCTGCGTCACATGCGTGACGCAACGGCGGCGCAAAAGTGGCGCAAGGGGCTTGTAAATATGCCCCATAGAACGTTGTGTGTAATTTCTTGAGACATGAGGGAAGACTTCGCATTTAAAGGATAATTAAATAGTTCAGTTGTAAATTGCACATTTACCGAGATGGATTTGGCAACTATATTATGAATGTCAAGTTGATTTAAAGTAATCCTGTATTTCACTGTATTCTCATTAGAAATTGAAGACAAAATTGTGATAGGTTCAGGTATCCTCTAAACTAGGGAAATAGGGTTTCACCCCTCACACAAACGGTCATACTGCCCACCAGCTAATCGAAAACAGTCACAGCAATCTGATAACAAAGTCTCTGATGCTAAGTAGGTTGAAATATTTTGAGGTATTTTCCTCACTTGCTAAACACTAAGGTCGACACTTTTGCACCCCCGGAACGTCACTTTTTTCACGTTCCGGTGGCGCAATGTGCCACCGCATATTTATAAGGCAACGTAAAGCCACTTTACGTGGCTTTTCATGGCATTATAAATATGTGCCCCTTTCACCCAGAAAACTGCGTGAAAGGGGCGTTCCATGGGTGTTGCTGTGGGTCTTCCCAGGCAACACCCATGGAACCTGACACATTCCCATATTTATGAGGCATCATAAACCTGGGAATGCGTCAGAACCTAATGCCACGCGAGGGTGGAGTTAGAGAGGCATAACGAAGAGAAATTAAACCATTTCTCCTTGTGCTTTCATTTTTCTATGTGTGCTGCATTCTGCAGCACACATAGAAAAAGCAAAGCACCTGAATGGATTGATTTTGTGCAGGAAGGTGTCCCTTCCTACACAAAATCAATCATCTCCGAAACGCAGGCACCCTTGCACCATGGTGCAAAGGTGCCTGCATTGGCGCACAGCAGCCCATTGTGCGCCGGCGCAGGGGAAAAGGACAGGAATGCGCCATATCATATAGATACAGCGCATTCCTGTAAGTTGGGGAATTAATTCCCCTTGAATACTGAGGGTCCCTGGGGGCCAACTAGCCCACCAGATACCTCCAGTATGCGCCACAGAGCTGCGTTGCAGAGAGGTGTTCCGAGGACACGCCCCTTTTTACACCTCTCTGCAACGCAGCTCTCCGGCGCTTACTGGAGGTACCTGGTGGGCTAGTTGCCCCACAGGGACCCTCAGGACTCAAGGGGAATTAATCCTCCAATTTACAAACCATAGAAATTCACTGAAAAAACCATAGGTTTCAGGCACGTTATAGTTAGAAATTAGCATTTAAAAAACCTTAGAAATTCACTGAAAAAACCATAGGTTTCAGGGACGTTATAGTTAGTTGGACATTTCGCTCGTACAAAACCAGAGAAATTCCGCCGTTATAGTTAGTTCAGCTAACTATAACTCGCGCCCCCGCAATGCACTGCTGATGACGTCACATATTACATCATTCATGACATGGTCAGTGACATCACTGATGACATCACTGATATCTCAAATGACATCACTGATTACATCACTGATGACACAGAAACCTTTTTGCCACCCGTGGGTTACTCACCTTGGCTACCATCCAATAGGGAAGATTATGATTTGTGTACATAATGATAAACCTAGACAGCAATCACTGCCTTTAACAATCAGAATGTTATGTTTTCAGGGCAGCAATCATAATGTTATTGAGCATACAGTGCCTGATGTATCATTCCTATTTGCAAACCAGGGATGTGCAATTTGAATACATAATGGTTTGAGAATGCTATTTGCAATGCAACATACGTACTAAGGGGGTTCTATCTTAATATTGTGTCAAAAATATTGTCAGTCTCTTATACCATTGCAGTAATATTGTAATCTCATATATATCATGGGATATTTTGTTCCAGGTAAGAATATTGATTTTTCATTTTTGCAACGTTGTAGTTAATATCATTTTTGTTTAAATATTGTATACAATGTGTGTGCTATATTTCTTCTTCTTCTTCTTATTAGAAGAATTGATTTATAATTGGTAATTCTACTTTGTATTATGTATGTTATTATGTTTTTACATATTTTAGGAGTCGATTGTAGGTTTACTATGGGAATTAATTGTAAAGTTTTTAAAATGATTTTTGGTTATTTTTAAATGTTACATTTGAAAACTATATATTTTTTATTGAAAAATGTGTTTTACTTTAACTCAAGTATATATAATGATAAAAAGTTCCTAAAATTGATTTTTAAACAATCAAAAATAATTTTTTTAACTTTAAAAATATTTTTTTTTACTTTCTAGGTTTTTTATTTGTTAATATAATGTTTATTGTTAACTTCCAAGTTATGGTTCAGGTATATACATATTAGGAATTTTTGCAATTGCTGTGAGCAGGAATCCAACGAACATTCCTAAATTATAACTAAAACATATTTTTCGTCACGCCTTAAAGGCTTAGGCAACTGGTATTGCATATTGAACCGGAATTTATATGAGGAAGTTATACCTCCCTTTTTAAGTAAAATTAGAGCTGCTGCCAGTTGTAACATTGATTCAACCCAATGGAAGTTTTATACCAGAATGAGCTGAAAAGCAATTCAAGCTGTGATTATAAAAGAATGTCTCTTTTAAGCAAGTGGATGTTATATCATACCCCACAGCTCATTCGTAAAACGTACACTGCTGCTTTATTGTCATGTTTTAGATGCAAACATGAAAATGGAGATTGGCTGCATAAATGATTCACATGTCCATAACTACAACCTCTGGAAAGAGGTTTTTGCATTTATCAGCTAAAATCTCAAATTGACTCCTATTTGATATTTATAGTGCTTTGTTTGGTGTACCCTCACAATGCAGAGATATCTCCATTTGGCAACAAAAATTTGCATTTGTAGCAATGCTTACTGCAAGATCTTTGAGACTACAAAAGTGGGGAACTGTAGATGATTTTAGTCAATGGTTGATTAAAATCATGAGGGTATAAACATATAAAATATGTATGTGGCAAAAATTGGATCCCTTAATTTTTTTTAAGATATGGACACGCTTGGAAGTGTGAGACCGACTTTAACAGGCACTTTGTTAGGGAGAAATGAATTTGGTTTGCCGCGCTATCTATTTTAACACTTTGGGGTCGATTCCGATGTCGGCCGGAAGCGCACCTAACAGTATTCGTCCGGAAAATATACCAGCCGAACGCGTGTCTTCCGACCGACTCGAACACTCTACCGAACGAACAAGTACGATGCGCATAACAGCCCAGATTCCGAGCGAGCCGTACTTACCCATTCCAGCTCCTGTTCCCCGCCCGAGCCGGATCCGTAAACGCCGAATCGAGTCGCACGGAACCAAATACACAGCACCTTCCGGCCGGACTAGTACATAAGCTCCGTTTCGCGCCACAAGACGATCCACGGCTACGAGACGAACAAGCCTGCTACGAGTACGACTCGAAGACACGAGAAACCCGAACGAGACGATCCAAGCATGAATCCCATTGCGCAGGTCCTACCTATACTCTACATCTAATACCGGGACCGGCACGGACGCGTACGGCGCAGACGGTAAGTCAAACACCAACAATACAAACAAACCACACGTACACGAAATATGTCACACACACATAGGGATGCACAAATAACGTACACTAGCAACAGCAGAACCATAGGGGTGGGATGGCCAACACCAATGCCATACACACCCATAGGGGGATGGATGCCTGCCACTACTACCACCCCTACCCAGGGGTGCCTGGATGCCTGCCACTACTACCACCCCTACCCAGGGGGGCTGGATGCCTACCACTACTATCATCCCCACTCATGGGGGGCTGGGTGCCTACCACTACTACCATCCCCACTCATGGGGGGCTGGATGCCTACCACTACTACCATCCCCACTCATGGGGGGCTGGATGCCTACCACTACTACCATACCCACCCTTAGGGGGATGGATGCCTGCCACTACTACCACCCCTACCCAGGGGTGCCTGGATGCCTGCCACTACTACCACCCCTACCCAGGGGGCTGGATGCCTACCACTACTACCATCCCCACTCATGGGGGCTGGATGCCCACCACTACTACCATCCCCACTCATGGGGGCTGGATGCCTACCACTACTACCATACCCACCCTTAGGGGATGGATGCCTGCCACTACTACCACCCCTACCCAGGGGGCCTGGATGCCTGTCACTAACACCACCCCTACTCAGGGGGCCTGGATGCCTGTCACTACCACCACCCCTACTCAGGGGGGCTGGATGCCTGCCACTACCACCACCCCTATCCAGGGGGGCCTGGATGCCTGTCACTACCACCACCCCTACTCAGGGGGGGCTGGATGCCTGCCACTACCACCACCCCTATCCAGGGGGGGCTGGATGCCTGTCACTACTACCATCCCCACCCTTAGGGGGATGGATGCCTGCCACTACTACCATACCCACCCTAAGGGGGATGGATGCCTGCCACTACCACCACCCCTACCCAGGGGGCCTGGATGCCTGCCACTACTACCATACCCACCTTTAGGGGGATGGATGCCTGCCACTACTACCACCCCTACCCAGGGGGGCCTGGATGCCTGTCACTACTACCATCCACACTCATGGGGGGCCGGATGCCTACCACTACTACCATCCCCACTCATGGGGGGCTGGATGCCTACCACTACTACCATCCCCACTCATGGGGGGCTGGATGCCTACCACTACTACCATCCCCACTCATGGGGGCTGGATGCCTACCACTACTACCATACCCACCCTTAGGGGGATGGATGCCTGCCACTACTACCATACCCACCCTAAGGGGGATGGATGCCTGCCACTACCACCACCCCTACCCAGGGGGGCCTGGATGCCTGCCACTACTACCATATCCACCCTTAGGGGGATGGCTGCCTGCCACTACCACCACCCCTATCCAGGGGGGGCCTGGATGCCTGTCACTACCACCACCCCTACTCAGGGGGGGCTGGATGCCTGCCACTACCACCACCCCTATCCAGGGGGGGCTGGATGCCTGTCACTAATACCATCCCCACCCTTAGGCGGATGGATGCCTGCCACTACTACCATACCCACCCTAAGGGGGATGGATGCCTGCCACTACCACCACCCCTACCCAGGGGGGCCTGAATGCCTGCCACTACTACCATACCCACCCTTAGGGGGATGGATGCCTGCCACTACTACCACCCCTACCCAGGGGGCCTGGATGCCTGTCACTAATACCATCCCCACTCATGGGGGGCCGGATGCCTACCACTACTACCATCCCCACTCATGGGGGGCTGGATGCCTACCACTACTACCATCCCCACTCATGGGGGGCTGGATGCCTACCACTACTACCATCCCCACTCATGGGGGCTGGATGCCTACCACTACCACCACCCCTACTCAGGGGGGCTGGTTGCCTGTCACTACCACCACCCCTACTCAGGGGGCCTGGATGCCTGCCACTACCACCACCCCTATCCAGGGGGGCTGGATGCATGCCACTACTACCACCCCTACCCAGGGGGCCTGGATGCCTGCCACTACTACCATCCCCACCCTTAGGGGATGGATGCCTGCCACTACTACCATACCTACCCTAAGGGGGATGGATGCCTGCCACTACCACCACCCCTACCCAGGGGGCCTGGATGCCTGTCACTACCACCACCCCTACTCAGGGGGCCTGGATGCCTGTCACTACCACCACCCCTACTCAGGGGGGCTGGATGCCTGCCACTACCACCACCCCTATCCAGGGGGCTGGATGCCTGTCACTACTACCATCCCCACCCTTAGGGGGATGGATGCCTGCCACTACTACTATACCCACCCTAAGGGGGATGGGTGCCTACCACTACTACCACCCCTACCCAGGGGGGCCTGGATGCCTGCCACTACCACCACCCCTACCCAGGGGGGCCTGGATGCCTGCCACTACTACCATACCCACCCTTAGGGGGATGGATGCCTACCACTACTACCACCCCTACCCAGGGGGGCCTGGATGCCTGTCACTACCACCACCCCTACTCAGGGGGGGCTGGATGCCTGTCACTACCACCACCCCTACTCAGGGGGGCCTGGATGCCTGTCACTACTACCATCCCCACCCTTAGGGGGATGGATGCCTACCACTACTACCATCACCACTCATGGGGAGCTGAATGCCTGTCACTACAACCACCCCTGCTCATAGGACGGGTAATGCATGACACAACTAGCATACTCCCACATAAGGACTGTCTGTAAATTACATCCCAGCCTCCAACACCATGACAAGCGTGTGTGGTCTGTGTCAAATGCATACAACACCGAACATGACATTGAACATACAATGTGACCCCCTAACACATGTGTCACACATAATTGTGTGTGTGGCCTACACAATGCAAGCAGACCATGACCACTGTGGCAATGTGGCCCAAAGCCCCATCACCACAGTGCCCATAAGGTAAGTGTGTGCTCCATAGCTGAAGCACATTTTGAACAGTGTGGCAATGGGGCCCAAAGCCCCATCACCACAGTGCCCAAAGGTAAGTGTGTGCTCCATAGCTGAAGCACATTTGAACAGTGTGGCAATGGGGCCCAAAGCCCCATCACCACAGTGCCCAAAAGGTAAGTGTGTGCTCCATAGCTGAAGCACATTTTGAACAGTGTGGCAATGTGGCCCAAAGCCCCATCACCACAGTGCCCATAAGGTAAGTGTATGCTCCATAGCTGAAGCACATTTTGAACAGTGTGGCAATGGGGCCCAAAGCCCCATCACCACAGTGCCCAAAAGGTAAGTGTGTGCTCCATAGCTGAAGCACATTTTGAACAGTGTGGCAATGGGGCCCAAAGCCCGATCACCACAGTGCCCAAAAGGGAAGTGTAGTCCTGGTGAAAGCTGCAAAAACATAACTGCAGGGATTATTCCTGGCCACACAACACCAAACACTACATTGGCATTGTAGTGCTTGTGTCCCATAGCAACATAGATTGTGTGAGGCAAGCAGTGCAGTGCCAATGACATATCGTTCTGGCCATGTGCACACAAACATCAGCCATGGGGGCCCACATTGTCTACATGCACAAATAACACAATGACAGAAGTGAGCATCATAATGCAGACCCACATATCAGCACCAATGGACACACAAATGTAGATATCCTGTGGAGACTGTAGATGTCAGGTGAACAAATACCATACCATGGCAGCAATGGGACATACTAACCATGATCAATGTGCTGACTGATGACCTAGCAGTCCCAGGGCCAGCAGGGGAAAGCCAACAAACAACATACAGCCAATGGCAAACTAAAGATATGCCAATGCAGTGGTGCAAAAGCACAAACACAAACAGGCAGACTCACACTGCATATCATACACAACAGGTGAGGGGGGTTGTGTGCCAGTGTCTCCAGGCAAACACACAACTCATGAGGAGGCCAGATTCACTGATACACAGATGTCAACACAGTCACAAACAAAAGTAACTCATGGATTGGATTCCCCTATGTGGGCAAACAGGCATTGTGAGATGAGAGGGAGCCCAAATTACACATGTCACACAAGCTTGTAGGAACAGCAACACACACAGCAAGAGACCGAACCACCACAGCACTCCCCCCAGGGACCCAACATTGTGGTGACACTAGCCTGCATGACAATCACACTGTGATGACAAAGGTAGATGTCATCCACACTGTGAACCACAGCCATGTGTCCTGAGCAACAAACTACCATCACACCTATACAAGCACAAAGCACTCAGCACGGCCTGCCAGCCAAGGAAAATATGGAGGTAGTGCCCCAGCCGTGCAACAACTCACATTTGCACACACTCAACGCCACACACCTTGAACTCCACCAATGTGCAGCGTTGAAGCTCACATGGACTGCTGACATTGCACATGCACCCATGACAATCCCAGGGGTGTTGGGGGGAAATAAGGTGCAGAAACCCATCACACAAGGCCAGTCAACAATACTTGTGAATGTCTGACACACTGCACAGTATGCTGTACATGGGCATGACGTGAAATCCACCCCATACAATGGGATCCTGGCCATAGTCACACACCAATGAAGAAGCCAAGCTGACCCACAAAGGACACACATAGACAACTTCCAACATTGCAGCTCTGACCCTGAGGAGTGGCAGCAGTCACACACACAACGTGTCACAATCACTGAAAGCATACACAAACAGAAAATCACATTACTCGTGTAACCAACAAGTGCCAAGAGGAATCCTGACTGTGTCCCATCAGCGTTTGCCCACATCCCCAGCCCTGACAACAAAGACAACTAGGGATGACAACCTCATGAACATTAGTTTGCCATGCACCCACATCCCGGAGTAACCAGGTCCAAGATGCTGGATGAACACAGAACAACTCAGCAAGCATCACAAACAGGAACATCAGTAGGGACACAGCCTGTGTAGGAAAAGGAGAAGGGAACACGCACAGACATGCCCACACAACACACAACATGGGCACAGCCTATATCACGGAATCACGCACTGCCATGAGGGCACTCCACTCCTGTGGAAGGTCAGCTGTGCCAAACCTTGTCTGTGCACGACTCAAACATGTCAGCAGAACACTCGGTCAGTGAGTCAACAACTACAACACACTGAAGGCTCTGCTCATATCAGCCTGGGCACGGGAGTGTCACGTCAGTCATCTGCATACACCCAAGACACATGTCAAGCAACTTGCACTGTGTACACAGATGAGTCCTCCAAATTTGATGTGCTAAACTGCATGTCCATTGGAGACGGGCACACAGTCAGGGTACTAGGAACATTGGACAGTGGTAAGCCCACCAGATGTGCATCAGTGTAGGACAAAGATGGTAATCTACAAATGCTAAACGTACATCCCTGTGTCAAATGCTGAACATTACACCCTCAGACTGCAGCAAAGGATGCTATAGATCCAGACTAGATTAGGACACATATCCCATGGACCAAATGGAGCCCATCACAGCAAAACTTCATTTACCTGATCTGAACACTATTACAACAGCAAATGCATGATTCTACACATCTACATCATGTACCTCCAAAGATTAACCACAAGTAAACAAAAAGAGGCTTTATTCAGCAAGTGTGCAACTCAAATCAAAAGTCCAAAATAAACTAAGGCCAATGGCCAGTCCAAATATACAGTCCCAACAGGGTGATATGTGACAACTTGTCAACAATTGCTTGCCTGCACAGGTACGGACAGGGGACATCCCCCTTGGAGGGGCATACGAGGGGCAGGCCAGGCACCACAGGGACAGGATCAGGGGATGCCAGAAGGAGGCAGTGAAGGGGAGGTGGGTGCAGGAGTGTCACCGGCAACTGCAGTGGAGGTGTCTGACTCAGGGGGGGCTGGCACCGCCACAGGGCTCAAGTCAAATGGAGTTGGTGCTGCAACCACTGCAGTGGGCTGGTCAGATGGAGTGGACTGGGTCCCCAATGCAGTGCCCAAGTCAGACGGGGTGGTTGTGGACTCCACCGCAGTGCATGACTCCAAGGTAGTGGAAGGGGGGGCAGAAGAGCTGGGCAGGACAGAGGGGGGACACGGTCTCCACACCAGTGGCACAAACAGGCAGAGCGTCTGGTTTGGGGGTGGACGAGCAAGTGGCAGGGGGGGAGGGCCTAAGCAGTTTGGGGATGTGGTATTGGTGTGTGGGGATCCTGGGGCAGGGTGTGGCGGTGGAACCTGTGGAGTGGTGGCCTGGGGGATGGAGGTGAGAGACTGGGTGGTTGACTTGCAGGGCGGTGGCGGGGTCTTGCTCTTCCGGGACCGGGGGGACTTGCGGGTGGGGGGCTCACTCTGCCTGCGCCTGGGGGAGGGTGTCCGGGGCGAGGGGCACTCCCCTCTGTGTGGGTGGACTTCCTCTTCCCCCGGTATGCTGGATCAGCAGGATGGGAGGGGAAGAGGCCGAGGTCACACAGGAAGGTCTGCTGTGTAGGTGTGTTAGCAGGCGAGGCAAGGGAAGGGGTCTTGGAGGGAGAGGATTTGGAGGACTGCGGAGTTAATGTGGATGCCTGTGTGTGTGTGTGTTCCCCATCCCGTGTCTGTAGTATCAGTCCCCTGAGGATGCGTGTGTGCACATCTTGCCTTTCTCTTGGGTGTGTCTGTGCTGCTCGTGTCTGTGTGTTTGGGTGACTGTGCAGGTGTGCATGTGCTTTGGACAGGTAGGGGTGCAGGAAGTGTTGATGGGGAAGAGGTGGGAGGGGTGAGGGACTGTTGGAGGAGGGACACTGCTGCCGTCAGGGAGGAGTCCATGGACCTATTGCTCCTCTGTAGGGCAGACATACCCGTCGAGATGCCCTCCATGAACGACACCAGCTGTGTCAACAGAGTGGTGTGTGCATGGAGGACACTCAGCATTGATGTCTGCCCTACATGGAGCTGCCGAAGGAGGTACACAGACTCCTCACTCAGGGCAGCAGGGGACACAGGGGCAGGGGCTGCGGTGCCTGGCACGAAGGAGACACGCTCCCGAGTACGGGAGCCTCCACGGACCTCAGGAATGGGAGCCAATGGGAGGGCGGTGGTGGTGGTGGTGGTGGCGGGGCCAGACAGACTAGCTGGCCTTTGGTGGCTGCTGAGACCCGCCTCCACAAGGGAGTCATCCTCCGAGCTGCTGTGGTCCTCAGCTGAGGTGGATGGTGCTGAGGACTCCTCGGTGTGGCTCCCCTCGCCCTCCGTGCCACTGGGTCCCTCTGACCACCCGTCCGATGCTGACCCAGTCTGGCTCCGCTGCTCCTCCTGGTCCATGGAGCTGTCCCCTCCTGTGGCCGTGGATGTATCTGCAAACAATTAGGGAAACAGACAAACATCAGTCACCTGCACTGACCGCACACACCACAGTAAGTACAGCACATTACAGAGCAAGCCCTGGCATCCTTAGTTGAACATTGCCTAAAGTCCTTACACAGATTCGGGGAAGCCAATTGTCAGTCTGATGGTCAACCATGGGACTCACACCCCTCCTGCCCTTGCACCCATCTGTCCGGTGCCTGTCTGATGGTAATACCCCAGTGTGGACACATGCACCACCTACACAGTTGTTGGACATTGCAGGGAACACGGTGAAGTATGTGAACATGCACACATCACATCTCCTGCCACTGAGTCAGTGCAGGTGTCTGGATAAAGGGATGGCCAGAGTCTAAATAGAAATGCATGTGATGCATACCAGCACCAGACACCATGATGCACCTATGTCCGGATAGTCAATGCCACAATGGGGTGCATGTTGCACATGTCACTCCCCTGCAGGATCAGTCTCAGGAAGTTTAATGCCATGACACAGGAATGCGTGCAAAGTCATACGTTACTGTCTCAAGTCACATGGCCATGGCAGCCAGCCAACAACAGTCTGCACTGTGTCACAATCTGAGGGCATGGGGAATGCAAGTTATGTGACTGACAAGTGCACATGTCCATCCCCCAAATACCACATCATCTGTACTACTATTTGTCCACGTCATACCAACTGGACATATGGGGGACATGAAACACAACTCTCTGAACATGAGCACCTCACAGTGTGCTGTGAATGACAATACAGCTGACTGAAAGTCACAGTCGCAAACACCTGTGTGCACAGTCAAGTGATCAGACACCTATAAGTCACAGAAGTATCGTCTATCATGGTCACATCTCAGATGGCATGCTGAGCCCTAACCGATAAACATACCAGTAGTCCTGACAACGAAGACACAGCACAATGACACAGAGGCAGACACCTGAGGGTACATTACACTGATCACAACATGCCAGATGATACACGGGAGAGGGAGTACAGAGTGCATTGCATGCCCTGGAGTAGGCATGACTGTCCAGCTCCACCTGTAAGAGGGATGAGTCCTGGACAGTAGGCAGGTGGCTAAGCATGTGTGACACACTGGATACACATACTCCTGAGGCCCAAACATTGTTCCCACCTGCAGCATGGGTGTGTGCCAAATTCCCCAGGGACATGTGATGAGTCAGAGCAGCAAGCGGACCACATATCAAAGTTACACCCAGATTACATGTCAGAACTTAGGCATTGTGTAAGCAATTTACCCACCCATGAATCAAACAACATAGTCACGGGAACAAATGCTGTCCCCCAGCTTGAGCAAAGCTAAATGCAATGACACAGTCCCCAAATGACACAATTCCCTGACTATAAGGGCCACACATATGCGTATCAGAGGAGAAGTGGGCATGTCACAAATGAGGGACATGGGTCCTGGACCACATGACTGATGTACTGTGGAAGTTTAACCAGGCCAGAGGAGGGCACATAGCATGTCAGACAAAGTGCACAGTGCAGTCATGGACTCACCCCCTCCTTGCTGCTGTCTGTCCTTCAGCTGCCCATCCAGGTCAGGGAAGACCACCGCCAGGATCCGGAGGATGTGGGGGTCAGGGTCCGGTGTCCGCCCCTCCTGCGAGGAGGCGACAGCTTCAGCTGGACCCTTGCGATCCTCCGGGTCCAGCCACGAAGGTCCTGCCACCTCTTCTGGCAGTTGCGGATCCTGCGCCTGTAGACCCCCACGGATCTTACTTTCTGGGCGATGGTCAGCCAGATGTCCTGCTTCTGGTGGGCATCAACCTGTGAGGATGACAAAGTGAAAAGGCTATTACTACACATGCAACATATACGTGCATCACACAGTTGGATATACATGTCTCAATCACAGGGGCATATGATGTACACAGGCAGTGCAACAATGGCTAGGAACAGTTTGCCAGAAGTCACTACATGGTATCATTGCATGGGAAGTAAACCTAGTTGGAATGCACTGTTACTGCACTGTACCAGTTCAGTGCATGTGACTACACACTTTGGGGTGTGACAACTACTCAGTGGGCATGCTAGCCAGTGGTGTGCACACTGAAAGCCCTGCTAGTCAGACAACATGCACAATTAGTGAGGCAGTGAACAGCACACTCACCTGCTCCCTGGTTTCCCATACAGCTTGCTGTACTGTGGAAGGAGGCTGTCCAGCAGGGCCTGGTTCTCCTCAAGGCTGAAGGCTGGGGCTCTCTCCACAGTATGTGCCATTGCAGGAGCCAGAGGATGCATAAACAGCAGCAGTGTTGGTGGCAGATGTCGTCCTGGAGCATGTAGTGCAGGCAAGTGAGCTCTCAGGGGAACAGCCAGCATTATATGTGTGCTGCAGAGGCAGATACTGTCCCATGTGTCCAAAGTGATAGGTCCAAGTCGTTTGCATCTTCTGAATTTGACCAATCCATGGAATAGCAGCACTAATACACGCCCACAGCATCCTTCAAATCTTCAACTTCATGACACCCATGATTTTGCAACATTGTTGTGGCTGGCCAACTAAATTCACTGCATCAGACTCATTGGAGCTTCGAAAACGCGTCCGTTGCCATGCCAGGCCCCAGCCAATGTGTGCGCACCGTTCTGTCCATTGCTGTACAACGCGTACCAGGCATACAACGCGTACCCGCTCACATACAATGCAATGGGCCGGCCGGGCACACCGATCGGTCCATTGCTGTGCAACGCGTACCAGGCATACAACGCGTACCCGCTCACATACAATGCAATGGGCCGGCCGGGCACACCGATCGGTCCATTGCTGTGCAACGCGTACCAGGCATACAACGCGTACCCGCTCACATACAATGCAATGGGCCGGCCGGGCACACCGATCGGTCCATTGCTGTACAACGCGTACCAGGCATACAACGCGTACCCGCTCACATACAATGCAATGGGCCGGCCGGGCACACCGATCGGTCCATTGCTCTACAACGCGTCCCTGGACAGGTCACATGCATATGTCACCATGCTGGTCACTGGTGAACCTATGCCAGCCACATTTACTTTCCAGGGACTCAGGGGCACACCTACAACACCACACCCAGTCCACACTGTATATAAGGCATGTGTGGCAGCATAACCTTATCTGTGTATGGGGTGAACATGTGGTTTTTGGGGTGGCATTTGGGGGCAGACACACCCAGGCTATGCACGTGTTCATGGGGACAGGGTCCTTTGTGTGTTGTGCACCTGACCACTGTGGTGTGCAACTTTTCATTTATGAGCATGTGTCATGGTCACATTTCCAGGTTGTGTATGTGTATGACATGTCACATACCCCCAGGCTCACATGTGGGAAGGCATGGACGTCACAGGGTGGCCCATTCCAACAATAGTGATGTCCCTCCACAGTCTGTGTGCATGTTGTGTATCACATGTCTCTGACTGCATGTGCACAATGGGAAACAGTCTCCACATCCACGTGGTTTGTGCATGAACTTTGATGGTGTGTGTGTGTGTCACAGACGTCCATGTCTGTCCTGCAGAGGCTTCAGGGGCCACTACCTGTGGGTGTCATGTTTGTTTTTCTGACGTGTACATGATACGCCATGTCATGCCAGTGTCCATGTGGCAAGACAGGGTCCCTGGGAATCTACCTGTCAATGAGCTGTGATGCCTGTGGAGCATCTGTCCAGACATGTCACTGTGGTATGTGTGTGGAACGTGAGAGCAGTTAATGGGTACTGTGACACAGCCTAATGGTGTCCCATAGCACACCCTGGAACCTGTTGTCAACACTTGTTGAACAGAGATGTTAGATGATGTCCATGTAGGTGCCATATATGTCCAAACGGAACGACACACACATCAAGTACTTGTGTTTGTTAATGATGTATCATGTGAAATTGAGTATGGTGAACGGCACATAGGTGGGGTGACTGACAATCTTGCTTTCTTCACCTATGCACTGCAGGGCTCCTGCTGTCCATCGACCATTCCCAGACCTGGCAACGATGGTGGAACGTGACAGCATCCGACGGTACCGCTTCACCAGGCAGCTCATTGAGGATTTGGCAGTGCGGTTGGACCCACATTTGCAGCCTGGCCGGCCGAATCCTACAGCGCTGACCCCCAAGGTGAAGGTGATGGCAGCCCTACACTTCTTTGCCACCGGTACCTTTCAACACACTGTGGCAACTACTGGTGGGATGTCACAGACTATGTTCAGCCGTGTGCTACGCGATGTTTTGGGGGCAATGTTGAGATACCTCAACCAGTACATCTATTTCCCAACACGTCAACGACTCACTGACGTCAAGAGTGACTTCTATGCTCTGGGGAGGATGCCACATGTAATTGGCTCCATTGATGGGACACATGTGGCTTTGATACCACCACAGGCACATGAGCAGGCATACCGGAACCGTAAACATTACCATTCGATCAATGCTCTGGTGGTATGTCTTGCAGATATGACCATCTCACATGTGTGTGCCCGATTCCCCGGTTCGGCACACGATGCCTACGTGATGAGGAGTAGTCGCATCCCGAGGATGATGTCACAGATGCCGAACCAGCGTGCCTGGCTTGTTGGTGTGTACTGACTTTGTACCATTGTTTGTGTTCTGCTATGTTGTTTTCCGCACACATTTTCAAATCGGCTAATGTGCAATTGTCTGTCTGTAGGTGACTCAGGATACCCCAACATGCCGTGGTTGCTGACACCCTTCAGGAACCCTGTGACACCAGCCCAGATGCGCTACAATGAGGCACATGGTCGGACGAGGAGGGTGATTGAGCAGACCTTTGGTCTCCTGAATAGCCGCTTCCGCTGCCTGGACAAGACAGGAGGGGCCCTCCCATATGCCCCAGCAAAGGTGTGCAAGATTGTCATCGTCTGCTGCATGCTACACAACCTGGCAGTGCGGAAGGAGTTGCCTCTCATCCTGGATGACGATGACCAACGTCCGCCACCTGTGGAGGATCCTGGCCTGGACCACGATGCCAGTGATGATGATGATGATGATGGTGATGTCCGCACACAGCTCATCACCAACTTCTTCAGCTGAATGTGAGTATCCAGGGAGATGTAATGTGAATGATGTGAGTTTGCATGATATGTGTGGGTGGTGCTCTGGTGCTGTTTGAGTGTGGCCATGTGCTACTTGACTGGATGCATGCAGCAATGTGTCCTTACAGGTAGTATGTACTCCCCAACAGTTTTGACATGCTAACTTGGTTTTGTATACTTGTCTTGTGACATGTATTGGGCATGAGTATTGCAGTTCTGTCCTGTTCTTCAGTGGTTTTAACTGTGTGTCATGTCTGTCCTTCACAGGGTGCTTACTGAGTACTTTGGTCAACTTGGATCCCCCGACACCATGATTCAGCTTTCAGGGTGGCAGCAGTAGTTTCCCTACAGGTGATGTGCCACACACCCCTGGACTTCATATCTTCTGCACTTGTTGACTGTGTGGCCACTGCCACGTGGGTAAACCTTGCATTTGTAGTGGAAACAACATGTTGCAAATGTGTAATAAACCTGTGCTTCACTTTGGGATGTGCGTTGTCTGTGGTCACACATCTGACTGACATTTGCTTACTGCACCTGTGGGCTAGTTGACACAGACTCTGAATAGGTGTGGTGTCTGTGCATTCCACAGTATTTCCTGGCAACATCACTGTAGGTGATGAGTCCGATGGCCCTGGTGTCTCTGTGTTGTGTAGCCCTAGTGGTGTGTCTCCCTCATATGTGTCACGTCACCATGACTCACATGACGGTGTTGTACTTGCTGTAGCAGTTAGCATACACAGTGTAATTTAGCAGATCATCATCACCATAACAGTATCCACATTTGAATAACAACAGAGGCAAGTATGGTGTACTAGTGATTTTATTTACAGAAATGTGTGTGTGTATGACGATGACCAACGTCCGCCACCTGTGGAGGATCCTGGCCTGGACCACGATGCCAGTGATGATGATGATGATGATGGTGATGTCTGCACACAGCTCATCACCAACTTCTTCAGCTGAATGTGAGTATCCAGGGAGATGTAATGTGAATGATGTGAGTTTGCATGATATGTGTGGGTGGTGCTCTGGTGCTGTTTGAGTGTGGCCATGTGCTACTTGACTGGATGCGTGCAGCAATGTGTCCTTGCAGGTGGTCTGTACTGCCCAACAGTGTTGACATGCTAACTTGGTTTTGTGTAGTTATCTCGTGACATGTATTAGACATGAGTATTGCCGTTCTGTGCTGTTCTTCAGTGGTTTTGACTGTGTGTCATGTCTGTCCTTCACAGGGTGCTGCCGGAGTTGTCTGATCAACTTGGATCCCCCGAATCCATGATTCAACTTCCAAGGTGGAAGCAGTCGTTTCCCTACAGGTGATGTACCACACACCCCTGGACTTTCTATCTTCTGTATTTTTGACATTGTGTGGCCACAGGCAGGTTGGATTAGCTTGCATTTGTAGTGGAAACAACATGTTGCAAATGTGTAATAAACCTGTGCTTCACTTTGGGATGTGCGTTGTCTGTAGTCACACATCTGACTGACATTTGCTTACTGCACCTGTAGTCTAGTTGACAGTGACTGTGAATAGGTGGCGTGTCTGTGCATTCCACTGTATTTAGTTGCAACATCAGTATAGGTGATGAGTCTGATGGCCCTGGTGTGTATGTGTTGTGTGGCCCTAGTGGTGTGTCTCCCTCATATGTGTCACGTCGCCATGACTGACATGACGGTGTTGGACTTGCTGTAGCAGTTAGCATGCACAGTGTCATTTAGCAGATCACCATCTACATGACAAAAACCAAGTTGGAATCACAACAGAGGCAGATATGGTGTATTGGTGAGTTTATTTACATACAGGTGTGAGGATGGTGCACAGGATGGTGGGTGCTGTACATAGAAATTGGAATCCAAAGTTCCCATGTGTATTGGAAGTCTTGGTAGCTGAAATGTCCAGAGTAAAGTCCACAGTCATCTGATTAATTTGGCCAACTAGAGCTCCCCATGTCATGTGGGAGAGTTGGGTTGGCTTCGACAGGGCGTGCAGTTTGCACACAGAGGAAAAGTTCCAGAACAGGTGTTGGCTTCCTGGGGGATGTAGATGGCCATCGGCCTCTCAGTTTGGCCTCTTCGGACGGCCCCTCTTCTTGGGGGGGGGGCCTCAGGTGCAGGCTGCGGCGGTGCAGGGGACTCTCTGCCAGAGTCCTCCTCCCTTCCTGTGGCATTTGCAGTTGTTTCAGCAGCAGTTGTTGTGGGCACACAGGGAGGTGAGGCCATGTTGGTTTTGATCTGGCAGAGGCATGTGAGTATGTCCCTATGCACCGCTGTCAGTTGTTCCAATGTGTCCCACTTGGACTCCATGCCAGACATGTGTGTCTCGACACGTGACATGTGTGTCTCGACATGTGACATGTGTGTGTCGACACGGGACATGTGGGAGTCCAAGCGGGCATGATGGGCAGCCTGCTGCTGTTGTATGTCCTTGAGGATCCCCACTACCTGGCTGACCTCTCCGGTGCTAGTCTGGTACGCATCCGCGATGTGTGCCAGTTGTGGGTCATCATGCAGTCCAGACCCCTCTGCAAAGAGCGACCTATGTCTACCACCCCTCCCACCACCCCTGGCGACACGTGCAGGACCTGCGGTGGCACGCACAGGTGACCGTGGGCCCACTTTGGTGTTGTTCCTGGGCTCGTTGTCACCAGCTCCAGTTTGGGCCTGGGTCCCTGCGCTGTTGTCATCTGTGGTCCTTGGTCTGTCCATGTTGGCAGGGGTGGCCTGTGTGTTGGCAGTTGTTGGAGGGGTGGGTTCAGGGGGTGCAGATGTTGATCCTGCTGGTGCTGCATGATGACTCACACCGGAGGGTCCAGCTGGTTCTTCGCCATCCAAGGAGTGCAGTGGCTGATCCACACCAGTGAGCTCAGTGTTCCCCGGAGCCTGGGACAGGGACTCCTCCTCGTCTGCTGCTGTGTCCCCATCATCACCTGTTTTGGGGAGAGACACAGATTGTATGTTATGTTTCTACTGGCATCAATTGTTCAAACACCTGACAGTTGTGACTGTACCTCTGGATGTGGGCCAGGACATTGCATTCTCCTAAATTGTGACAGTCAGAGAGTGATATTGGTGTAGCACATTGTCCTGCCAACCTGTGGCATGTCAATGTGTATGTTGAGGTGTGTGCATGACCAGCATTGGTGGTATTTGGTTGCCATCCAGGCCTCCTTCTCCCCCAGCCCAGTTATCCCACCATGAAGCGTGCTTCCATTGCAGGGAGTGCAAGTTGTCTTTCAGGATGTCAGTCAGTGGTGTCCTGCTGTTGGTTGTTGCACAGTTCCCAGCAGGGCCTTGTGCTCCCCCCAGCAGTACCCAGTGTCAGCCATCTTGTGAGTCCTTTTCCACTCCCTGTGATGTGAGCATGGTTCAGAGTGGTGTTGATGGGCCAATTGTGAGGGTGAGCAATATCTGTGCCTACAACTCCCATCATGCTATTGCCTCCACCCCCCTTCCCAGCATGCCCATCCTTCCTTCCTTTTGACTCTGCTTCCCTGTGGGGTGGGGTGCCTGTGCTGACAGGATGGCTGGGAGTGTTGTCCTGGCAGTTGTTTGGCTACAAGTCCCAAGAGTGTCCCTGTGCTTCACACAGCATAACCCAGGGTGGTGGTTCTTTGTGGGATCTTCAGTTAGGATGTGAGGCATTGCGTTCTCCCAGGTGGGTTATGTGGAGTTAGTGTTGAGGGGGTGTGTGAGGGGAGGTCCTTGTAACTATGGTCAGTGCTGTGAGTCCTCCTTCCCACCCAGCCAGATATCCCACCATGGAACGTGCTTCCATTGCAGGGAGTGCAAGTTGTCTTTCAAGATGTCAGTCAGTGGTGTCCTGCTGTTGGTTGTTGCACAGTTCCCAGCAGGGCCTTGTGCTCCCCACAGCAGTACACAGTGTCAGCCATCTTGTCAGTTGTTTTCCACTCCCTGTGATGTGAGCATGGTTCAGAGTGGTGTTGATGGGCCAATTGTGGGTGTGACCAATATCTGTGCCTACAACTCCCATCCTGCTATTGCCTACACCCCCCTTCCCAGCATGCCCATCCTTCCTTCCTTTTGAGTGGACTTCAGTGTGTGTGAGTGTGACAGCAATGGCAAGATGGCTGACAGTGTGGTCCTGTTGTTTGTTGGTGCCCAGTTCCCAGCAGGGCCTTGTGCTCCCCACAGCTGTGGCCAGTGTCAGACATCTTTGAAGTGGCTTTTGACTCCCTGTGAGGTGTGCATGCTTCAGTGCTAACTTGCTGGGCCATGTGGGTGTGAGATGTTGATCTGTGACTACCACTCCCATCATGCTATTGCCTACACCCCCCTTCCCAGCATGCCCATCCTTCCTTCCTTTTGAGTGGACTTCAGTGTGTGTGAGTGTGACAGCAATGGCAAGATGGCTGACAGTGTGGTCCTGTTGTTTGTTGGTGCCCAGTTCCCAGCAGGGCCTTGTGCTCCCCACAGCTGTGGCCAGTGTCAGACATCTTTGAAGTGGCTTTTGACTCTCTGTGAGGTGTGCATGCATCAGTGCTAACTTGCTGGGCCATGTGGGTGTGAGATGTTGATCTGTGACTACCACTCCCATCATGCTATTGCCTACACCCCCCCTTCCCAGCATGCCCGTCCTTCCTTCCTTTTGAGTGGACTTCAGTGTGTGTGAGTGTGACAGCAATGGCAAGATGGCTGACAGTGTGGTCCTGTTGTTTGTTGGTGCCCAGTTCCCAGCAGGGCCTTGTGCTCCCCTCAGCTGTGGCCAGTGTCAGACATTTGTGAAGTGGCTTTTGACTCCCTGTGAGGTGTGCATGCTTCAGTGCTAACTTGCTGGGCCATGTGGGTGTGAGATGTTGATCTGTGACTACCACTCCCATCATGCTATTGCCTACACCCCCCTTCCCAGCATGCCCATACTTCCTTCCTTTTGAGTGGACTTCAGTGTGTGTGAGTGTGACAGCAATGGCAAGATGGCTGACAGTGTGGTCCTGTTGTTTGTTGGTGCACAGTTCCCAGCAGGGCCTTGTGCTCCGCACAGCAGTACCCAGTGTCAGCCATCTTGTCAGTTCTTTTCCACTCCCTGTGATGTGAGCATGGTTCAGAGTGGTGTTGATGGGCCAATTGTGAGGGTGACCAATATCTGTGACTACAACTCCCATCATGCTATTGCCTACACCCCCTTCCCAGCATGCCCATACTTCCTTCCTTTTGAGTGGACTTCAGTGTGTGTGAGTGTGACAGCAATGGCAAGATGGCTGACAGTGTGGTCCTGTTGTTTGTTGGTGCACAGTTCCCAGCAGGGCCTTGTGCTCCCCACAGCAGTAGCCAGTGTCAGACATCTTTGAAGTGGCTTTTGACTCCCTGTGAGGTGTGCATGCTTCAGTGCTTACTTGCTGGGCCATGTGGGTGTGAGATGTTGATCTGTGACTACCACTCCCATCATGCTATTGCCTACATCCCCCTTCCCAGCATGCCCATCCTTCCTTCCTTTTGAGTGGACTTCAGTGTGTGTGAGTGTGACAGCAATGGCAAGATGGCTGACAGTGTGGTCCTGTTGTTTGTTGGTGCCCAGTTCCCAGCAGGGCCTTGTGCTCCCCACAGCAGTAGCCAGTGTCAGCCATCTTGTCAGTTGTTTTCCACTCCCTGTGATGTGAGCATGGTTCAGAGTGGTGTTGATGGGCCAATTGTGGGTGTGACCAATATCTGTGACTACCACTCCCATCATGCTATTGGCTACACTGACTTGACCAGCATACACAGAATTCCTTCCTTTCAGTGAGCTTCCCTGTGAGGTGGTGTTCTAGTGGTGGGTAAATATCTGGGAGTATTTGTTGGTTCTATTTGTGCCACTGCCTTGCTGTATTTGTTGTTAGGTTTGTAGATGTCATGACACAGTTACATATCACTATGGGATGGCAGGTATTGTGTTTGTCTGACTAGCATTCACATCTTGGGATGGATATCTTTTGGTTGCTGTGTATTTGCTAAGTGTGCATGGTTTGCCTATCCCCTTGACTGTGATGTGTGTGTGTTGTCACACCATATTGTGTATATTAGTTGTGTACTCACCAGGCTCTGGGATGTCTGTTAGTCCGTATACGCTCACTGGTGGTAGGATGGCCCGCACCTTCTCCTCCCAGGGCCTGAGGTATACTGGTTTTGCAGG
The DNA here is from genome assembly GCA_963921515.1 of Calotriton arnoldi. Taxonomy (NCBI): domain Eukaryota; kingdom Metazoa; phylum Chordata; class Amphibia; order Caudata; family Salamandridae; genus Calotriton; species Calotriton arnoldi. Next base: position 1,238,154 of record CAWUFW010005012.1, read on the forward strand.
AGGGCCACAGCCGGTGTGCTGGCTGAGGAGGTAGTCCTTTTTGAGTAGGTCCCTGACCCTCCTGCGCACATCATATCACCTGTTCTGGATGTCTTCCTTTGTGCGCAAACATGGTGATTGTGCGTTGACCCTGTCGACAATCCTCGCTCACATCTTGGTTTTCTGCGACATGGGGGTCTGTTGTACCAATGTACCAAACAACTGTGGCTCTACCCTGAGGATCTCATCTACCAGGACTTCCAATTCACAATCTAGGAACTTATGGTTCTTCTTTGGGGGCATGGTGATGGGTGGTGGTGGTGATTGATGTGTGTGTGTGTGCAAGTGGGGGTGTGTGAGTGTAGGTTTAGCTGGGTGTGTGTGAGGGTGCTATTTGTAGGTGTGGTAATGGTGTGTGGCTTGTGTGATGTATGAGCTGTGAGTGTGTCTGTGGTTGCTGTGTGATGGTGTTCTGTCTGGCAGGTCAGTGGAATTTGCAAGGGATCATGGTAGGGATTTGTGGCCTTTATGTAGGTGGAGTTGGAGGTGTGTCCTTGTTCCATTTTTTTTCCCTCCCTGTATTTATTGGCTTAGTGGTTGCTTGTTTGGCCCTTTTTAAAAAAAAAATTCCTTGGTGTTTTTGGTGCATGTAGGAGTTGTTCTTGTGTCCGAGTAGGACGCTGCAGTTGTCTGGTGCGATCTTGTCCGACTCGTTCCCGCTGTGTGTCAGCTAGGTTTCATATGCGGCGTACGAGTCGGTCGTGTAATATTGGGTTGCTTCGGCTGGGTTTTGTATGCGTGTCGGTCGTACGGCTTGTGCTCCGGGCGAGTCGGTCGTGTTTTGCACGCACAGCATCGTACTACGCGGGTCGGAGTTCGCGGGTACTTTTCGTTCGGGTTCAATACGAGTGCGTGTCGGTCGGTTCGTTTCGCGTGATTTCCCGGCCGGATGGCTTGTTTCCGTCCGGCTCGGTCGGTCGTTTTGTATTCCGTCCGAGTCTGTCGGATTTCACATGCATTTCATCGTACTACCCGGGTCGTGCGGCGCCGGTCCGAGTCGGTCGGACTAAATTCCCATACCGAGTCGGTCGGTATGTTTTCCGGCCCAAATCGGAATCGGCCCCTTTATGTTTTGCTGTCTTGTATCTCGTAAAAAATCATGCATGTGTAGATCATAAATTTATTATACTTTCCTTTCTTTTCTCTGTATAATGAATTTTTGTTTTACTTTCAGTAATTGTGGCATTTTGATGAGAGGGAAGCATGTATAAATTGATCAAATGTCTCTTCTACTTCAATAAATTATTAAAAAAAGGTTTATTTTTAAAATATTTGAATAAATAATATATATATTTTTTAATTTGAGATTATGGTGTTTTTTAATTTTTTAAGTACATTTTTGATTTTTACAAGTTATTATTAACTGTAAAGTGGTATTCTTGTGATTATGTTTTAAAGTGCTCATTTGAATGTATTTATTTTAAATAACTTCCCTTTTTTGTATAAATGTAATGTTTTGTGGATTTTTACGGAATGTGTTTAGATGTAAGTGTCCCAGAATTCAATATTTTAAAGAAAATCTGTCAATTTTGAGTGAAAGTAGTAAATATGTCCATCCAAAATCCGAAGCTTTCCATAATGTGTTTAAGTTTAGAGCGGGAATAGCAAATTCAGAACATCTCAAAAGTCCAACACCTTCTCCATTGTGACAAGATTTGGAGTGTGAATAGTCAATCAAGTCTCTGTAAGTTCAAAGCTTTCTCCAAAGTGGTTAATTTTAGAATGGGAATAGAAAATATAACTTGCCCAAAGTCCAATACTTTGCCCAATGTGGTTACATTTAGAGTGATTAGTAAATCTTACCCTCCAAAGGCCAACGCAAGTGTGATAAGGAAACCTAATCTCCTCAAAGTCATGCCCTTTCCCCAATGTGGGTAAGTGTGGAGTGAGAATAGTGAACTAAATAGAAAAGAGAGTGAGCATCAAAAGTGCTCTTCCTTCTCCCGTAGATACTTGTAGCAAACAAGAACGAGCTGACTACTGTATCATTCAACTAGCATTCAGTGTACATTTAGTAGTCTCTCAGGAAAAACCATTGGTTTTTTAAAAGACCCCTCATCCTCCAACCTAGTTGGTGGTGATGGAGCAGGGTTTTGAGAAAATAAAACCTGCTCGTTTTGAACCCTCAGTAACATTTATTAACAGTGTGCTGTGAAAAATATTATTAGAAACGTTAAAATAAGGGGAAATGCTTTTGCGCATGTGTAAAACTAATGCATGTATTAATGCATGGAACTAGGCCATAAACTTCTTGGGATTTAAAGACTAATGCTGCTTTTGTGCACGTTAATAATATTTTGCTAGGAATAACATGGGCTGTGCATGGGTTAGTGCAATGCTGGGATGGTGTGAAAAATGAAATTCCATTTCATGAAAATAATAAATGTTTGTATTTGTTTTCTATAGAAAAGGCAAGCATGGGCCTACACTTCGGCATGTCAGTTTGAGGGTTAATATTTGACTGAAAATTATTAAATGTCCCAAAAGAAAGATTCGAATGAGAAGAGAGCACAAAGGCATGAAAATTGTGACCTTCATGGAGTGCTGAATGTCTGCCAAGCTACGAAAAAGAGATTTGATAAGCGGTGGAAGTGAACAGTTTCCTTCACAAGATGGCAGAGGCAAATAATAGAGGCGTAGAGATTTGCAAAATTCAAGGAACTGCAGGAAATGTTTACTATGATTGTATTCAAAGTTGGTTCCTGGGATGAATCTGTCGTAATGCTTAATGTTTAAGACAAAGAGATGTCTAATAAAATGGTCATGACGAGAGTGGTGTGACAGAACAACCCCAATCTTAGCCAATGGGAGATGGATTTCGTACTGATTTTGAAACATATGTGGGTTGGACAATTTGGTTTTAGGGTATAATTGAAAGTCCCCGGTGGGTGTGGTTGGGGAGTAGGTGTTTCAGCTGGTGTTAGCTAGCGGGAGATCGTCGCTGTCGTCGGTTTTGCTGTTTCCAGATAGAGGCCTATCTGTTTCTCGATTCATGTCTTGATCTTTGTCACTCAACTGTACTTGAGTGGCCTTGCTGCCCTGACTGGCCAGAGGGGTAGTTTTCCCTGTTCCTTACTTGGGTTTGTATAGATAATCTCCTTAAATTTGCATGTTCATTTGCAAATGTATTTTGTCTCTGAAACTTTTCTCTCTTCGCCTATCCAGTACTTTAATGCATTGTTTATTGAAATGAGTTTGTTTATACATTGCCAATGTTCTCTATGTGATAATCTATGATTTGCATTTGTGTAACTGTATTTGATGAGCATTTATTTCTCACATTATTTTACGATAAACAACATAAACTACACACTGAGTCTGTTATTATTTTAGTAGCATAGATAAGTACTTATTATTGTCATCAACTTTTCAACTATAGGTTCATCGCCACATTTATTTGTAAGGAGAAATGCAGGTTTCTAAAGTGTATTTAGTGAGTCAGGAATAAACTTGCATTACACTGAACCCCAGCGTGAAGGGATTAGTTGGGTAGTGTAAATGGGCCTTTGTTTGTGAAAAATTATTGATCGCTGGATCAGTGGCACGCTTCATCATCGGGTTCCCACTTAGGGGGCCAAGCGCCCTCTAGGTGTGCTGTGACACCTGATTACAGCAGATCAGGATTTTTCTTAGAGACTAAGTGAAATTAGTGAGCATGATTCTTAAAACTGCCTCTGGGATATCCTTCCTAATCACGATAAATGTAATAGTGAGTTCCTGGGGTAGGATTAAAAACAATGGTGGATGTGAAAGAGAAATAATTATCTCACACATCCAGAAGTGGTCTACATGTTTCAGCCAATTAATGTATGTAAGGTGGCTTTCTTCAGGACCAGTGCTGTTAGTGTCCCTAAAGTGTGCGTAAGTGGGGTGGATTTGTAACTTACGATTTACTATTCCCACTCTAAATGCACCCACATTGGAGAAAGTGTTGGAGTTTGGGACAGATGACTTTATGATTCTCACGAGCTGAATACTGTATCATTCAATTAGCATCCAGTGTACATTCAGTAGTCTCTCAGGAAAAAACATTAGTTTTTTTTTTAAAGAACCCTCACCCACCAACCTAGTTGGTGGCATGCTTCATCATTGGGTTCCCACCTAGGGGGCTGGGTGCATCCTAGGTGTGTTGCGCTGTCTGGTTACAGCGGAGCGGGTTTTTTTCTGCGACAATGTGACATTAGTGAGTGTGATTCTTAAAACTGCCTCCAGGATACCTTTCCTAATCAGGATAACTTTAATAGTGACTTCCTGAGGTAGGATTAAAAACAATGGCGGATGTGAAAAAGAAAAAAATATCTCACACATCCAGAAATGGTCTACATGTTTAAGCCAATCAATGTATGTAAAGCGGCTTTCTTCAGGACCGGTGCTGTCAGGGCTGGTGATGACCCAAGACAAATGAAGTGAATGCACACTCCCTAAGGTGTGCATATGTGGGGTTGATTCGTAACTTATGATTTACACCCAAAGTAGTATATCTGAAAGAAAATCAAAAGAAACATACAACATAATTTAAAACAACATTAATGGTTAGAGTAGATGCAGAGTTTGGCGCAGCATGCGTTTTCAGTGCACCATAAACCTCGTGCAATTTGCTAGAAGTCTTTATTGAGACCATGCACTTGTGCTGAGTTTATAGCCACATGCAACAGTTTCCTTCACATTCACAGAACTGTGTGTGAAAGAAAGTCTGTGTGCCAGTATTACTGTAGTGCAATCCACTCGTATTCATCCAGTGTGATCATGATCAGAGAGGTCACTGCTCATGCAAGTCATGTGGCATTTTTGGTGACTGCAAGCATAATTTACGCGATTGAATCAAACATCCATACAACAAAGCCTCACAGTCAGGCAAAGAACCATGAGTTTTGGTAGCAATAAACACAGTGCTCACAGGGGCTTTTTGGGTTATATCGTAATTGCGGTGTATTTGAGTAAAAAACAATGTGCACATATGCACTGTTTGCCCCTTTATAAAAAATGAGTTCCACCAACTATTGTTGTGATAATTCATACAGCATGGATCCCGGCAGGAGGCGGTGCCTATTGTCTCACTCTGTAGGGAGAAAATGTAAGGGTCTCAACAAACCTCAGGGTCAAAACATAATGTGTTACCCATCAGCCATGGCCATTTTCAAAGAGCGTTACGGTCACTCGAACGTCCTCCCACGTGCCCACTCAATTCATCAAGGTCTTCCGCCTGTTTAATTACCTACTGCGGCCCTGTGCAGGATCCTGGAGATGTTGCGGTCCCAGCCGCAAGAGTCTAAGAAGCAGTGCTGGTGGTGTTACCGTGACTCTGCGTCCCAGCTCATGGTGATGTCCCAATCTGCGGGTGACTGACTCAATTGGTCGCTGTTGACGGGCCCCAATGTTAACCTTTTGAGTGCTTGGAAATAAAGCAAGTCCAGCACAGTATCAGCAGCAGTGCTGGCATTACAGTGACTCTGTGCCCCAGTGTGTGCTAACGTCGCAACGTGAGGGCACCTGACTCAATTGGGCAGAGTTGACGGGCCCCCTATGTTAACCCCTTGGGTGCTTGGAAATGAAGCGAATCAGGCATACAATGTCAGTTGTGCCGGTTCATCATAGTATGAACTTAAAAATCTAGCAAACATAGGTGAATGACTTGGGTGAATGATCCACATGATCTTCTGGGCAGTAGAAGTCTTTTTTTTACTTGCAATTGGGATGCTGTACAGTGTCAATGCGTGACCAGTTGAAAGGAATTTCAAAGATCATATGTATTGATAGCCTAGTGCAGTGGTTCCCAAACTTTTTCAACCTGCGGCTCCCTTGACTTATTGGCCTTTGGCCGTGGCTCCCCATTATGTCATTTTATTTTTATTCGGGTGGGGGGGTGTACGCCCAGCCTCGGCTTACTACCTTAGGATCTCTTTGAGCAGATATTTTAGTTACCCTAGTAAAGAGCCATATGTAGTTCCTTTTTTTTAAGGGTAGGAAATTGTGGGAGAGCAGACATTTTGCCTTTAGAATGGAGTTCCGTCCGGGGTGGGTTATGGAGTTTATTTTTGCTATTAGATACTGTCTGAGTTATATAGCACGAGGAAAGTGCGTGAATACATTTGAAGACATGGCAAGCTATTCTGGCCCTCCATAACATGGTCTCTTCCTCCTGAGAGCAAATGGACAACACCATTTTGCAGTCTTTGGAGAGTATGGATTCCTAATGCTGGAAGACTAGCAAAGACTGAACTACAGTAGTAGTAGGTGATTTCTCTAGAAGCAGTTAGCAACAATACTGGCTTCAAGCAGGAGTGTAAAACATGGGCACAATGAAGTGAGTTATGTGCACCCTGCTGTTATTAGCCTTTCTGTAGAAATGATGATTAGCCAGACAAAAGGACAAGCCCCTTCTAGAAACATTAACAACATAAACTTCAGTCCAGGCATGCACCGCCCATAGGGCTCAAAGGTCTTCAGCCCCCTGTCATGTGTGTCAGCCCCGGGCACACACACAGACAGTTGTTGAGCTTATCACAGCCGCATACGAGTACTTCTCAGGTCTTTAAAAGACCATTTACATTTGTTGTTTTTTTCACTTCTTAATCTCCACTCTGCCTATTGCTGAAAGAATTCCCCCTCCCCCGAAATTTGCCTTTAGTTGCGCCTCTGCTGCAGTCCCACCTTCGCCCCTACCATCTGCTGAACAGCAGTGTTCCAGAAAGAACGTATTAAATTGGTGACATAAAGTAAGAGTTGGGTTATATACACAAAATAATATACATAAACATAGAGGGAAAGGTCTGGTATTAAAAACATTTTATGAGAAAGGAACTAAATAAATCCTTACCCTGTCCAGACGTGCGTGAAAGGGGTGAACATGGATCAGAGCAAAGCGTCTCTCCCACAAAGCAGAGGTTGAGTGTAATCACAAGTGGAGGGAGGCTCTGGGGCCCTCAGACATCGAGATGTGGTTGGCTCAGGGTTATTCACCCGTAGAAGGGCGCCTCTGGGATGTTCACACGTGAGAGGTGTCTTTCTCTCACGTCCTTGCAAGCTGACAAGTGGCTGGCTCTGGAGCGTTCACACTTATGGGGGTGCCTCTCAGGTTTTCCTCACACGTCTATGGTGGCTCTGTGGTGCTCTCATCTAGTCGGTGGGTTGCTGGCTCCAGGAGGGTTCACACTTTTGGCGTACCTCTTCTGTGCTCGGCCACGCGTTGCAGCCTTCTTTGCTCCTGCACATGAACCTCACACAGCCTACACAGGGGCAATTAGGGGCATGGACAGTTCTATGCAGCCAATCCTAAGTCCTGCAAAGAGCCAAGGCTGACGAACTTCCACCAGTCAGCACCAGACACAGTTTTAAATTCCAAGTCCTGCGTAGAAACAACTAATCGGAGCCTGTTCTCGCCTCTGTGCGCAAAGAAGGCTGCGGTCCCGCCGGAGTGTGAGGTGTCAGACAGTGAGAAGAGGACTGTCTGGTATAATTAAATTAAAATATTTATAAAGCACATAGTTACCGAGGTACTGTTATTCTGGCGCTAGGAGATTTTGATAAATTAAGAAAGGAGTTATTTAAACAAATATAACACATAAGTTTTTATTGCTCTGTTGAAACTTTCCTCCATCCGAGTGGTGCACATTAGTGGGAGGGCGTACATGGTGGGTTCAGAAGTGAAAAGGAACACGAAAACTCTGGAGGGAGAGGGGACACGGAGCGTTGTGAGTGCAGAGGAAGAAGCGTCAATTACCCTTACATTTGTAAAACGTATTTCATCATTAATATTTGGAAACGGCCCGGATTGTGAATCATACTACCTTTTCCCGGTTCCCAAGACGTGCGCGGCGCCCCTGCCATGTTCTAATGGCGTACCGGGGTGCTGCGGCGCACAGTTTGGGAACCACAGGCCTAGTGTGATAGTCTCCAAAAAACCCCAAGAAACAAAGCAAATATTTTTTTTAAACTGGGGAAGAAAATCATTCTTTTTATATCAGTAGAGGGTTTCTGTGCAAAGAACAAGGTTTAGGTTAACCCAAGGTAATGACATTCCATGGTATGCTATCGTATAATCCACTTTTGTGTGTTGACAAACGATAAGTATGCGCGCTGCGCGGACGCCAGTGCCTTGAGGAGTTTGCTCTTGTCAATTTATTTGCTCATTTGCACGCTAATCGCTGCTACTGCTTTTAAATCATTTTAACCTTACTGTTTGAAGATTTTATTGCCGCTCATTGAGCACTGTATGAATTTGATGCTAAGATTATTATTTGGGGGCTTTGTGTAAAACGCCACACACACTCACTTGAGACAGGGGAGTCCGGGCCGGCTGCCACTTCCTGTTCTCTACCGGTTGACAGCTAGAGACGACATTTTGCTCAGTGCGCTCTCTAGTTGTCAGAGGGGCTTCCCCATAAGTATGCGCGCTGCACGGATGCCAGTGCCTTAAGGGGTTTGCTCTTGTCAATATCTTTGCTCATTTGCACGCTAATCGTTGCTACTGCTTTTAAATTATTTTAACCTTACTGTTTGAAGATTTTATTGCCGCTCATTGAGCACTGTATGAATTTGATGTTAAGATTATTATTTGGGGGCTTTGTGTAAAACGCCACACACACTCACTTGAGACAGGAGAGTCCGGGCCGGCTGCCACTTCCTGTTGTCTCCCGGTCGACAGCTAGAGACGCCATTTTGCTCAGTGCGCTCTTTAGTTGTCAGAGGGGCTTCCCCATAAGTATTCGCGCTGCACGGATGCCAGTGCCTTAAGGGGTTTGCTCTTGTCAATATCTTTGCTCATTTGCACGCTAATCGTTGCTACTGCTTTTAAATTATTTTAACCTTACTGTTTGAAGATTTTATTGCCGCTCATTGAGCACTGTATGAATTTGATGTTAAGATTATTATTTGGGGGCTTTGTGTAAAACGCCACACACACTCACTTGAGACAGGAGAGTCCGGGCCGGCTGCCACTTCCTGTTGTCTCCCGGTCGACAGCTAGAGACGCCATTTTGCTCAGTGCGCTCTCTAGTTGTCAGAGGGGCTTCCCCATAAGTATGCGTGCTGCGCGGATGCGCAGCAGGCGCGCCTATGGCAAGCCCGTCAGCGCCCATCAGCGTCCCGGATGCGGCCAGCACCATCCACACTGCCCGTTTCCCCTCCCACCAATACGTCCCCTGGACCTACAGCCGCAACGAACTGCTCATGCTACGCCCGCGCCCTTGTTCCCATTCAAGCAGGTGGGAGGTTTTAGCTCACCCCACCACTGTCTGCCAGAGATGCGATTACTGCCTGGGTACAGGCCTAGATGTCTCCCCCCGGCCCAGTACCTCTTCTAGTAATAGTAAGAAGGGGCCCCTAATACGTTCAGCAATGATTAATACCCGCTCACTAAGGAGACACCATCAGGACATCTTTGACCTCCTCTCTGACAAGCCGGTTGATCTCTTATTCATTACCGAGACCTGGCTGAACGAATTTTCCAACCCTATAGTTGAGATGGCCATTCCAGAGGGATATAAGATCTCCCGTGTTGACCGTAAAATCGGTAGAGGCGGTGGTGTTGCGGTCATATATAGGGATAAGTGGGCCTTTCACCGCGGCGAGGCTCTGCTGTTGGGAGAGGGTGAAGTTTTGGACTTCAGCATCAGCATTTCTCCACATTTTTCGCTGGGTGGAACACTGGTCTATAGGCCCCCTGGGCCGGCAGGGGCTTTTCTTAAAGCCTTGGAGGATGTTATCGTCCCACGCGCACTACGGTTCACTCACTATCTCCTTCTTGAGGATCTTAATATTCATCTAGACCAGGCAGATGTAGGGGATACTTGGGAATTTTTGGATTCACTGAGCCTTGCCCAGCTTACTCAATGGGTCAGTTTACCTACTCATCTTGGCGGTCATATTCTTGACCCTATTTGTTCCAACTTCCCCATTATGGTTGAAGATCCTCTTCCAGTGCCCTGGTCCGACCATTTCCTGTCCTATTTTTCCTGTGCTTCGGATGGCAATAATCTACCAGGCTGGGTTGGACAAGACCCTGCCTCTGCCAAAATTGACCCTCTGACTTTCAGCCATGCTCTGGCTGGGTCGAGGCCAGTTCTTTCTAACGACCTGGAGAGAGCGCTTGCTAGCTTTTCCAGTTGGATCATGTGGGCGGTGGATCTCCTTTCTCCTACGTCCCTCCATAGGCGGTCCAGGGATTCTCCCTCAAAACCTTGGTTCTCGCCTGATCTTAAAGCGCTGAAGCAGCAATGCAAAAAATTGGAAGGTTGTTGGCGGAAGGATTTCTGCTCTTTGGCGAAGCTGATGCTTAGGAAAGCTCAGAAAATCTATTATACCGCTATAGCTCATGGTAAAAGCCTCTACTATGCGGATAGCATTGATCTAGCCAGTAATAACTCCAAGGAAATCTTTTCCATTGTCCATAGCTTTCTGGCCCCAAGAGCTGAATTAATATCGCTTCCTTCCTCGAATGCCTGGTGTGAGAATCTTTCGAATTTCTTTATCGATAAGATTCGCTCTATCCAGGCGTCATTTACTATCCACAATCAGGACACAGCAGTGACCTTGCCCTCGGAGGTTCCGCCTGTTTCATCCCCTTCCCTGGTGGCCTTTACACCTATCGGCCAGCCTGACTTACTTAGGGTCCTCAAGGCCTTGAAATCAGGCTCTCCATCTAACCCCTGTGCAGCTAGGCTCCTGGCTTCCGTCGCTGAGACAGTTAACCCTGAAGTTAACAGGCTCGTCAATTTGTCCCTCTAGGAGGCTCTTGTTCCGGCAGCATGGAAACAGGCCAAGATTCTGCCACTCTTAAAAAAACTGTTGCTGGATCTGCTGAACCCAGTGAGCTATCGTCCCATCTCCCTTCTACCTAGTGTGGCGAAAGTCTGTGAAAAAGTTGTTAATAAACAACTTACTGACTTCATCGAAAGCTCAGGAATACTCCATCCAGTCCAATCCGGGTTCAGAGCCTCTTATAGTACCGAGTCGGCTCTACTAGAAGTCTCTGAAGCCATTCGGGAATGCTTGGATTCTGGCGGAAGGGCATCTCTGATTTTGCTGGACCTCTCGGCAGCATTTGATACCGTTCCCCACTCTCTGCTGCTCGCTCGCCATGTGGACATAGGAATCTCAGGCACTGCCTGGAGTTGGTTGAAATCATTTTTGGAGGGTCGCACGCAACAGGTATGGCTCCCTCCGTTCTCTTCCCCACCGCAGATGGTGACTACTGGGGTGCCGCCTCTTTGAGCCCCCTACTTTTTAACATTTATGTCACTCCCTTGATTCAGTTAGCAGAAGAGCTTGGAGCCAAAATTATTGCATACGCCAATGACACTCAGCTTCTGTTTACTTGGGGAAAATCCGAGTGCTCCACCTCCTTGGCTAAAAACTGTCTGACAGCATTCTTCCATTACTCTGTGCAGCTAAAATGCAACGAGGACAAATCGGAAATCCTCCTTTATGGGAGTTTCCCCCCCCCCCCCAGTTTAGGGAAGCACTCTGGCCAGCTGAATATCCCTTGCCTGCCTCAACGGGGCAACCCACTAAGAACCTTGGGATTTGGTTTGAAGAGAACCTGTCTTTTTCCACTCAGATCAAGAAGCTTGACGGGAACTGCTTCGGGATACTCAAATCCCTCAGAAAATTTCTCCCGCTCCTCCCCAGGGCGGCCAAGGAAACGGTTACTGGGGCCTTGATACTTTCGCGGTTCGACTATGCCAACGCTTTGTACATCGACTTACCGGGCTACTTGCTTAACAGACTGCAGGTAGTCCAGAATGCTGCGGCCAGGCTTCTGTTTAACATCCCAATTAGAAGCAGTGTAAGACAACATCTGCGCATACTTCACTGGTTACCTGTAGCCAAACGAGTTAAGTTTCAAGCCTACATGCTTCCGGTCCAATCTATTTAAGGAAACATTTTATGTTCTACACTCCAGCTAGACAGCTTCGTCCTAGCCCACATACCTCGCTTTCGTCTTCAAAGAATGGGTGGCAGCTCTCTTGCTTTTAGGTCTGCTACAGCCTGGAATTCGCTTCCATTTGCTCTTCGCCGTACCCAGGACCCCACTCTCTTTAAAAAAAGACTGAAAACGTATCTCTTTATCTAACCGGCCCTCCTTCACTTCTCAAGGTTCGCGCCGGGACACTCCTTGGAGTATCCGTGCGCATTACAAGCTTCCATAGCATAACATACCATAACATAAATCCATCTCTGCTCCCTTTCAAAAAGATGGTTCCGCAGGGCATTCTGTTTAGGATCAAGTTGTTCAATTATGACCTAGTGTAAGTCATTAGTTGTGTAGCCTTTCTTAAGGAAAGGATCCGTCATTTTTGTAGTATTGGTTAAATCTTAAATTGCTGTGGTTTTTGCTCATTCTGATCTTGATTTTTCTGCAGGTCATGCCTATGTAGCGCAGATGGCAGGGGCACGTAATCATGTATATTACATTATCAGAGTTGCAATTAGTATGTTTTTTTTAAAACCCAGGTTCGAGATTCAGAGTGTTGGAAGTGCTGATAAGATGGCTGCAGTTCCCACACGCGTAGTGCCCTGTCACATTGGGCAGGCCCCAGTTTTTCAACACTGTATTTGTTCGTTGCTCAGGTTTTTTTTTGGGGCGGGTTGAGACTAGATGGTCTTTTAAGCTCGTAGCCCTCTTAAATGAGAACAATGGTTTTTCCCATTTGAGGTTGCCTGGTTGTAAAATGCGCCAATGTTTATTGATTATTTTGGTCACCTGGTTTGATACAGAGCTATAAGTTGTGACAGATGTTAAATGCACCGTCATGTCCCTCCTATGGGAATCTTGCAAAAAGGCATCTCTGTTTTGGTGGTGGGCTCATTTCCTGGTACTTGCCCCAGTAATTTAAGGTATGTAGGAATGACTAGCCGAAGAGTTAAATTCAGAATTAATGAGCACCGGAGCACTATCAGGTGTGGGAAGGACAATACCAAATGGACAAGGCACTTCTTGGAAAGGAGCCACACTGAGAATGACTTAAAATGGGTAGTTTTGAAAAAAGTGACAGGAAATCCAAAACAGTCATTAAACAAACTCCTCTACTATGAACAACAATGGATATATAGATTGAGGATAGATAACGACGGACTGAATTATGACATTGTGTGGAACCAACTGTCTAGCTGAATGCGTACTGAGTACAACTTCCAAAATCCATGATTTTAGTGACACCTGAGCTACGAATGTAAGGATCATGATGAGCTACATCAAGAATCTCTGTTGATTTTTAATAAACCACATTTGGCAATGATGTACCGTAGGCAGAAGAGAGCACATGACACAATGTATGATATGACATGATGGAAACACATGGCCTAAAAATGGTAAGGGAGTGTTCTTTTTATATTATACATTGAGCTATGTGAAGCCTATACTTGGACAAACAGGTCATGTCACAACATGTGTCAAGTCACAGTATTTGTTAGGGTAGGTAGAAGGGCATTAGATGGCTTTATCCATAATGCGCATCATATAGTTTACCGTATTCCACCAAATCAGTGGGTAACATGAACACTGTGTTGTACACAGAATCGTGGTATAACGTTGTAATTGTAAAGAAGGCAGTGTAAATAGAGACTCAGCATACATTTAAATCATCTACAGGAGTCACATGTGAGTAGTACTGCATAATTGACGGGACCGAAATAGGGACAACATTTTCCATGATTCTGTCTCATGGACGCGTAGCCTGATGTCGCCACATTTTGCAATAAGACCGGCATACGACCTGTGGGCATTTCTGCTTAGTTATTCAACATTGGCCTGCATTGTCCCACTCGTCCAACCCAGCAGAGGTGAAGAAAATGCAGGTGTTAGACGAGACGCTGTACCCTTGGAGTAGCAAGTTACCAAAACGCCTTTTGATTATCAGACGCTTAGGGGGTATGAGCTCACATAATTAGCTTTATTCTCCTTGGACTGACAATTTGCTGCACTATATCAAATGCCACTATATATGTTATTTGGTGTCTGTCTAGTAATTTGATGGCACCAGGCATTTGAGAAGTTCATACCCACAGTAATACTAGAGTATGCGATAGGGTTACCGCTAATTCCTCGACCACCAAAGTATATGTTTTATGTTGTTCGTTCTGTGAAATGACACCGTTTAGTATTGAGCAAACACGGTTGGTTTGTTCTGATGATACCGAACATTTGAGAAGTGCATAACCATAGGAACAGCAGTATCAGATGATAGGAATTTTCCGCCAAGTGACAGAGTTGAATATGTACTACATTGTGGGTGTATAGGCATTTAAAATTACAATATGTGTTGTCAGTATAGTAATGTGATGGCACCAGGCATTTAAGAAGTTGGTACCCAGAGAAATATCATATTTGGAGGTAGGGTTACTCCTAATTCTTTACCCACCAAAGTATATATTTGATGTTGTTCGTCCTCTGAAATGATTGTGTATAGTATTGAGCGAGTAAGCTGGCCTTGATCTGAGGACATTGGACACTTGAGAAACACATACCCATAGGAACAGAATTATCATATGGCAGGGTTTGCCGCTACATGACAGTCTTAAGGTGTACACACTGCATTTTGGGTGCACAGGTATCTAAGATCGCAATATGTTCTTTATTGGCTATGACTTGTAAGGGCGGGCGGAGCTGGCGTAGTGCCTCTATGCGGAGTTCCACGGAGTTTGAAAAAATCTCTGTGGAACTCCGCTCCGCTCCCTCCTCCCTCCCAAATTAATAAAAAATTAAAAAAGAAGGCGCTTTCCTGCATGGCTGCCTCCTCCTCTGCCTGGCCGCTCTCCTTCCTGCTCCTCACCGTCCTTCTTCTATGAAAAAATTGCTACGTTGTACGTCTTGCGCATGCCCAGGCGCAAGACGTACAATGCAACAGAGCACGGAGTAGGCAAAAATCTCCAATCTCTGCTGGTGGAGCGGAGTTACCCACCCGGGGTTAGCTATGAGTACATAAACATACATTGTAGATGAAGTGGGTCTAGTCATTTTTGTGGGGCAATCATGGCTGACACAAGGTTTAAATATAGATATTAATCCTCAGTGTGACTACAGGTAAGCGGCCATACCTCTGAGCCAATGCAGCCCACCTAACAACGTAAATAAGGCAAGCTAGGCCCAATCCATGCACATTTGATATATGTATACCGGTACTAGTGGTGGCACCCATGATACTGTATGGATATATTAATAAAGAGTGACCTTACTTGGCGTGTGGTGTGCTGTGAAATTTGAGAGGGTTATCACCTATTTATGCACTACCTGATTTTTATGTATTTTAACATAGATTTTTTTGCTTCTGATATCCTACAGGTTTACATATTTAGGCAGGTTAGGAGAACCTTATGCCTCCTTACATGCACTATTCCCTTAGAATGAGATGAGGGTGGGTAGGGAGGCGTAGGTGCCCTGAATAGGGCCAAACGGCCATTTTCGCATAATAGAATTGGCTGAAACATGTTGGCATATTGTAGATGCTGGAACCAATGGATCCCTGATAGGCATCTGTAGCTCAGCTTTTAACCGTGGTGTGAGGTCACAATGAATAAAGAGATACCTATGAGGGAGTATGCACCAGTTGGTGGGTGACACGTTTTTTCTTAATACTTTAATATTCGTGTAGGAATTGGGATGGAATACTACCAGGACAAAGAACCCCTGGGCATTCACATTCTTTAGTGTAAATAATTGTGTTGTGAGGAAGGATATGTGAAAGCCCTATACAAACTCTCACACTCTCTTTTTCGTGTTATGTGTGTGTAGCTTCAGAGGGACACTTTCCAGCTGTGGTGGAATCTTTTGCAGTAGTTAGTTGTATTTTTTCATTCCCTTTTAATACTATTTTTAATTGGGATGATGTTCTATTTATTAACTATTCGTATATTAATTTAATTGATTACAGGGTTTGTAACTTCATTTCTTTGTACATTTTGAACTTTACATATTAAAGGCTGCTTATTTTCTTGGTATTTATATGTGTTAAATTTGTTTAACAGGCTTTAAATAAGTACATATAAGTATGTATATTTTTTTGTGTTTGAAAAAGCTTTATTTTGAAAAAGGGCAAGAAATACAAAACCAGCAAACAGATTGAAACATAGTATAAATAAAGACGATAGAAGAAGTTGCTAGTACATGAAAAGCAACAAAAGCTCTTTTAAAAAAATGTTCTCTTTTTAAGGGCATGGGGAAGAGGGGGGGGAAAGTCTTACACATTAATATAATGAGATAATGCATATTTACAGTGGAATGTGATTAGAATTTCAATTAATAAATAGATGCGATAAGCCAACTATGGTAAAAGCAGAGAATAGAGGAAATAAACATTCACGGAGGTTTAAAATTTTCAGAATGTAAACGGGGTTTATCAGCCAAAGTCAAATTATCTAAATGAATCGTAAGAGGCAACCAGAAAAGGTCTCTATTAACCATTGATTTACATGAGGAGGCGAAAGCAATGTCAAGTCGATGAAAATGACAAAGACTATTCCACCAGTGTTGGATCGAGAGGTTTGTAAGGTTTTTCCAGTTCAGAGAAATGTGTTGGAAAGCTAGAGAAATCATAAGGTCAAAAAGACCATGACTATGAGAGGGAATGTCTAAAGAATCAGATAAACTGCCAGAGAAGAGAAGAGGAATGGAATAAGGGATAGAAAGATGGAACAGACGAGACATGTAGGACCAGACTTTCTTCCAAAAGCAGAAACCGAGGGACAGAGAAAGAAAAGGTGAATAAGATCAGCCGTTGAAGAGCCACAGGTCCAACAGTTAGAGACAGTGGAGTGAGAAAATTTAGCGATAGAGACAGGGGTGAGATAAAGTTTATGATAAAGAAAAAACATAGATTGAGTAAGAGAGGCAGAGCGTGAGATTTTAAGAGAACGGGACCAAAGTTTGTCCCAAAAGGAGATGGTCCATTCGCACCCCAGGTCCGATTCCCAAGAAAGTTCCAATTTATTTTTTGTGCGTTCTAAATTAGGAGCGGAAAAATATTTATAGATAAGGGATGCTTTAGGTAGAGAAAGGAGTATCTTAAGAAGAGAATTTTGAACTACAGGAAAAGATGAGGAGGGGAGAGAATAGTAAGTGTCTAGAATAATTGTGGTAAGAGTAATGAATTTCTGTAAGAAGGATCGAGGGCAATGAAGTAAGAGTTGGAATTGAGGGAAGGAACAGGGAGATAACCCATCAAATAGGTTTTTAACCCAAATTATACCCTTCAATCTCCAAGATTTCCAAAAAATGGTCCTGTTGTTAATGAGAATAAGGGAATTGTGCCATAATGGAGACTCTAGAAAAGATTCTCTAGAGACGGGGTTAGAATGTAGCAAGGGTTTCAAAAGGGAACAAGTGTGTTTAAACAGGGGAAGGGAGGTAAAGGGATTTTTGGCTGAAAAAACCATAACTTCTTTAAGAGAGAAGGGTAATGATAAAGTTTGTTCAATAGATAGCCAGAGGGGGTGAAGGGGAGATTTCGGAAAGGAGCCACTTCGATGCCTGCCGCAGAGAAAATGACTTATGATATAGACGAAAGTCAGGAAAGTTTACACCCCCATTGGACTTTGGCGTGCGGAGAGAAGATAAAGAAATCCTAGCCTTCTTGTTCTTCCAGAGAAACTTAGAGAGACAAGAGTCGATTTGCTTAAAATAATAGGAGGGAATGTGGACGGGGAGCATAGAAAGAGTATAAATCAGTATGGGGGTAACCATCATTTTGATTGAGTCTAAACGACCCCACCAAGAGAGAAAAAGGGGTTCCAAGAGGAAAGTAATTTGTCAATTCGAGATATAACGGCAGACATATTTAATTTAACAGAAGTCGCGATAGAATTGGAGAACGTCATACCTAAATATTTGATTTTTGAGTTATTCCATGCGAAACCAGTAGAAGAAAAAGAGTGGGGTAGGCAAAATTTAGTAAGAGGAAGAATTTCAGTTTTGTCTGAATTAATTTTATAGCCAGACACAAGGGAAAAGGAAGTAAATTCATGTAATAAAGAAGGAATAGAAGTTTCAGGTGCAGAAATGAAGAGTAGAATATCATCCGCATAGGCGGAAAGTTTCAGGTGATGATCCCCATAAGAGAATCCTGAAATGGAATCGTTATTACGAATTGAAGATAGGAACGGCTCAAGAGCCAAGACAAAGAGAAGAGGAGAGAGGGGGCAACCTTGGCGGACACCGCGTTGAAGAGAAAAATAAGAAGAAGTATGGCCATTGACTAATACTGAAGCTCTAGGGGCAGAATATAATAATGAAATAAGAGAAATTAACTTGGGGCCAAAGCCGTGCCATTTCAAAGATGCAAACAAAAAGGACCAATCAACTCTGTCGAAAGCTTTTTCGGCATCGACAGAAATGGCCGCCAAAGATTCGGAAAGGAAGGAGATTTTGTTCAAGACATTAAGAAAAAGACGAGAATTATCTGAAGTCAATCTACCCTTGACAAAGCCGCACTGCTCCTTACCAATCAATTGGGGCATAAGAGGGTCTAGGCGTAACGCAAGTGTTTTGGCAAACAGTTTATAATCAACATTAACTAGTGAGATTGGGCGGTAATTTTTACAAAACATAGGATCTCGACCTTCTTTATGTATAAGACAGATTGTGGCTTCCTGAAAAGTGCCTTCCGTTTTACCAGCTAAAACAAATGAATGGAAAAGATTAAAGAGTTTAGGAAGTAATAGGTTAGAGAAGTGGAGGTAAAATTCAACAGAGAATCCATCTGGACCAGGAGTCTTACCCTTCTTTAGAGAGTGTAAGGCATTGGATAATTCATTAAAGGATAAATCTGACTCAAGGTTCGAGAGATTTAGACGAGAATTAGACGGAATTGGAAGATTATTAAGATATGTTTGGATAAGGGAGGAAGATGGAGGAGATTCTGGAGTGTAAAGGTCTTCATAAAAACGTTTAAACTCATTAAGAATATCCTGGTTTTTGTAGATGAGAGAACCATCTAAGGAGGAGATAGATTCGATCAGAGTACGATCTTTGCGTATTTTCAGATAATTCACAAGAAGTTTTCCTGCCTTATTACGACCACCATAGTAGCGAGCGCTACTGCGGAGAAGTATTGAGGATGCATTATCAGTCGAAGATTTATTGAACGCTAACTTGGCTCGTATCAAATCTGTTGGTATAGTATCCATAGAAGAAGTATAAAATTTATGTTCTAAATCCTTAATATGAGCTAAGGAGACTTTTTGTTGTTGAAGGAACCGTTTCTTTTTTGGATACAAAATCTATAATAAAGCCTCTCGCAGTAGCTTTAAAGGAATCCCAGAGAATATGAGGAGGGGTATCAGGGTCATTGTTAAGGTCAAAAAATTCCTTGGTAAAAGAATGAAAAGAGGAAGAGAAAAAGGGGTCAGAAAGAAGGTGATTATTAAAACGCCAACGGGAGGACCTGGGACGCGGAGGGAGCAAGTCTAGATCTGTCACAATTGGGGCATGATCAGAGATGACAATAGGTTCGATAGAGGAGGATATTAGATTTTGAGAGAGAGATTGAGAAAGAAATATATAGTCTAGACGGGAAAGAGAGTTATGAGGAGAAGAGAAAAAAGAAAAGTCTAAAGTATCAGGATGGGAGAGTCTCCAAGAGTCAACGAGGTGTGTCTGAGAGATAGTGTTAAGAAAATGTTTATGAGTTTTGTGGGGAGTGAAGCGAACTTGAGATTGGCGGTCAAGGAAGGGATCGACTATTTGATTGCAATCGCCTCCTAATATAAAGAGATCATCTCTGAACTGTATACATTTCTGAGTAACCAGAGGCCAAAAAGTGCAATCAGGCTGTGTAGGACCATATATATTAAAAACAGTTAGAGGAACATTATTGATCAACATTTTAACCAACAACCATCTGCCCTCTGTATCAGTTTCTTGTGAAATAATCTTACAATTCAAATTCTTATGGCATAGTAATATAACACCGTTTTTCTTATTAGTGGTAGGTGAGAATAAAACTGAACCCACCCAACCTCTTTTTAATTTTAACGCCTCAATGTCTGTAAGATGGGTCTCCTGTAAAAGAGCTAAATCCAGGTTATAAGAGGCCAAATGAGAGAGTATTCTCTGTCTTTTAATCGGATTAACAAAACCTTTCACATTCCAGGAGATAACTCTGAATGCAAAAACCTTGAACGGACATAAAACACAAAATATGCATCACCAAAGGCATGAAAGATAAGGAAGGGAGGAAACAAGATAACCAATAGGAAAATGGGAAGTGTAAGACCAAAGAGGGAGAAAGAGGATTAGAAACAATAGGAAGGGGGAAAGGAAGGAAGGAGAGAAGAAAAATAAAAGAAGACAGCACATGTCAAAACGACGACTGTAATACGTACCTTAAGGAACAAGAGACAAAAACGAGATGCGGCAAGGGACAACGGAAACAGCACACCCAACAGGGGGCAACACACCACACCAGGACATCTATACAATAAACTCGATCAGGAGCGGGGGTATGAAGTAGGGATAAAAACTAGAGATTACGGTGAACCTGTAAATATAAATAAAAATATATATAAGAAAAAGGGGAACAGATAATGAAATTAATTAAGCCATTACGGACCAGAAATAGAATAAGAAGAAGAGGAAGTAGAAGTAGGAATATTTAGGAAGGTGATAAAACAAATAAAGAATAAGATGATGAAGGACAGAGAGAATAATAGTATGAACAGCAAGGGGAGCAGGTAGTATAGTAAAGTGTTTAATAATCACAGAAAATAAAAAAATGGAGAATATGAGAGAGAGTAGGATAGGATAAAGTCAATAATGTACCTGTAAAGGAAATAGATGTTAATGCATAGTACCAGTAGGGGAGAGGAGGAGGCAATAAATAATTAGAATAACAACTTCAATATAATATCACAATGAGAAAAAATATAAAAGTCAAGATCCAGAGGAAGAAGGGGTAGTTTCCATTGATGCAGAAGAATGGGACTGGATGAATCTGCGGAGATCAGCTGGGTCCTCAAACGTAGAAGTTTTGTTAAGGAAGGTAACTTTAAATAGACAGGGATGAAACAAACCATATCTTGCACCCAAGGAGCGGAGAGCAGGGCGAAGATCCAGAAATTCCTTTCGACGTTTGGCAGTCACTGAAGAGAGATCTTGGGAGATGAACACCTTGGTGCCGTGCCAGAATAGGTTCTTTTTGGCTTTGGCAGCATTAAGAACCAACAGAAGATCAGTGAATTGTAAAAATAAGATAATTATTCCACGAGGGTTGGCAGGGGCAGATGAGGAAGAAAGACGAGGACCCAATCTATGGGCTCGTTGTAGGTTCAATTTGGTGGTAGCAGGGAGGCCCAGAAACTGCGGTAGAAAAGATGCAAAGTACGTAACGGGGTCATCCCCTTCAAGGCCCTCGGGAAGGCCATAAATGCGTAGGTTGTTGCGACGGTTCCTATTTTCCAAATCCTCAGTCGCCCTCTTCAGATGTAAGATTTCCTTCTCCATCGAGGATATTTTAGAAGATGAGGCCTGTACTTCAGTGAGATGATGTTCCACCACAGTCATACGGGACTCCATAGAAGACCATTTGTCGTCCAATGACTGTAAACGACCGGTTGTTTCCTCCATAAAAGGACGGAGAGCGCGTAACTCCTCCCAGACCATGTCCAATGACACCGGAGAAGAAGATTTAGGTGGTGAAGGAGGATCTTGCTTAAGCCTCTTGCCGGTGGTTGAAGGCAACGATGCTTTAGATGCCATACTGATGGAATTTTTGGTGAGAGTAGAGCAAGTCTCCTGAGACGAAAGTCCAGATAAACAAGAGAACTTATTGGAAGTAGAAACGTTGGCTCCAAAAGAGTTAGGGTCATGTACTTCCACTGTTCTTGTGTTATGAAGTAAACGTCTACTCCTGCCCATGAAGTGAGGTAAGGAGAACGCAGAAAAATGATGACGTTACACTGGAGAAACAGTATTCCAAAGGATACACCCAAATCGACGAAAAGCAATTTCCCCCGGATAGTGATAGTCAGGTAGGGGGGAGAAAATGCATAATATTTGTAGAAATGTCAAGAAAAAAGGGCGTAATGAAGGAAGAATGAGGAGAAATCCCGCATAAGTAAAAACAAAATGGCGGCCGTTGATAGTGCAAAGCAGTCACCTGTATAGAATTATTTCAGCAAATTATTGACCATCTCTGTAAAAGGCATCCCTGGAAAGCGCCAACCTTCCGATTCAAGATTATGCCATTTTGGTGGCAAAACGAGCAGTGAAACCGCTCCGAAAATGCGGCAAAAGTCCGGTGCGAAACGGAGCTCCGACGCTAGGCGGCCATTTTAGGTCGCGGTGCGCGCGCCTCTCAGGTATGTATATTTTTGTATTGGCTTTTTAGCTATATTTTGAGTGATGTAATTTTTGTTATTATGGTTTTGTTTGTT
Organism: Calotriton arnoldi; assembly: GCA_963921515.1. Lineage (NCBI taxonomy): Eukaryota > Metazoa > Chordata > Amphibia > Caudata > Salamandridae > Calotriton > Calotriton arnoldi. The sequence continues at coordinate 1,260,558 of CAWUFW010005012.1, forward strand.
TCGTTTGTTTTATTGTGCTGACAATATTTTGTATTTCTGTATTTTAGTTTTCACTAATTAGATTTTATAGCTAAATTGTGGGCGTCAATATTTGTGTTTTTGTGTTTTATGTGTAGGATTGGTGATATTTGGTTTAGTGTTATGTTTGTATGTTGATATTATTTTTCTCAATATTATGTCCTAGAAGTGTGTACTATTAGATCGCAGCACAATTGTCTATTCCTAGGTAATCGTAGAATGACCTCCCCAATGAGAATTAGTAAGGCATGTCACAATTTACGATCCCTAGGAATGGCTGTCAAAACAGAGATGGAGGCATGCAAGCATTTGTTGTATAATAGGGTGTCCATTAAAGAAAAGGTACTGCTTTCATAGAAAAATGTTTTGGTTAGATCTGTCAGCCATAGAGTGGTTCCCCCCAAACTTGTTGCCTGCTTGCCTCCAATTTTGCTGAATTATTTTTCTTGGCCTTAGGCCTCTGTGCACTTTGCCACTGTTAACCAGTGCTAAAGTGCTTGTGCACACTCCCCTAAACATGGTTTGATTAACTTATCCACAATTGCCATATTTATTTTACCTATAAGTCCCTAGTAGATTGCACTACCGTGCTCAGGGCCTGCAAATTATACGCTACTATTGGTCTTGTAATACTGATTGTGCCACCCACTCAAGTAGCCCTTTAAACATGTCTCAGGCCTGCCATTGTAGAGCCTGTTTGTGCAGATTATACTGCCATGTTTACTTGGCATTTAAAACCCCTTGCCAAGCCTTAAACCACACTTTTATTATATATATCACCCCTAAGCTAGGCCCTAGGTAGCCCATAGGGCAGAGTCCGGTGTAATGAAACGGTAGGACTTGTGCTTTTATGTTTTGCATGTCCTGCTAAAGAAAAACACCCAAATTTGTTTTTCCCTACTCGAAGGCCTACACCTCTCATAGGATAACATTGGATATTACTTATTACATTAAATAAGCTGTAATTCCTAACTGAGAGGGAGTAGATATGTCATGTTTGATACCAATGGAATTGTAATAATAAATCCTCTTTATTGGTAAAGTCAAATTTATCATTACAATTTTGAAAATGCCACTTTTAGAAAGTTTGCATTTTCCTTTTCTTAGCCCTGTGCTTATGCAGACTGCCTCTGATCAGTCTGGGGTGGGTGACAGGTAGACTTTGTGTATTCCCTCTAGACATCCACACACAAAGGGAACTTAGGTGTGAATTGATTGGCTTTCCTGGGAGGATGGGTGAGATGAGTTTAGCACAGTCTCACACTTACACCTGTATGGGCTGCATCCTGTCCACTCACAAAGGGCTGCATACCCCCCTGTAGTGAGGCTGGAGCCAGGCAAGAAAGGGAGGACCTCTGTGAACTTCAAAGCCCTTCTTTGAAGTCTCCCCCATTTTAAAGGCACCATTAGGTATACAAACTGGACTTCTGACCCTACTACTTTAGTACACTTCTGGAACGAAGGATACACTGCCAAGAAGAAGAACTGCTGTAATGCTAAAGGGCTGTGACTCAGCTGGATTGCTGCTCTGGAAGAACTGCTTTCTTGCTGTCCTGACCTGCTGCCCTCTTTCCCTTAGTGAGAAGGACTGGACCTGCCTCTCTTGTCCACAGAACCCAGAGTGACTCCAAAGGCTAGCTAGATAGTCTCCTGATCTGAAGTCTCAGGGACATAACAGACGTCAAACCACCCTGATCCTACACCTGGATCATTTGAAGTGTGCCTAAGGTGCTGTGCTGCGAGAGCAGAATTGATGCATCACCGCCGTTGGGGGAGCAGGACCGGAGCATCGCCTTCAGAACCAGTGAATCGCTCTTGGAACTGATGCATCGCCGCTGTTGCATGGAAAAACACAATGCTTTGTATCTCAGAACTAGCGCACTGCCCTCGGAATGAACGTATCTTCTACTGCGGAAGAAGACTTGAAGCATTCACATCAGAGCTAGCGCATCACCCCCGGAACCAATGCATCTCTGCTGCTGCACGGAGAAAATCGATGCATTGCTGTCGCAGTGCGAACCGTCGACGACGCATTGCATCATTTGCACTCCACAGATCAGAGTGGTCATCAACGCATCAAGGTACTTTTGCAGCAGGCCAAACTTATTCCTGTGTATGACCTGCGCTCCATCTTGGTCGGTCGGAACTTTGTACTTTATCCCTGTCCACCGTGACCAGAGATGCTTATTGCTTCTAAGCACTATTTTCACATTTATATTTAAAAATGAATACCTCAAATTGTACTCATTGGATTTTTGTCATTTCGTTCTTGTTTTATTTATAAAATCAAGTTCCATTTTTCTAACATAGTGTGGAGTCTGTGTGGTGTTTTCACTGTTTTACTGTTTGAAGTGTTGCACAAATACTTTACACATTGCCTCTTAAGTTAAGCCTGACGGCTCTGTGCAAAGCTATCGGTGGGTGAGCACAGGTTAATTTAGGGTGTGCTGTTGACTTACCCTGACTAGGAATGCAGTTCCTGCTTGGACAGGGTGCATATCTCTGCCAAACAGAAACCCAATTTCTAGCAGTTACCCATTTGGGAAAATTAAGAAAGTGGGTGATTAGTTGAGAATGATGTGAGTCCTTTAAAAGCAATAAGTCTGCAAACTTCCTTAACTGGTAACCAAGTACTCTATTGTAGAACTTGACTGTCTCAGGATAGCTAAGCAGAACATTCCACTGCCTTTTCAGGGAATGTGGTGTGGCCTGGTATCGCAGTTTTCTGATACGCAACAAACAGCACTTAATACATAATTGTCCATTCAGTGCTTTTTCTTATAAAAAGTAAAATACTTTACTATGCACACTGCTAAATACTATGCATTAATACAAATATGTATAATTAGGTAGATGGAACTCTTGGTGACATTCTCAGAACAGTTCACATCCCCAGCAAGCCCTGAACCCTATAACCACTATCCCACTACCTATACTAGTTATTCAAAAGACAGGACCACTGGCTTTTCAGGGTATCACCAAATTATTAAGATGTAAATTAGATCTCATAAAACTAATGCAACACCATTGAAATCAGTATGTATTTCATCCATATTTAAACAATCTTCATTACAGCATATAACATTTCACTCTCAATATCATCCTTGCCAATGAAGCATTATTAAAATATAAAAGTATGCAAGAGTCTTTTTTTTATTTTAAAGAGGCTGTCACTGCAGGTTTGGGACCAACCAATAGGGGTCCCCACAGTCCTAAGAATATGTACATACCACCACAGGAAACAAATATGCAAACATTTAAGCCCTTTTAGGTGTTTTCGGGGCAATCCAGAGCGAGCTGATCTGGGAACAGAGTAAATAAATAATGAGAAGGTTTTAAGCTTCTTGAAAATAATTTTTTCCCTTTTTTATAATTCAGCCTCAAACCACACTTTTGATTTTTACTGCTCGGTGCCTCTGCCCCTTCGATGGGGCACCTGGTGTGTGCTTGGTGCTGGGTTCCGTGCAGGAGCCTAAACCCACACAGTCCTGGCCAGCTCCCCAACTGGCTGGCAACTTCCTATGACGGTGCGAGAGCCTGCATTCTCTCTCTCCTTGCCTGCGTTCTCCACTGCAGGCTGGTGGGCATGCTGTTTGTGCCATGCCCCCCCCAGATATGGGCATTGGTAGAGGGAGAGAAAACACTATTATTGAGGGTGCGGTGACCACTGGGGGCTCAGCTCTCTCCATGGGCACTTCAGGAATCTTCTTTGAAGTGCCATGTGCTGCATTTTCCACCAAGCCTAACCAGGGGGACTGAGGTTGATTTTTCTGGCACCATAAGGGTGATTTTCATGATCTTGATGCTGTTTTGCTCCTGGTGGCCAACTCTAGTCACCAGGAGTATTTTCTCCAGTTCTCATGGCCTCTCAAATATAATTTTGCTTCTGGAGCTTGGTTTATGATTCCACTACTGGACATGTTGTTTGTCAGGGCTTATGGCACCTGCCTTTACCCAGGAGCTTCCCCAGCATCCACTCTCCACCCTGCTTGCAGAGCACCCACTCTACCACACTCCCCATGCCTTATGGCTGTAGTTGTCTGGAAGGGAACTTGTATGTCAGTCTGCATTACAAGTCCACCGAAGATCTAGGGGAACCCTCCAGGTCCTGAAGAAACACTCCCAGTCACTCCAATCCAGCTAGAGTCAAAGTCCATCATTGCTGGGGAGTCATGTAGTTTTTCTTCTGTTAACAACAACATTTCACACTGCATAACATTTAGTACATGTGCTTAGCTATTGAACTTTAAAGTATGCCTTATTATAAAAGGATTGCTATCTATATTATTTCTGAAAACATTCCCAAAAACTCACAACTTTGAAGGTACATAATTTTAAATCATGATTGCATTATTTCAGTGTCCGTTTCATTGTCTGTATCAAGGGACAATTGAATCATAGATTGTACAGCAGTTTGAAGTCTGCTTGATTAAGGATGGACTTTACCTTTTAAAGTATGATAGTTGATACCATTCACTTTTTCTCTCTTGTGAATGAAGTTGACATAAAAGCATAGGGAGGTATCAATGAGGGAGCCAAGATACATGACACTGTTTGTCAACTATGGTGCAAACCCCTGCAGAGGTCTTGAATCAGAGCCAGTCTCAAATGTATTGATGTTTATTCCAAGAGAGCATAGAAGACAAATTTGTTTTTATTGAGTTGAGTTTGAAGAAATCCATAAACTTCAGCCTGTGATTGTGGTGGGCAAAATAGCCTCTAATCATTTCTGATGTATTCCAACGTGCAGGTGTTATATATGGATGAACTGCCCTTATTTCAGTAATTATGATTTGAACCACTGTGGTATGCATTAGTTCAGGACCATTCTAGTAGAAAGGGGAATAATTGACAACGATGGTAGATGGTTTCAAAGGCCTTAGAAAAATCAAGAAAGAAAATGAGACAGTGGTAGCCATAGCCTGTGATATGGAGTGCATCATCCAACACTCAGATGGTGGCTCCATCTGTGCTGCCTTGTGCACTACATTCTGATAAACAGTACACAATTCTGCAATACAAAAGGACAATCTTGTAGCTCACCTTGCTGTTCTGCAGACTGGCTGGAACAGTACTCACTCCTTCTGGTCACAGTATTATGATGCAAGAGAGATCATGTTCCTGGTGCTCGCAGATTGGTGGCTTCCTTCACACTTACTCTCATTCCCCCATTACCTGCTCTCCCCTGGAACTCACTTTCAAATGTTACTATTCGATAGCTGGTCAATTTCTACAGTCCACTCTCTTGAACTTTAAAATGGTTGCAGATTCAACAAAGCACTTTGGGATCATACAAATAGTGCAAATGTGCTTTACACGTTCAATTAAGATAACACATAGGTTTTAATTTTTGTCTCTAGCTGAGTGATGATAATCTTTTCAATATTTTTTCTCTGGGATACAGGAGGGTAGTTTGGTGATAGCTAGCTAGGCCATCTGGGTACAGGCTGAGGCTTTCTGTAGTGTCAATATTTTTCCTTGAGGGAGGCCAGGAAGGTTACTTGGCTGAGAAAGATGCTGATACTGTTGAGAAGACCTGACTTAGACTCACCACTGATATCCTTTTATTATTGATTCTGAGATAAGGTCATCTCTGTAAATTGTGGCTTTGAGAGATGAGTGAATAGGTCAATTGGAAAAAAGATGTTGAAATTTGTTCCTTCAGGCATACTGCGAGGAGGGATTGTGGAAAAGATGTTGGGTGTGTCAGAGCTGATAATAAGTTGCTTGATATACTTTATCTTGTTGTGATGAACACATGTATGTCATTGTATTTGTCCTTAGTGTGGTCTGGAAGAGGAGCTAGTGTTATGTTTACTGAGGTTTTGATGGTTTTGAAGATGGCCTTTCTTCTGTTTGTGCCTTCTTTGGTTATAATGATAACCTTTGAGATTGTGCTTGCAAAGATGAACTGTCTGAAGTCAAAGCAGTGCTTTTTCAGCTGTTATCAAAAAGACCAGGTTACCTTTGTGGAGAGTTGTATTAAGAAATGTGTCTGGGTCCTTGTAACACACAAGAGAGGCTGAACCTCATGAGCATCGCAAATACAAACTACCTCCTATGCTGTATACTGTAGACTCCCACATTGAAGTATATGGAAAGTGAAGTTTCAAAGTCATTTCAAAAGAAAGTGTGTAAGGCAGCCCCTCCAACTCACATGAGGCCACAGTGTGTCATATAATACTAATCCCTTCACATGTTCACCCAGTGAGGAGCTGATATCACCTGATGTGCACACAATTAACCGGGAAGTCCTGAAGACAGCAGTTGTCTAGCTATTTTGTTTGGAGACTCTGTCCAGCTTATGCCTGTGACAGGGTGAGAAACCTCCCCAGATCATCAGTGGCAGCCTCAGAAGCTTTTTTCATTTGGTGTCAGATGGGTGGAAGTGGCAAATTTAGAGTGCCTCAAGCTGGGCTTGGAGCAAAAGCCCACCCCCTCCAAGGCCCCACACTATGAAAATGTTTCACAAGTTGGCAGGTCTGGTAATAAATGATTCACTTGATACAACAGACTTTACTCTGATTGTGCATGTACCATACCAAAGAATAAAAGCATAGGAGGCATTTTTGTATTTATTATGAAATTAGAGTTGCATACAAATTGTTATTTGTTTAGAACAGTCCACTTATCTGTTAGGGTGGCGTTTGAGATTGATCATGTTGTAGCAGATGACATTCAGGGTGTTTCATTTGGCATGTGTTGGAAGTGAAACATGTTGGGTGATGTTGGCAGTCATCAGTCTTCAGTCAAAGCAGGCTTCAATATTCAAATTGCAGCTTGTGCTCGGAGTTTTTCGTTCCTGAGGAGCATGTTCATATGAACTGTGGAAGATATTGTGCACCTGTTGGGCACGCCATTGAGGTAGCTACGGTTCCATCTGATTGATCGGTAGATGAAGTAGAGTATGTGGGTTTGAGTGCTGTCAGAAGCATGTGGCTGGATATGAGTTCAACGAGCAAAATGTTGGTTGTGAGATAACAGAGCAGGGCCACCATGATCAATGGATCACTATGAGTTAAACACCATGTGGGTGGCAGTTCCTCTTCCTGCCTGCTCTCTTGTGTTTAATATGCCTAATGTGTTTTCCTAGTTTAGGTCTGGATCTGGATCCTTAAAACGCTTCCTGTTGTGGGAATATCTGTGCTAGGACTTCTTCCACATTTCATCATGTTAGATTCAAAGAAGAGTTGTGCATTTGAAATAAGGTGAAATATGTCCTTTACTTTCTATAATTATCCCTGTCTGGAATGAAGGTAGCACGGAGCAAATGGAGACCCTTTGTCACCCAGTGATGGTTCACTAAAAAATGAAGAGAAGGAAGAATATACCTCACATGTTAAAAATGTGGGTCAAATGAGTTCAATATTTTGGCTGCATTCAAATGTCTTTCCAAGATGTGCAGAGTGCACTATTCTCACAGAAGTATTCATCAAGAGGAACTGATCCAAGAGGTTTGCAGGTGGAAATGAAGTGAAAACAGTTTGCCATCAAAGCACAAAATGCTTTTGAAGCATGACCAGCTACAAGAAATGTGCCCTATAAAGAGATGCTTACCCAAGTGTGGCTCTTGAGAAAAATATCAAGATTGAAGATCAGCACTAAAAGTGCACCACCGATAGCAGCAGAACGAAACAGGATATGAGTTGTAAAGTTTGTTCGGATGACTGATGTCCTTTAAAAATTGTTAATTAAATAAAATTATGGAACTATGCATTACAGAAGCTGCCTTGTGGAAATTAAAATGACTTATCACAGTGCCTTGAATGCCATTGAGGATAAACAGTACAAATGTTGAACTGTAAAAGAAAAAATGTCCAGAGTGTAACTAACTAGAAGAAAAAATAAATAATTATGTTCATTTGTGAAACAGCAGTGTACATAATACAACAGGTGTTGTTAATATAGTCAAACACCATTCAATTACTATTTAAATGTACACTCTATTGGAAGATCACTCCAGAAATAGGATTGTGTGTATGTGGCTAACTGCCCCTTTACCATAAAACATTTAAGAGACAAGTCACAATATACCTAATGTAGAAGTTAGCTGTGTCATGAACCATAGGGAGAAGATGTTAGGGCCTGCACGTGTGAGTAGTTAGTCTATGCAAGCATCTGATATAATTTTATGTTCACTGGAAGGGAACCATTTTGTGAAATGTGCTATACCAACATAGTATTCAAGAAAATATAATGACACTGCTAGCATACTTCAGCATACACAAGGACACACTACCATGCACAGCAATTCTTCTAATATTCTGATTTGAAATAACTCACTGCCTAATTTAGACCTGTTGGGTGGCCTGCTGTCTGTCAAAATGGCCTAGGTAATCTGCGCCACCAGCTTGGCCGGACTGCTGTCTGCCAAATTGCGAGATTCCCACTAGCACTGTGGTGACCACTGTATCTTTAATGGAGCCACTGCCATGCCGGCTCCTCTGAAGGCAATGAAAGTGAGCTAAAACTAATTGTATCCTGAAGGTCGTGGTGGTCCACTAAATTTCCAGCTTGTCGTATTATATTGTGCATCGATTGGGATGCCACAGGTGTCTCCATTTTGCTGTAATACTCACTTCTTTCATTTTGACTCTGTGCCAATTTTCCATTTGTCATTGTGGATCTAACTGTGTGTGTTTTTTGGGATCAGTTTCATGTATTATTGATGTGGTTTTGATTTTTTAGAAAACCTCACAAAACCCTTATAACCCAGATAGACCATATTAATCTACGTATGTTAATATTCCAGATTATTAGGCAGATTTGGTGTACAAAGAAGCAAAAAGATGGGGAAAATGGTAGAGATGGATCTTGCAGGAATTACATGGACGACTGATGGTAGATGGTAAGCTTTATTCTAGCCGCATAAACCACAGGACAGGGACGGCTCAGCTCCACATCATGGCCATCTGAACTAGGAATGCCATAGAGTCGAACTTCGCCATGTAACCCTTAGTCAAGTTCCATGTCACCTGCCAACCTTATTTACATATAAATGTACAACACAACACATACCCCTCTTTTAATACATAAGAAGAACAACAAAGGGAATAACAAAATGACAACCCAAAGCTAAAAAAGGAAACTTAACATAATAAAATAAAACTTACCCGAATTACTGCATAGCGGAAAGCTTAACAAACTTACAGCATCACCACCCATTCCTTCATTACATAACGTACTCCTTCAACCCTTCCGGTAAAACCCTTTTCCTCTTGGTAACAGCCAAAATCTCAGACGCCTCCTCTAAATACGCTACTCCTTGACCCTTGATCTCAGTCTCAACAGCACCATCCTTCTCCACAATCTCATCAACAACAATCTCCTCTACATCTTCAACTCTCTGCTGAACATCCAAAGCACCATCAACACCGCCTAACCCTTCCTCTCCACTACCATCCAATAGACCATTATCCAATGCTGCTTGTACTACACTCGGTTCAAACAAATCCTCATCCAAATGCACAAGTCTCTTATTCTCTACCTCCTGTCCTGCACATACAGCCACCCATTTAAGATTCCACACCTTCCCATCATTCAACCGAATGTCAATCCTCAAAATATACTTTACCTCCTGAGGCGAAAAAAATTGACTCTCACCCTTAGGAACCTTCTCTAGTTTCCTCACGTGTACCCAATCACCAACCTTCACCAGCATGTCTTTCACACCATGAACTATGCCGTAATAAGCCTTACTCTTCTCATGTGTATCCTCCAACCTATCCTTAACTGCACTGAGTGACCACTGTTCCACCGCACCATCCTTCAACCATGATGGGGTATACTTGCTTCTGGGTCTCCTCCCCCTCATTATTACAAATGGAGGCAATCCAGTAGAGTCATGCGTGGTAATTCTATAGGCCCAAACTGCTTTCCTGACCTCCACCCGCCAATTCTTCTATTAGTTCACTGCACTTTGAATCACTCCCTTCAATATTCAGTTGAACCTTTTCACAGTGCCATTACCACTTGGATTGTATAACAAAGTCGTTCTGTGTTTCACGTCAACCCTATCAAAAAACTCCAACACCGTCGTCGTATCAGTTCCCTCCACAATCTCCACCACTGGCCATTTGGAAAATAAATCAATCATTACCACCATGTACTCTTGTAATTCACCCACCGGATGAACCAAATCCACTGCAACACATTCCCACGGTTGTTTCGGAATCAAACCCTGAATTATCGGCTGCCTCAGTGTTTGCAACGACTTATCCACAGAAGAACACCTACTACATGTTCTTACAAACCTCTCAACTGCTTTATCCACCCCCGGCCCCAGAACACTTCCTTAACCATGGCCTTAGTTCTCACCACACCAAAATGCCCCTCATGGCACATTCCCAAAATACAATTCCTTAGTCCATCCGGTGGTGCAATCCTGTCCCTCCTTAAGATAATATCCTTGTCCACTGATAGCTCCATCCTAACTTCCCAAAACTGTCGCAGCACTTTCAGTCACCTGTTCCTTCCTTGGCCAACCCTTATATAAACAATCCACCACAGACCGCAAAACCAAATCCTTTTTTTGCTCCTCCTTCGATTCCCCTCTCTTGATTGCTGGTTCCCCAGAATCATGCACTAATGCGATCTTAAAATCATTCCATGGATCATCCACACACTCTTCCATAAGTACCAGCATCTGTCACGACACTCTCCTTGCCAGGCTCATACATCATCTTGTAGACATAATCCTTCATTCGCATTGACAACCTCGTTTACATGGCAGACGCTGACACACTCCCTTCCGCAGTCGACAACTTCACCAAAGGTCTATGATCACTCCGGATGGTCACCGACTTGCTCCAAACATATGCTGCGCTGCCCTGCGTAACGGGGAAAGGAATGCACCGTATCCCATATGGCACATTCCTGTCCTTTCTCCCTGTGCTTGCACTGTTTTGGCAGCCTAGTGCCAATGCAGACACTCTTGCACGATGGTGCAAGGGGGCCTGGTGCAAGGGGGCCTGTTTTATAGGCAGGATTGTTTTGTGCCGAAAGGGGAACCTTCCTGCACAAAAACAATCCATAGAGGCATTTTCCTCTTTCTGTGTATACTGCAGAATGCACCACTCATGGAACAATGAAAAAACAAGGAGAAATAAAGATATTTCTCCTCGCTACCTGGCGAGGCATATCTTTTTGACTCATGCCCAGGTTTACCAGGTTTAGTAAATCTGTGAATGCGCCAAAACCATGGGATTTGCCTGGCAACACTCACCCCAGCACCTATGGAACGCCTCCCTTGTACAGAATAATGCAATCAATTTACGCTGCGTTGCATCATTCCATATTTTTGAAGCCATTCAAAGCCAAACAAAGTGCTTTGCGTGGCTTCATAAATATGACTTAGAGCTTTCCGTCATGCATGTACCACGTTGCATGTGTCAAGCATGATGCAAAGCTCTCATAAATATGTCCCATAGTGGGAACACCACTCCAGTAATACGAAACTCGAAATTACCAGTTATACTATGTTATTTGTTTTTACAAAATGCAGCACACACACTCAAGTGGCCAGATTTACAAACATTTCCCTCATTGTTTGCATCACAAGAGTGAGGTAACTCAGCACAAAATATTTTCTTTGCTATTTACTTCCCAGCGCAAATTTTATTTTGCGCTGGAAAGTTGTCTAAAAGTAATGCAAAGCAGCGAAAAGCACTGTTTTACTTTGCTTAGCATCAAGGGGGCATTTCATGGGTGTGCATGGGTGTCTCCATGCAGCCACCCGTGATTTTTGACGCAAAACACTACCTACCAAAATTTTTAGATAGGGTTTTGCATCAAAAATTAATGCCGCTTGAAAGCAAGCGTTAAAAGGAGAAATGTTTTCATTTCTCCTTTCTTTTCTGAGTTTGCACATGAACTGCACTGTACATCACACATACAAAGTAGGAACAGTTTTAAAAGTTGTTCAGGCATAGTGTTTTGTACTAGAAGGAAACCCTTTCAGTACAAAACCTATGCTAGACTCACACAAATACTCTTGCACTTTGGAGAAAATGGGTGTGCATGACGCTCATCAGCAAAATGTTGTGTTTGCGCTAGGGAGAGGGGAGGAGAGAGCCATATCTCTGCAGATATGGTGCTCTCCAGCTCTCTCCTCACACAACGCAGCACAGCATTTTTGGTGCTGCACTGCGTGGCCTGAGAATTTAGAAAATCTGGAGTTAGGAGTCTCTGGGAGAGGATGGGACCTTACGACCAGAGCTGTCAACTTTAGAACTCGGGAAACAGGTTGGAGTCTAAGTGTTGGTTCAACGTCATGTGATTCTGGGCAAATCACTTAATAGCCCTGTGCCGTAAAAAAATTAAAATAATGTGGCCTTGTGTAATGTAGGTGGGGCTCATGTAAAGAGCTTGACCTTCAGGTCGGGTTTGCGTTATATAAAACCACAAAAAAAAACTTTCATGACTGAGTAAATGTCAGTGGTGTGCTGACAGCAGTTATACATCCGTGAAGATGAGCTAGGTTTTTAGATTTTTTTCTAAAACTGAAAATGAGGGATTCCAAGAGGAATTCTGTTTCATAGCCCTGACGAGCTTATTCCAAAAGCTCTTCCTCTGAGTCTATTGGATTTAGTTTTGGGATGACAAACAAGACCACGATAGGAAAATTTTGGGGCACAGTTTATATTTTTATCTTTGAAAACAGGGCCAGTGTTGTGGTAAATCCTCGAAGCAATGCTGACTCCAATGCAGGTTGCCTTTTTTTGTGACATTATTTTAGAGATATGCTGTACATGTTGTTCTGTTTTTCAATGCTTCCTCTTGGGATTCAGTCTGAACATTTTGTGCAAGGTCGACTAGAATACATAACACCATGTTGTACTGTTTTGTGCTGAATCATCAACAGCTCCTAACATTTTCAGATATAACAGGGTAGCCCAGCTCCAGCTTTCCAACATAGTAGTTTTATCATATAAACTGTGTTTTAGCCCTTTGTGGGCGGAGAGGAGAATTCTGGCAGAGAGACCTGTCCTAGAACGAACACACATCAGGCATGGGGTCCATTGCTAATCCCAGAGATCACTAATATATGCCTTTGCGTACAAAGTAAGAATATGCCTAGACAGATAGATCATTTCCCATGGTGGGTTTGTTCATTGTATACAGTCTGCTAGTAATGTTGATTACTTTGCTTACTTGTATTTGTCTACTAATCACCATACATCTGCTTCATAATAGACTATCATAGTTCCAACAAATGTATTGTAAACTTTCATTGTGTCTTTCCTTTGTTTACTAAGGGCATGCATGAGGGAGAGATGAAAGATGAGGCTCTGTTTCCACGTTTCTCTTGGGGACTAGACATTCATGTTCTAGGATTGCCAAAATCCCTTGCTACTCTGGGAAGGTTGGGAGTTCAGGTGAGGCAATGTGAGGTAGCCTGGATTTGGGCTGCCAGGTAGTGAGGTGCTAGAGATACACAGTCCTGACATTCTGACATCCCAAGGCACAGTTCTGCTTAGAAGTAGAATCCCTGCGACAAGGAAAGATCATTGAGGGCTTACGCAGTAGTTTCTTTGTTTCAGAGCTGTGAGATTATTTACCTGCACTCTATTCTTGAAGAGTGAGTCCAGCCAGCCATGTGCTGACTATTTACACCAATATTAGATAGCCTGTGGGCCACGAGTGCTTGATCCACCTACTCAAAGTGGCAGACATATCCAAGAGAACTTCTGTTCCGGCATCACCTTTATCCAGTGTCATGCATAAACCATCAAAGACAGAGGGTATTATTATTCCAGATTGAGTTCGGGACGGAAGCATTCCAGGACCCAATTGAGAATAGTGTTATGCTCATCATAATCTTGTAGTTTGGCTGTGACTACCCTTTCTAACAATTTAGCTACATAAGCAAGGAGGGATACAGGCCTGAAATTTTACAAATCCTCCACTTTTAGCACAGGTTTCTTCAGTACGGGTTATGCGATTACTGGTTTAAGTTTGGTAGGGATGATTCCTGAACTTAGTGAATAATTGATCGTTGATTATATCCATAACAGACAGAGTGATAATCCTGTTAGATTAGGTTTGTTAATGCTCATGCAATGTTATGTTTTAGTTAGCATTCGCTACGCCATTTTCTATGCAGGCGCCATTTTAGGCTGTTCGAAACTGATCTCGTTTGTTTCTGAGAAATGGCCATTGCTAAGTTTCGTTTCTGAAATGTTTTTTTTTTTTTCGGTAATGAATAGACTGTTCATATTAGCGCATACCTTTCTCACTAGATTGAGGCCCTATCCCACTTGTCTGGTGGCGGAACCAGGGTCAAACAACCTTGCATTGTATTAGGTTGTGTAAGATATGAGAACTGAAACCTTTTTTTCGTATTTCACTCTTCCGCTGCATCTGCCTGGAAAATTCCACTGTGGGCGTGTCTTGTCCAACCATGAAATCTACATAATGTATCTTTATGTCCGCTGTTCTTTAGTTCCCTCTGTACCACTCCCAGAGACTGTGCAGACAGGGATCCGCTCTGAGTGTATACGAATAAACAGCTTTTGGTGTATATTCTCCACTGTCTCTCCGACTCTTTATTTGGTATGGAAGGCTGAGAGGTGGTTTACGGTGACCCTGGTAGCCCCAAGCGGGTCCCTTCCTTCAGTTGGCGCCCAAACAGGGACTCCTTCGGGTTATTGACCCACCCCTTTCCGCAGACAGAGGGGAGGATGAGGACATCATCAGGTCGGACGGACTGCTCAGGGATCCCTGCAGGAAGAGCTCTGTTACTCGCAGCTGCTGCCTCTGTCCCACCGGAGGCTGTCTCGCCCAGTGGTCCTCCCGACTGGAGTCCTGAATGGAGAAACCCTTGATCTGACTGTTTAGTCTAAAGAGTCGGCAGTGGAGAACTGGTTTGTTTGTACTTCTGATATCAGGGGAGTCTGTTTTGGTTCTATGTGGATATGGTACCATTGTGGTTTGAGTTTGTTTCAGTCCAAGGACTGTTTTGGTGAAAAGTGTTTGCAAATACTTTGCCAGGTAAAAGAACGATTCAATTTTCCTTTTGCAATGCCTGGATTAGGTAAACTTTGGAGTTTGTGTTGTCGTTGTTGTTCTGCAGATGCTCGGTTGGAAGAATCTCAGCCTGCACCTCCTGAAGGCAGCCCTAACTTTGATATGTATGTGAAACATGGCCTTGGCCCTATTATGTTTAGTGCACTATGGCACAAATATACGAGGGACAATGCCAAGTTGCAGTGGCCTTTGACAGGCACTTTTGATGAACAGAAGATTGGATTTCTCCAGGAACAATTGTTTAAGAAACGTAGTAGACAGTCAATGTTTGACTCTCTTCGGACTTGGCAGAAGAAGGCCAAACAAAGGCGGTTAAAGATGGAGAGAGAGGCACAGAAAGGTAGGATGCAAACCCTTACACAGAGGGCTGTAGCGTATGATAAAGAGAAGCAGGAAACAGGAGTAGAATGTGAAGATAGGAGGTTTCGATTGCATATTGATAAGTCTTACGTGGCCAAGGAGGAAGACGATACTTTGATACTTTCGTGGAGGCTTTGTTAGATACCCGACCTCCGCCCCCCATGCTCCGCAAAGGATATATCCTGTGGTTTCCCCTCAGTTACAGCCGCCTGCCCAAAGTGTCCCCGTTTCTACGGCTGTTATACCCACCGCTCTGGTTACTGTGGCCCCTACTCTTTCTTCTCCTTCATCATCTTTGACGATGATGACATCTGTTACATCTACTGTTCCGGTTGCCGTGTCCTCTATTCCTTCTTCTCCAGTACAATCTCTGACCACAGCCCTACCTACTACTCCTGTTTCGGTTATTCATCCTCCATTGTCTCTGGGTACTGATACACCTGTGCGTGGTTTTGAAGACAGTGATTTGACGAGATTCAGGGAGCGAACAGGTCCGTTAGTACGATCTGAAGTGGGAGAGGATGGGAAGAAAGTAATAGCGAGTCAGGCACTGTGATGGGCTCGTAATGCAATCTATAGTCTTGAGGATATCTGGCAGGTCATACGCGATTTTAAACCTTTTATACAGCAACTTGCCGGTAAGCACATGTCTGCCACATTGATTGATCTCTGGCATACACATATTGAAATGGAAGCTCCTCAAATATTATTTGATATTAGAGATCGCGTTTATGTTACTGATCTGGCGCCGGAACAAGTGTTTGGTAATATCTTCATTATGCTTTCTTATAGAAGCAGGTTATATGAAAAGAGTCCTACTCAAATATCTCAGTTCCCTATGTGTGAAGTCCATCCAGTTTATCATCCATAAATACCTGCATTGACGGATCACCACGGAGTAATCAGTAGACCGGCCGTGGCTGCCCGCTTTCAGGAGCAATGGGTTTATATTCCATGGAAAAGGAGTGAGGTTTTAGCTCTTAAGGCTACTTTGCCGAAACCTAGAAAAAACCCTTTGGCCTATTATAAAGAATTGACAGAGGCTGCTTCTTCTACTGTAATGACTCTTGCTGACATTGAGATGTTCTTTGGTCTCCTTGTTCCGGTTGATATTTGGCAGCAGGTACATACTCAAGATCATGTCACCGAGTTGGGCGGAACATGGGATGTGATTAGGGGATGGGATAGAGATAGGAAGCCAGGAGATAAACCACATGCTGAGATACTTGCCTTGCTGGGTCGTATTATTACATATATACATACACTTATTCCACCTAAAAAGGTAAGCTGGGGTAGATTGACTGCCTGTCGACAGAAGAAGGATGAGAATGTGTTTGATTTCTTTACCAGGTTTGAAGATACGTTTTTGGATTATAGTGGGCAGGATATGTCCACAGAAGGGGGAGTTTGTTTGTTTGTTGACAGGTTTGTCACTAACCTCCTTCCTAAAATAATGTCCCGTTTGCAGGCGTCAGAAAGAACTTGGTCTACGTCCTCTCCCTCTGTTGTATTAAATATGGCCCAATATTATGAACATCGAGATAAGGAAGAAAAAGATAAAAATGATTAAAAGCATAAGGATTTAAAGATGAAGGTGTTGTTGCAACAGGTGTACCGGGGTAATGCCAGAGGACGGGGAGGTCCTTTACGGCAACTCCCACATACTAGACAGCCTTCAACGGCACCTTTGGTTCAGAATCAGTGTGCCTATTGTAAGGAAGAGGGACATTGGTGTGGCCAGTGTACTTTTGCAGAAGGTTTCGTCCCCTAGAGGACGAGGTTCTGGTGGTAGGCGCAGTGGGACTGATAGATCCCAGAATACTGCGGCTCCTGTGGGTCGTTCTGATAACAATTATTTTGATGGCCCTAGAGAGGGACAGTACTACAATGATGATTATGATTTTGATGATGTGACCGGTATGTCCTATAGCTAGGATAGCCAGAGACAGGGTGAGAGACCAGTTCACATACCTGTAGATCAGCGTGGTCCTTATGTCAAAGCTGATTTGCAAGGTTCGACTAAGGAATTTTTGGTGGATACAGGTGCAACAAAAAGTTCTGTTTCCCGACATATGGTCCCCGGGGCGGCCCGGTCTGGCCATAATAATGTTTCGGTGGGTTTTTCAGGAGTACCGGTTGTAAGCCCCATTTCACTACCCCTTGCACTTACTGTCGGTCCTTTTACTGTGGATTCCCCGTTTTTATTAACTTTAAATTGTGGTGAGAATTTGATGGGTTTGGATTTATTGAAGAAATTACACGCTATTATCTATTGTTCTCCTGATGGTGTTTCTATTACTATGGGTCCGGATGTGAGTGCTAGACAGTGTTTGTCCCAAGATGCGCTTCTTCCAGCTGAGTTTGATCAGGTACCACCCACGTTATGGGCCACTGGTGATACTGATGTGGGTTTATTACATATCTCACCAGTTTCTATACAAGTCAAGGACAATGCTGTTTTGCCTCGCGTTCCTCAGTATAAAATACCGCAGGTGGGGGAACGGGCCCTTCTTCAGATTAATCAGGATTTGATATGTAAGGGAGTGGTTGAGGAAACGTCTGGTAACATTTGCAATAGTCCTATTCTTCTGGTTCTTAAACAGGCACCCTCGGGTTCTTCTGATGCTACTGATGATGTTTATAGTTTTGTGATTGATTTGCAAAAGGTCAATAAAATAGTGGTTCCGCAATTTTGGGTTGTTCCTGATATTACCACACTTTTGACAATGATTCCATCTACTGCTAAGTTATTGACTTGAAAAATGCTTTCTTTAGTATTCCTTTACATCCAGATAGTAGATATGTGTTTGGATTTACACTGGCCGGTAGGAGCTTTCGATTCTGTCGCGCTCCTCGGGGCTATACTGAGAGTCCTAGTATTTATAGTAACGCATTAAAGAGTCAGTTGGATTTACTCTTGCTTTCCCCAGGTAATGTATTGGTGCATTATGTTGATGATTTGTTGATTGTTTCTGATACGGAACAAGGTTGTAAGGATAGTACAGTGAAATTGCTGTTGCATTTGGCACATCATGGCCATAAGGTATCTTTTTCGAAGTTTCAGTATTGTCGACAGGAGGTTACCTATTTAGGTAACCTACTGTCGAAGGAGGGTAGGAAGTTGGCTCCTGAGCGCATTAACACCATTGTTAAAATGCCCATTCCACGAACTCAAAAAGATGTGCGTGCTTTCATAGGTATTACTTCTTACTGTCGCCAGTGGATTCCAAACTATTCCTTACTAATCAAACCTTTGCTTGCATTAACAACGAAAGGAGTGCATGAACCTTTGCCTTGGACACCAGAATGTCAGCAATCTTTTGAGCAATTAAAAACTGCGCTTTGCTCGGCTCCAGTGCTTGGCACATCTAACTATAGGAAACTGTTTGTGCTTTATGTGCACGAGATGGCTGGTTGTGCACTTTCTGTCCTGACCCAGAAATTTGGGATATACAGAGACCTTGTGCTTATTTCTCTGCTGTGCTTTACCCTGTTGCTAGGGCCCTTCCGAGTTGTCTGAGAGCGGTCACGGCCGTGGCCACTTCAATCAGACAATCGGCTGGAATCGTACTCGATCAGACCTCACAGTCATGGTACCCAATGCTGTGGATACACATTTGAATAAGACAAAGACACAGCACCTCACCAGTGCACATCTTACTGGTTATGAATTGACAATGTTTGCTAAGCATATCGTGATCAAAAGATGTGCCGCTCTGAACCCAGCTACGTTACTTCCCCTCCCTTCTGAGGATGATGGAATAGATAAGCATGACTGTATTTTCCGCACAGAAGAAGAGACGAAGGGACGGGTAGACTTGACTGATGTTCCCTTATCTGACACTCAAGGAGAACTATATGTCGATGGCTCTTGTTTCAAATTACCAGATGGCACCACCACTGCAGCTTATGCTATCACTACATTGCGTACTGTGGTAGAGACATCACGGGTCCCCTATCAGTCGGCTCAAGCCGCTGAACTTGTTGCTCTCATTCGAGCTTGTGAATTGAGTGAAGGGTTGGTAGCTAATGTTTATACAGATAGTCAGTATGCATTTGGGGTGGCCCATAATTTCGGTCGATTGTGGGCAGAGAGAGGGTTCCTTACTTCTCATGGCTCGGGAATACAGCATGGACACCTTATATTGCGACTGTTATCTGCACTAATGCTCCCTAAGAAGTTGGCAATAATCAAGTGTAGTGCCCACAAAAAGAACACTGACAAAGTTGTTAGAGGGAATGCATTTGCAGATCAGGTAGCCAAGGACACCGCCCGAAGTAAAATGAAAAGAATGTTTGTTGCAGGTCCAGCTAGATGGGTTCCCGAGATTACTATGTTTGAAAATACAGTTAAAAGTGTAAAGGAGATACAGAGTGAAGCCACAATAGAGGAATTAGCGAAGTGGCAGGAAAGTACTGCACAGTTAAATGTGGAAGGATGTTCGATTGATAAATCTGGGGAGCAGAAATGGATGTTACCTGATGCATATGTACTTCCTGTGGTTACTATAGCGCATGGTCTAGCTCATATTAGTGCAAAAGGCATTTGTAAATTTTTAGCTCCAGTCTGCCACAATGATAATATTTCTAAAGCGCTGCACATTTGGTGAAACATTGCATGATTTGCATGAAACATAATCCAGGAAAAGGTACCCCTACCCCGCCTGGTAATTTTGCCCCACCTACTTTTCCGTTTCAGGTCCTCCAAATGGATTTTATTGAGTTTGAAAGATGTAATAATCTCAAGTACGTTTTAGTGGTTATCTGTACGTTCAGTAAATGGGTGGAGGCTTACCCCACTAAAGACAACACGATTATTACAACTGTGAAAGTACTCCTTAAAGAGTATTTTCCTCGATTCGGAATGTCCCGAATAATCTGGAGTGACAACGGGTCTCATTTTAATGGGAAAGTGATTACATTAATTTGTGAAGGTTTGCACATTAAACAGAAATTTCATGCTGCTAATCACCTGCAGTCAGCAGGCCTGTTGAGAAGTACAATGGTACGCTCAAACTAAAATTGGCAAAAATCCAAAAGACGACAGGGTTGCAATGGCCGGATGCTCTTCCATTAGCTCTTTTGTCAACCAGAACAACAGCACACTCTAGGACTGGTTTGTCCCCAATCAAGGTGGTTTTGGGCCCCCAGCAAATGTCTGGGTTGTCCCTCACCCAAAACGGTTTTCAGAAATTGAATATCCTGTTTTACTTGATTATCTTGGTCAGTTAACAGAAAAGGTCTGCGTTCTATTCACCAATAGGTACACGACTCACTACCTCCGAAACCTGAGGGACCTGGTCACGACATACAGCCTGGATATTTTGTATTACTCAGGAACTTCCAGAGGAAGAAAAGGCTGGAACCCAGATGGAAAGGTCCTGAGCAGGTTCTACTGGTTACTCGCACGGCTGTGAAGGTTGCAGGTCGAAAATATTGGGTGCATGCCACCCACTGCAAGAAGGTACCTCTGCCGCTACCTCACAACCAGTGGGTCAAAGAAGGAGTAGGGGATGTCGAATGTGAACAAGTGCTTAGGTTTGTGCCTTTCAGCAATGCCCAACTGATCTGGACCAGAACAGATGAGGAGAATGATGATGTTCTGAACAAGGCTGTTCCACCTGAGATACGAGCTATCCAAGAGCCTCTGTTTTCAGATCATATGGTGCCTGGGGCTGTCAGGTATAATCTACGTCCTCGGATGAGGACCGCCGAGCTAAAAGAGAAAAAAGATTAGGAATGGACTGAGCAAGGTAGGCTAGTGCCACGCAGCAGTGCCGACAAGAGGTTCTAGTATTCTGCATTTGCTTTGCTTTTGTTGTCCGAACATTAGTTAGGGAGGAAGAGATACTTTGAGAGTATATTGTTTCTGTCAATGTGGGATAGACCAGGACGAGCTTAGGACAGAGCAAGCTCCACCGCCGGTGCTCAAGAGCGCCAACTGATTGATGGACAATAGGAGCCTGTACAATGAGGCTCTGATGGACACTGGGAACATTTACGTTCTTTATCACTTTGTGTTTCTTTGTTTCATCCCATTATGCATACTTTTGGTAGATCAGTCGATGAGGAGGAGCAGCTAATAATTCCAAGTCAATGTCGTGTAATTCGGTCCACTCGGAGTAAAATAGTATGTGTTGCTGCTCTAGTAATGATGGTAATAACAGCATGGGGGGTGTTGTGGTTTTTGGAAGATGTATATGATGCACCCACACTTGATATGGGTGGACCCATTTCCCTGGGGAGAGATAAGAGGGCTACAACGAACAATGTGTTTGTGGCAGTGCAGAAGAGATTTTTCAGGAATGGGACTGCTTGTTATCCTATTGGTTCGGTTGCCAGCCTCTTGACAGCATATCCCTTGTCACTTGTTAATTACACATACACTCGGCCACTAGATTTCGTAGAAGTCAAGGGTATGTTCGGACTTGGTTATCCCGGGCCATGTTTACATCATAGAAAACCACAAGGTGAGGGCTACCCCGGGTATGATAACAGCACCTTTTGTGATAATTTTGAAATGGAAGAACAGAATATAACACTTGTGGGTTGGCATTATAAAGAGATAACAGTACCCAGAAAAGTTGGTTATTATGCTGCTTGTTGCCCGATAGTGAATTCTACAGAAACCTCTCTGTATATAAATTGGTCAGGAACAAAATTGTACAAGTAAACAATTTCCCTTGAGCATAAATCAGATCCGGATACGCTTGGTATGAATTCCAGGTATTCAGCAGTGAATTATGAGGGGCCGATATATGCACATCCTTGGTTTTATTTTTTGTCCAATGGGACTTATTCCAATGTTTATAATGGGACTGACGATGCAGCACTTCGGATGGTGTTGCCTCTTGGTGTCCCATGTAAAAATATTGTACCGAAAAAGAGGTGGGTAAAAAGAACATTAACAAAAGAGTTTTGCGAAGGTGTCACAGAATTAGAGGTGAATAGTTATAGTATTGATATCACATTTGAGTATATTCTATCTTCTATATTTACTTTAGGTGGTACGGGTATGACCAGGGGAAAAAAATCTAAAGAATATTTTGGATGTAAATTGCAAATTCTGTCCAATACCACAGTGCCGGGTCTGAGAGATATTACCACCCAATTAGAAAGTATGCGGGTGTACTCTGAACAGACTAGATATGCAGTAGAGTTCTTATTGGCCAAGTCTGGTGGTGTTTGCGCTTTAATTGGCCAACAGTGCGTTATGGGGATAGAGAACTTGGAGAAAAACATAACACAACACATTCTGGACATCATTGAGAATGTCAAGGGCATGGGAAGTGGAAACTGAAGTTGGTCCCTTTTTGGTAGTTGGGGTTGGATTTTTCAGTAATTAATTTATCTTATAATGGTGTTGGTATTTTGATGTATTCTTATTCAATGTCTTCCTTTTGTTGTTCTTATTGTGCCTCTGTTTTTATGCCCAAACAGAAGATATTGGCTCATGTTACTAATGCCGCTATGATGTTGCAGAATGACATTGAGGATTTAATGCACATTGATGAAGGTATATTTGAGGAATCCTCTCTCCTTGCTGTACCCCTTTCTAACGATGATTGTAAGGAATGCCTATAATTCCATCCCATTTCCATTTTTGCTTTTAATGTTTCCTTGATTTCCGACATGTTGCAACTGTTACAGTACTATTGTTTCTATGATTTTCATTTCTTTTCACACCTTAGAAAATGTTTTAGCTCATGCTAAAAGGAGGGTTTGTTAGATTAGGTTGTTAATGCTCATGCAATGTTATGTTTTAGTTAGCATTCGCTACATCATTTTCTTTGCAGGCGCAATTTTAGGCTGTTCGAAACTGATCTCATTTATTTCTGAGAAATGGCCTTTGCTAAGTTTCATTTCTGAAATGTTAGGTTTTGTTTCGGTAATAAATAGACTGTTCATATTAGTGCATACCTTTCTTACTATATAGAGGCCCTCTCCCACTTGTCTGGTGGCAAGCCCAGGGTCAAAAGACCTTGGATTGTATTAGGTTGTGTAAGATACAAAAACCGAAACCTTTTTTTTTTATTTCACTGTCCAGCTGCATCTGCCTGGAAAATTCCACTGTGGGCGTGTCTTGTCCAACCATGAAATGTACATAATGTATCTTTATGTCCGCTGTTCTTTAGTTCCCTCTGTACCACTCCCAGAGACTGTGCAGATGGGGCTCCGCTCTGAGTGTATACAAATAAACAGCTATTGGTGTATATTCTCCACTGTCTCTCCGACTCTTCATTTGGTATGGAAGGCTGAGAGGTGGTCTACGGTGACCCGGATGGCCCCAAGCTGGTGACTTCCTTCAATCTAACCAATCTATTTTAAGATGTAGGAATGGCAAAAGCAGAGAGGAGATCCTGAGGCCAGGCCATGTGCCCAACCCCGGGGCAAGCACCCCACTCCCTGCAGCACATGGCCTTTGGCCATGCACAGAATGCAGTTCGGCATAGGCCAGGCCACAAGCCTAACCCCTCACTGGCACCCAATCCCAGGCTACACTCAGCTTTCAGAGCTCAACACCCACAGGCTGACTCTGTGATGCTACAATATAAACAATGTTATTTTAAGTAAGACAGACTTAGTGACCTTGTGAAAGTGTCAGAACACCATTGTAGAAAAAGTGGGCCTATTGGCTTTATCAAGAGGTCAGCATATCAACATATATAAAGCAGATCTATTGTCCTTGTCAAGAAATCACCAATAATAAAGCCTATTAGCTTTATCAGGGGTCAGCATATCAACATATATAAAGCATACCTATTGTCCTTGTCAAGAAATCACCAATAATTCTCATCAAAGTATATTTCTTTATTTGATACACTGCAATGTTTACTAACAGTGATTTTCATAATTTTTTTAAAAAAAACGTTTATTATAAAAAGATATCAACATGCCCTTGAGTCTTTCTTTTAACATTTTTCAGGCCACAAAATACAGCAGTAAAAAAACCATACGAGGGTCCACCACTCCAGCTGAAGAGCATACAGCTCCAGTTTGGAGTGTTTTAAAATAAATAAGGTAAGCTCTCCTGGGGTCCTGGATTTAATGACCCAGGAGAGTTACAATTTTTTATTATATGTTACTGTACTCCCTGCAGCCCCCACCACTTTAGATAAATGCTTTTTGTTGGCCATGCCCCTTCTAGGGGTACCATCAGGACCCAAAAATATCACTTGCAGGGCATTATTGAGTGCTTCATGCTGGAGCAGTGAATAAAAAATGAGCGTCTCCTGCCACTCATCTATTATTTTATTTTATTTTTGGGGTAACCTGGTTCCCCCTTTCGGACACCCACATCTTTACAATTTTGTTGAGGGCTGCGGAGAGAGCACTAGGGCCCTGTGGCTCCACTGACTCCCTGCAAGAGACCCCATAGGCCGTGCAGGACCTGGCATCATGTTTTTTTTATATATTTTTTTTTTATAGAGCGGATGCCCATGTGCCCACCTGCGACACCCCACAGCATGTTTGTCTTTGAGGGTTGTTGGGAGAGCCTAAATGCGCCAGCAGTCCCACCGGCTCCCCTGCCAGCAGTGTGGTGGGATGCGACACTGCTCCCACCCAGCAGGAGCAGCTTTTCTTTTTGCTGCCCTCCGGAGGATCACTTCTGTGTTTCCCTGTCTGTGAGAATGCGGGCAGGGAGAAACATTTGTGCTACCACTAGGTGGTAGCCTCTCTGCTCCCACCTGCTGGAAGCACCCAAGACTTCCCTACCCTCACTTTCGCTGATAGCAAAAGACAGTGTCCTGAGGGATGAGGTCCCAGGGACATACTGCAAGACATTGAAAGAAAACAATACCCACCTCGCAATCCGAAGAAAAAATATTGAATTTAGAAATAGAATCCAATCTCATTGTGAATGTATCTAATCAGGAACTAACATTAAATGGGCAAAAGGTATTCAACAAGGGCTTAACATTCTGTCCCAAATAACATTTTGATCATGCCGAGACATGAATTGAATCATATAAATTTGTAAGAAATATTAAACTGGTTAAGGTACATGCCTCAAAGTCTACAATACCTGAGAAAGAACAGGAGACAGAGATTGCTTTCAAAGCGAGGAAGTCAATTGAAAAGACACCAGACATAAAAGCCTATTAATGTTAATGCACAACTTGGATGATAATGAGATGACTGTAGCTGAATTGTTAGAACTAGCCATAGATACAAACACACATACGTATAGTAACCCAAAAGAAAAATCAAGATTCTATCCAAATTTAATTGGCTGCCTCTCATATTGATAAACTGAAAACATTCAGACACCCAGGTAGACAAGACAATCTATTGATTAAAGAACTCACTATATCAAAGAACTTAATGGCAAATGATACCCCAATAATAAAACCAGCTGATAAGGGAGGAACTATTGTGCTACTTAACAAAGATGAATATGTAAGATAAGCAGCCATACAATTATGAGATTTAACTAATTACAAGAAACTTAAGAAAAACCCAGTCGATCAGATGAACATTAGTCTAAATGAGAAACTTAAGGAACAACACACAGAGTTATAAATACATGATGACTACAAATATATGAAAAATGAGAAATGTTGATTCCAATTATTTACTATAAGACATGTACATACCCACCAGGAAGAACAATTTTCTCTACATGTGAATCACTCTATGAAAGAGTATCTGGATGAGTTGAGTACTATCTGGCACCTGTAGTCAAGACACTTGGGGCCTGATTACAATCTTGGCAGATGGGATACTCTGTCACAAACGTGACGTCCCATTGGCCGTATTACAATTCGATTATATCCTATGGAACTTGTAATGCGGCGGATGGGAGATCATCCATCCGCCAAGATCGTAATCAGGCCCTTAGCTCTTACATCAGAGATACCAGTGACATTTTAAGAACACTAGAAAACATTACTTGCCACAATGACTATCTTTTGGTGACAATTGATTTGGTATCATTATACAGTTCTATGAGACATGAAATTGGATTAAAAGAATGTGAATTTGTTTTGAAACAACAGAATATTGGAGAATTATTGCTAACTAAGATAGAATTGTGCCTAATAAATAATGTGTTCCTGTTTAACCATGAAACATATCAACAAGAATGTGGAACTGCTATGGGAATTTCCTTTTTTCCAATTTATGCGAACCTCACCATGGGCTGGTGGGAGAAAGAACATGAATGGGAACCAGACAATGAAAATCATTTGGATAAAATAGTTCTGTGGCTAAGATACATCGATGATCTGTTTTTAATCTGGAATAAAACAACTGAGGAATATATGGTATACTTTGATGGTTTTAACAACAACAACCAGGGTCTTAAATTTGCAAGTACTACAAGTAGAAAAAATGTTGACTTCCTGGAGATCAGTGTATGTACAAGATGGCCTAATTGCGACATCCCTGAATAGCCACTACTACTAATAACATTCTTCATGGTATGGGTTTCCATCTAAAACCTCTAATCAAGAGCAATGTTCCCTCTAATATTATTCCTCTATGTGCGGCAATAAAGATGCTTTGTGCACTGCAACGAAAGCTGGGTGCACTGAAGATAAGCAACAACTTAATATACAAGCATGTGCAGTGTTCAAACTACCAAAAGCAGTGGCATAGTAAGGGTTCCATGGGCCCTAATACAAATAAGAAAAAATTTAAACTTCCCCCCTACACCTCTGGGTTGGTATTAAAAGAGACCCATTACTGGAGTGTTGAGGGCTCCTTGCACACCTGGGCATTAGTGCAACTGCATCTTGTGCGCTAATCATTCTACCTGTAATTCCTCAATATTTGCCATCTCTATGCCACTCTTATCTCCTCCTCACACCTTTTCTTATCCCTGTCCACTTCCACTCAATCTCCTAGCTTGTCCTTATGGTTCAAATCTCTTTATTTAATTTATATTGGTTGTAGCAAGAAAGGAGCATCGCAGCACACCGCTTTATATTGATATATTCAAAGCAACTGTTACAATAAGGAACAAAACAATCCCCTAACAAAATCCCCCTCCCTCACCCCCGTACTCAATATAGAAACATATATCAGTTACAGCAGATGAGATCAGTTTATAACCTGATTAGGTAGTATCTGCTGAGGGTACAGAGAGAGAACTCAATTAGGCGGAGTATGGAAAGATACTTGGGACAAGTGAGTTCTCTGAAGTTTTGTCGAAAGGAGTGCAATGACTGACTGCCAATGTTCCCCAAAAGAAGCGCCCTGGGTGGCTAAAGACACAGAGATTATTTCCATGCCCAGAATATGCCACAAACAATGTAACCATCCCTGATATGTAGGGATGTGGTTTGTTCCCCAGTGCATGAGTATGTTTTGGAGTGCAACCCAGAGAGCCAATCCTATCTGCTTCCGCCGCCTAGACTTTAATAGAAAGGTAAGTGGATTAGATAACCTTAGAATCGTGTAAGCTAGGAATCTGGGGAGTTGAGTATCTAAGTGTGAATCTATATCATTTAAGATTTGTGTCCAGTACTCTGTTATCTTAGGACATTCCCATAGCAAGTGTAAGAGTGTGCCATGAGAGGAACACCTGCACCAACAATTTAGGCTCCTCTCTGGGTTGTCTTTATGTAGGCGTACAGGTGTTAGATACTAGTAAGTGGTTATCCTTGAGGCCATTTCCATGCTGGCGGTGTTGCGTGCCGTGGAACATGCTTTATAATAGATCTCCCCCAATCTTTCACAGTCAGGGTCCGACCCAATTCCATTTCCCATCATTTCTGGCATGCTACTGGCAAAGGCTCTAAGGGTTGACGTAGGAGGGCATATAGTTCTGTGATAAGGTGTCTATCAGAAGTTTTATTGACCAGCCATTTCTCATAAGGCGTGAGGTGTCTTTGTGCACTGGTGCAGTTTACTGGGTGCATAAGCCAGTGATGAAGTTGCATGTAGTGCATTCTCTCCATCTCTGGTAGGGCATAGGTATAATGTATCTGAGGAAAAGAGAAAATACCTTCCTCATCAAACATGTAGCCAGTGTTTTTCATATTCGTGTCTATTCCACTCCACTAGGTAGAGTAACTGTGCTGCCTGATAAAATTGTTGTAGGTTAGGGAGACCCAAGCCCCTTGCATCAGGGGGTTGGTAGCTCAGATCTTTTCGCATTCGCCGTCTGCCTCACAACCAAACAAATGTGTTCATTTCTTTCTGCAGGGTTAATATCACCCCCTTAGGGGGTGCTATCGGGAGAACACTAGGGAGGGTCAGAACCCTAGGCAGAGTGGTCATTTTTAAGGCAGCTACCCATCCAAGCCATGAGAGTCAGTGCTGCTTCCAGCGAGATAGATCTTGTCTGAGCTGGCAAAGTAGTATGTCATAATTAAGTGAGGCAGTCTCTTGAATTGAGGAAGCTAATTGAATCCCCAAGTATGGGATAGATGCATGTGCTCATTGACTCAGATCTAGCTTGTCCTTATCACCTTTCTCCCTTTTTTTAGCTTTTTTCTCTCCTTGCTCTTCTTTACACTCCCACTTTTCGCTCTCTATTTTCACTCTGCTCCACTTTTCCCTCATTCTATCTCCTCTCTTCAATCTTTATCCTACTCTTCTCTCTCCCACAAAGTCTATAATCTCAAAGTTCCCTCTCATTTCATCCTTACTCTATCAAATCTATATCTTGACTATGCTATTTTCTCATCTTGTTCCTCTCCCTGGTTCCGACCTCCTTGTTTGTCACCTACCTATCTCCTTTCGATTGTTTTATCGTCATTCCCTTCTTTATTTCCCTTTCTTATTCCACTCCTTTATATGGCTCAATCCCCTTTCTTTTACTCACCCTTTCTTGCTTATTCACTTTTTCTATCTCACTTCTATAGCTCATCCTCTCCATACATGTCTCCTTTTTTCTGTACACTCAAATCTCCCCTCTCCCTCACCCTCCTAAATTGTCTTTCCTCTCCATCTTTCTATTATTTCTGTCCTTCCTATTTTTCTACTTTCCTATTCAGTACCTTTTCTTACTTTTCAATCCGTGTTCTTATCTTTTCTCCTTTTCCCTGCTGTCCATTTTTCCTTTCCAATGTGTCTTTCCTATTTACCTGTTCAATTTCTTACCCTGTCTCTCCTCTTCCTTTATTCTCTCTACTTTATATCCCAGTCTCCACCCTCCATTCTTCCCCTCCTTAATATCTCACCTCCATAGCTGCCCTTCTCCTCCTAACCTCAGTGTATCCACCTCTATTTCATTCTACCCTTTTGTTTTCTTTTTCATTTCTGCTGCATTTTCGCCTCATCCATCAACTTTCACACTGTCTCCTTCTCTTCTTTTCTACCTCATAACAAGCTCCTGCACAAGCCCATTGACTGAATGTTTGGCCTCTCCTCCGCAATAGCCTCTCTTATGAGTTTTACCAGTGCCTGCCTGGGACTGGTTTCACTGTCTGTGGCAATGACTCTTACCCAACCCCTCCTGAAGGAAGAGAACACAGAGAGTTAAATCCAGGGAGACACTTCAAAAATATTCTTATCAAAACCAGAGAGAAACTGTGCCTGGGTTGCTTGTGTACTGGTCCAGGGAGGACCTGGCCTGGCAGTTTAGGTGGCCTGCTCCTACTGGAGTAGGGACAAGACTGATTTGCATATGGTTGGTCCAAACCTAGTCGGCCAGGTAGGCAAAAGAACAATCGCTTGGAATGCTACCCTGAGTGATTTCCAATGGTTACACCTACTGCAAGCACTCTACCATCAACTTTTGTGAGTTTGATGTAACGCGAAAAGTGGGCAAGGATATGTCCATTCGTGGGCCCCTTGCTCACTCACTGTGCCCCTGGAACCAATCTACACCCGACTGAAGAGCTGCAATCATGGCAAAACAGGTCTTGGGTTGCTTGTGTTCTGGCTCATGGAGGACCTGGCCTGGCAGTTCAGAGTGGACTGTTCCTATT
Organism: Calotriton arnoldi; assembly: GCA_963921515.1. Lineage (NCBI taxonomy): Eukaryota > Metazoa > Chordata > Amphibia > Caudata > Salamandridae > Calotriton > Calotriton arnoldi. The sequence goes on from CAWUFW010005012.1 coordinate 1,290,845, forward strand.
TGTGCAGGTTTAAGACTGATTTGCACACGGCTAAATGCAAGCTGAGTTGGCATGGTGGGCAAAAGAATAATGGTTTGGAATGCTACCTGGAGTAATTAACCGGTGGTTAGTCTTATTGCAAACATTCCTCCCAACACCTTTTGCATGGATGATAAATAAATAAACTGCAGCCAGTGCAGAGAAGACTGGGCCTCTCTCATGTCTGAGATGTGGTGCCTTTGCACTGGCTGCAGTAAGAATAGCCACACCCCTGACTAAAATCACAAGTTAACATCACAGGTGGCACTCGCTGTCCCCTCTTTCTCATTTGACTAATCACATATATAATCCTCAAAAGGTAATGAGGTACGCAGCCTTAGCCAGGCCAGGTGCCACCGCTCTTGCTACCACTAGGAGGCCACCTAATCACTTATTATGGCTATAGAACCGGAAAACTGAAGTAGTTGTTTGGTCCTCTTGTATTTATATAGTGCTTAATACTCTGGACAAAGCTGTGAGGTATTCTGATTTGCCTTGTGATTCTGGGCACCCTTTTGGACTACATGGTTGATAAGGATGTTGGATGTAGTGTATTCTATATGGGAGATGTTGGTTGATGGGCATCAAGCTCAAAGACATAATTCAAACAGGCTTCTGTGAACATCGCTGCAGAGAAATATGAGGTGCCGCAGAGAGTGAAAATCGACCTACCATTTTGATAAAAAAACACAAATGTGCAGTCAGGTGTATTGGCATAGCTACATTTATAGTCACCCTTGAAATGCTAGGTGTTTGTAAATTTTATGATTTAGCACTCTTCAAGAACCATAACTAAATGATAGCTGTTGGAGCAAGTTTAGACCTTCTTTATAACCTGGAACATGTCTACAGAAATTTGGACTCCTCAATGCAAAGCGCAAACCATTTTTCTCTGATGCTTCAGGGGCCCCTTCTCTTTGGCATCTTATTTGCCTTCTGATTTTACACAGTACAGTACCATTTGCTCTGCATTGGTCATTTGGTAACCTTACATTAGCTTGCAGCAAGAAAACAAATCGTCCTCATTATATTGACAAGTACCTGTCTAGAGATTCTGATCCAGATTTATTAACACTTTGCACTGAGTTTGCATCACAAAAGTTACACACTCCCAGCACATAGTGTTGTGGTGGGATTTACCTTCCAACGCAAATCATGATGTGTGTAGGAAAGTTTCCCACAGTGACACAAAGTAGCACTATGCCCTAGATTGTGTTACTTTGCATCAAGAGGGGCGTACCAAAGATGATTCCCATGCAATCACCCAGGGGTTTTAAGGCAATCTCTATCTAATAGCATTTATAGACAGGGATTTGAGCCCAAAAATTATGTCTCGTGAAGGCAGGCATAACAGTGGTGTAACTTTTAAAAGTCTCCATATTTGTTCAAACTTTGCAAGTGTGATGCACTGTACAGCACACACACTGTAGGGAACATCTTAAAGGATGTTTTCTGTACTGAAAGGATCACCTTCCAGTACAAAACCTAAGCTTAACAGAACGCTAACATCTTTGTACTTTGCTATAAGATTTTGCGGCCGTGGCCTTTTCTACATGAGTATGGATTTGCCACAAGTGCCACATAATCCATCATCTGCTGGGTAATATGCAGATTTTAACCCCAAATATTTGTTTCTAGCTTGAATCAATCAAAAGTTACTAAAACTGGGATTGCTGCAAAGAGGAAGGGCCTGATTCACAGAACTAACTTACGTCAAAAACGTAAAGTTAGTACTTTTTGATATTCACAGAATACACTTACTCATTTTGGTATTCACAGAATGCACTTACTCATTTTGGTATTCACAGAATGCACTTACTCATACTAACTTTATGTCAGCACTCGGGCCGGAGATTCCGGCCCTTTGGTGGAGATTCCGGCCCGGAGGTGGAGATTCCGGCTCTCTGGTGGAGATTCCGGCCCTTTGGTGGAGATTCCGGCCAGTTGTGGAGATTCCGGCCAGTGGCGGACATTCCGCCCCCGGCCGGAATCTCCACAACCGGCCGGAATCTCCACCATCGGGCCGGAACCTCCACCAAAGGGCCAGAATCTCCACCTCCGGGCCGGAATCTCCACCAAAGGGCCGGAATCTCCACCAAAGGGCCGGAATCTCCGGCCCGAGTGCGGACATAAAGTTAGTATGAGTAAGTGTATTCTGTGAATACCAAAAAGTACTAACTTTACGTTTTTGACGTAAGTTAGTTCTGTGAATCGGGCCCGAAGACCCTTCGCAGAGGTTGTCTAGTCACCTTTCTATGGCTAATTGTTGTTATGAATGATACAGAATTGGTCAAATGATGCAGACTTTCAAAAGAGATATAAAGAAGTCACCAGAAGGTTACAAATGGAGTGACATAAAAAGAAGCCTGGAAAGAGTGAAACCCATATCTCGAACACAGACTTCAATCATTAAAAAATAACAAACTTTGAACATGAAATAGCATGCACAGATAAGAATGGAGTAGGCACGCAATAAAGAAAAGCAAGAAATTCTAAAGATATTCAATGAACATTGACACTTGACCTGCAATGATCCTGACATTGGAATAGATTTGGCGAAATGCCTCAATTTATGTTTAGGAAAATACCATTGTTAAAGGACATATTGGTTTGGAGTCATTTCTCAGAATTAAGCTTGAATAATTGGCTGAATAATTTACAAACACCTTTTACGAAATGCAATTACTGCAAGGCTTGCTGAATTGGCAAAAACATGAAGGTCATCATTGTCAGAAACAACCGTTCAATAACAGTCAAACAAAATATTACATGCAAATCTCAACATGTAGTTTATGCATTTGAATGTGAATGGGCATTAAAATATGTAGGGAGCACTATCTGCATGCTCAAAAAGAGAATATTGTAGCATATAAGGGCTGTACAAAACAAAGGCACCAGCTACGCTGCAGCAACACACTATTTGAAACATCATGGGAATAATTGGAAAACAATGTGATTTTACAGCATAGACATGGTGATGAGAAATGAACGAGGGGGAGACACAACCACAAAACCACGGCAGATTGAATCAAAAACATTATTTGACTAAAAACTATGTTCCCCTTTGGTCTCAACAATGATGAAGAACTATATGTACATCCTTAGTATTATTACTATTTGTACAAGTTGTATTGGAAATCTTTAGGTATGATGAGGATCATTGCTATACTATGAGAAGAGATTGACTCACTAACAGAGACTGTGATAGATCTGATTGATGAATAATGAGACACCCTCACCATAATTGATGTGAATCTATAGGAGTATGATGGTCTAGATATAATAATGTTCTGTTAATATTTCAGCACTTCGGTTGTAACATTTGGGATTGACCACCTATTGCAATACTCTGATGCATCCATTTATGACATGAGGACTCATCTGGTAATACAGCGACAGCCATCTTAGAGGCAAAAAAATGATGGATTAAACCCAGATCTGTGATTCGGGGTGAATGTTTAATTTGTTCAGCATTCCGTCCATCATCTGTTCCTTTTGTTTTTGTCACCCTAAGTGGGAAGGGTATACCTAGACATGGGCGCTGTGCTCACTGTGCAACGAGATTCAAGCTAGCCTGGCTGAAGAGGGGTGATACCCCGAAACTGGTCACAGGATGCTTGTTTCTGGTCCAGGAAGGACCTGGCCTGGCAGGTTAGGCTGGACTGTACTCATGTGGCGCAGGTCAAGACTGATTTGCATATGGCTAGGTCCGAACTGGGGTGGTGTGGTGAGCAAAAAAATGATGGATTAAACCCAGATCTGCGACTAGGGGTGAATGTTTGATTTGTTCAGCATTCCGTCCATCAGCTGTTGTTTTTGCTAGTGTTAAAATCTTGGTAGAAATATAAGCGAATTGGCTGAAGACATTTTTTAAGTCCCTCCTGATTCACTCCATCCTCGGAGGATCCGTACCCGGGCGTTCCTCTGCTCACCACCTACACACTCTCTCACAGGTACAGTGGCAGGTGAAATACAATGTAGATGAAAAGCATTGCTATTTGCTATAGGTTTGACTGGCTGGGATGGGAATACTTATTTTATATAATGGAAAAGTCGCAGTAGGTCACAAATTTGTAACCTGGGTCAAGGGGATGCACCATGCCTCCGTTAACTGAGGGGGCTTCCGTTTGCCATACTTTCGGATACACTGAGGAACTAAATAGGACTGCCCTATTTCACCCTTGCTGTCCTTACTTGCCCTTGACCCTTAGGCACTGTACAATGGAAAGCTGATCAAATTAAAGGGATAATGATGATGATGAGGGTACATAGACCAATGAATTATGCAGACACTACTAGTGACCCTACATGCCCATCACACTCTACAGTAGCCTTGGTGATTCTGATGAAATCATTCTTGAGATTTTCAGGGAACAGAATAAACTGGTTCAAGTGTGAGACCTTGTTAATGACACCGGCCACAACGCAGTTGTCGATAAGAATCCCAATTTACAAATGGAAACGCATGCAAATGAAGTATTTATGGAGATAAATATAAATCAAGTACTTAAATCTATTTACATGATGACATCAAACCACTAGTGGACAAAACAAAAAATGATTTCAAAAAGTGGTCTCACTTAAATGTGCCTCAATTGGGGAAGGTGCATATCATAAACAAATTAGCATTGCCCCCAGATTTAATTATGTATTTGGAATGCTACTTCTGATGATCTCTAGACCCCTCTTGCAGAAGGTAGGAAAGGACATTAAGACATGCATATGGGGATGAGACGGCCAAAATTGAAAAGTTTAACATCAGAAGTTTTCACAAACACTGGTAGCCTAAAGTTACCACATATAGAATGCTATTGGTTAGCCGATAAACTGGCTCCCTCCATATACATGATTAAGGAGATACCAACGTGGATCCCAATGGAGAAATATATTCCGAAATCACCAGGGAAACTATCTGCATATTACACATGTCAACCTCGTTTGACATCAAACGACAATCCCCTAATTCACTAATCCCAGTATGCATGGCAGAGGGCACTTAAGCTGATAAAAGACCCAGCAGAACTTCTGCACTCTGAAGCACCATTGGGACAGAATGAAGATATCAGGTTGGGGCGGAGGGGTGAAGAAATTAGCTAATCAACATGGGAAGAACATAAGGCACAATATGTAGATGACATGCTTAAAAGTGGCATGATTAAAACATTCCCAGAGCTTAGACATGAATACAACATCCTTCAAATGCAAATAATTTTGATTGATCATATCTTTGCACAGGGTAATTCAATTGCACTTTGAACCTGGTAGGAATCCTGCTTGCAGGCACACTTTCAATAGGAGAACTGGGTGAATTTATTAGAGGAACACGATAGAGGTCTGAGGGGGGCATGCCTAAAATATAGTTATTTGAAGATCTTTCAACGTTGAGTTTGGACCCCAGTTAGATCACAAGGCCAAACTTTGCCCAAACTCTCAGTGTTGGAAATGTGAAACTTGGGACAGTGACATAGTACACATTTTGTGTGAATGCCCAAAAGTGAAAGGGTACTTGAAGCAAATCTGAGACACTATGAGGATAGAATTAGGCACTATAACTGATCTTGATGACAGGATAGCGATCTTGCATGCTACAACAGACCTTTCTCTGCTTATTTCTCATACAAAACAGTGGTTATCCACTGCATTGGCAGTGGCCAAGGATGGAATTTTGCAGCTCTAGAAAAAGATTATAATACAAAGTCTGCAAACCTGGGTGGAAGACATGCATGAAATGGCAGTATTAAAAAACTGATATAGAAAATAAATGATAGGTTGCTACAATTTGAAGAAATACTGTGTCAAAATATCATTTACCACAATATTGTGCTCCTATACTTATAATGGTAGGTACATAAATAGCAGGAAAAAAAATTGTTGACACTAGCACCATCCAAAAATAGACAAAAATATCAATTTTTGATATATAAATACAGCTTTAATTAGTAATTGTTAAATAGTTGAATATATGAATGTAAAATTACTATATACCACTGATACTTAATACTTTGTATAAATATATACTTATATATACACACAAAAGCATATATATGCGTGGTTGTATAAATATGTATATACACATTTAAATATATTTATACAAATATAGATATAGTGTGACATCATTGAAAAAAGGATGCTACACTACATTAATTTTTATATTGTAAATATTACTATGAATATTTATAGAATATCAATAACAGAAATATGTATTTTACATTATAAGTTCTTTAATTTTTTTAATATTTCTCAATATTAATATATTGTAAGATAACTATTTGTATTAATTAAGCTACACTATACATATATAAGTGTTAAAGGGACGTTATAGTTAGGCTCAAATTTCACTCATACAAAACCACTGAAATTCATCTGTTATAGTTACCTGAGCTAACTATAACTTATGCCCCTCACAATGTACTGCTTATGATCGCACATATTACTTCGCTCACAACATAGTCTGTAACAACACTGATGACATCACTGATGACATCTCAAATGACATTACTGATGACACCACGGATAACAGGATCCAGTGGATGTAAGTGTTTTGTAAACCTTTCATAGACTTAAAGATATATATAAACTACACCATAAGTTAAATTACTAGTGTCTCTGTACTACTAGTAAGTGATACTGTTTCTAACATATTTCATATGAGTGGCTTTGTGACTGTCTGTATCAGTTTGTGACTGGATGTCTGAGTGGCTGTATGGGTGTTTAAGTGGGTGCGTGAGTGGCTGTATAGATTTTTTTAATGGGTTTGTGAGTGGTTTTCTAGGTGTGTGAGTGGCTGTGTGAGTGGTGGTATGGGTGTGTAAGTGGGTGTGTGAGTGGTTGTACGGGTGTGTGAATGACTGTGTGAGTGGTTGTTTGGGTGTGTAAGTAGGTGTGTGAGTAGTTATATGGGTGTGTGAGTACATGTATGGATCTATGAGTAGGTGTGTGAGTGGTTGTATGGGTGTGAGTAGGTGCCTGAGTAGCTGTGTGAGTGCTTGTATGGGTCTGTGAGTGATTGTGTGGGCGTGTGTTTGTGGGCTTGAGTGGTTGTAGTGGGTGTGTGAGTAGTTGTGTTAGTGGGTGTGTGAGTGTTTCTGTGGATGATATCATCAGTGATGTCATCAGTGATATCACTGAACATGACCTGAGTAACGTTATGTCCTCATATGAGGTCATAAGCAATGCATTGCAGAGGTGTAAGTTATAATTAGCTCAGGGAAGTATCACTGCTGAATTTCAATGGATTTGTATGAATGAAATCTGAACTTAACTATAACGTCCCTGTAACCTTTGATTTTTTTCAGTGAATATATATATATATATATATATATATATATATTCCATATGCAAACGCCCAAATTTGGAAGACCACACACGGCGTGTTAAATTCCTTTATTGCTTGCGGGACAGCGGGATACACAACATCAGTGGGACAGCCATGCTTGCCTGTGCAAATGCGTTTCGGGCGTACCTTCGCCCTTGGTCACTGCTCAGGCTTACGGGAAAAGGCAGCAATCAGTTACACTGCACTTGCGGTGATATTAATAGTCCTGCCCAAGTGGGCGTATACACATGGTGCATTCTGGATAATAGAGTCAGTTGCTTGTTTCCATAGTGGATGCCGCCAATGTTCCCTTAATTCAAACTTAATTCCACAGTGGGTTGCTGTTGTACTCACGAGGTAGGTATCCAGCTCTTTATGTCGTCGCAAGCAGGCACGTCGTCCTTTATGCGCTGTATTCGTGGCAGCGCTGGATCCGCTGTGTTTAGCTGAGGGGTCCTCCGCGACCAAGGCAGGCCGCTAATATAATCCATATGCAAACGCCCAAATTTGGAAGACCACACACGGCGTGTTAAATTCCTTTATTGGTTGCGGGACAGCGGGATACACAACATCAGTGGGACAGCCATGCTTGCCTGTGCAAACGCGTTTCGGGCGTACCTTCGCCCTTGGTCACTGCTCAGGCTTACGGGAAAAGGCAGCAATCAGTTACACTGCACTTGCGGTGATATTAATAGTCCTGCCCAAGTGGGCGTATACACATGGTGCATTCTGGATAATAGAGTCAGTTGCTTGTTTCCATAGTGGATGCCGCCAATGTTCCCTTAATTCAAACTTAATTCCACAGTGGGTTGCTGTTATGCATTGTGTATCCCGCTGTCCCGCAAGCAATAAAGGAATTTAACACGCCGTGTGTGGTCTTCCAAATTTGGGCGTTTGCATATGGATTATATTAGCGGCCTGCCTTGGTCGCGGAGGACCCCTCTGCTAAACACAGCGGATCCAGCACTGCCACGAATACAGCGCATAAAGAACGACGTGCCTGCTTGCGACGACATAAAGATCTGGATACCTACCTCGTGAGTATAACAGCAACCCACTGTGGAATTAAGTTTGAATTAAGGGAACATTGGCGGCATCCACTATGGAAACAAGCAACTGACTCTATTATCCAGAATGCACCATGTGTATACGCCACCTTGGGCAGGACTATTAATATCACCGCAAGTGCAGTGTAACTGATTGCTGCCTTTTCCCGTAAGCCTGAGCAGTGACCAAGGGCGAAGGTACGCCCGAAACGCGTTTGCACAGGCAAGCATGGCTGTCCCACTGATGTTGTGTATCCCGCTGTCCCGCAAGCAATAAAGGAATTTAACACGCCGTGTGTGGTCTTCCAAATGTGGGCGTTTGCATATGGAATATATATATATATATATATATATATATATATATATAAGATACCCACACACATACACAATAAAACCATCAAAATATTAACAATGAAGAAAAAATATATGAATCAAAGTACACTATAAATAAAATATTAAAAATTGAAAAATCTGAAAAAGACATTTTACAAAACACACTATAAACTTTAAGAAAAATATAAAAATAAAAACAAATAATATAAAATATAAAAAAATAAAACACTTATTGCTTTAAAATCCATTTAAACAATAGTATGAAAAGTATTGGAGTCTGCAAATATGAAATATACTATTCCCACTCTAGTTTATGCAACAGTAGGGAAAGTGTTGGACTACGGAGGGGATAGATTTACTATTGCTACTCCAGTCACCACAATAATAGGAAAAGTGTTGGACTTAGGAGGAGTTAAATTGACTGTTCCTACTCCACTCAGCGCAAACGTAGAAAAAGAATTGGATTTCGGAGGAGTGAAATTTACTATTCCAACTCAAGCATGTGCAACAGTAGGGAAAGTGTTTGATTTCGTACATATGAAAGTTACTATTCACACTCTAGTCAGTGCAACAGTAGGGAAAGTGTTGGACTACAAAGGCATGAAATGTACTATTTCCACTTCAGTTTACAACAGGAGCGAGTTCCTCAGGGGAAGAGATGGGGACACTCTGGATCGTACCATGTCGACATAGGCAATAATAATCTTCAGCCTCCCAAATTACGTCTCTCATGCACAAATCAGGCTGGAGTTTGGTCTACAATCTCAAATAATATCTCGAAATGGCGCCTACGTGAAATGTTGGCATAGGATCAGAAGGTCCGAACAAAGCTCTTTGAATTTCCACCTATGGAAAGAGATAAACTCAAGCAAAGCCTGCATAGCAAGAGACTACCTGACAGCATCTATAAACCGCCTAGGCCTGAAGGAGCTCTGGGCAACTTCGGGAGGGCAAAACAGCTTCAAGTCTTTGGTAAATAAGACAGTGAAAAGACCGTCAGTAGTAGAGGACAAAGAATCGCTCAGGGGAAGGTCCCATGGATGGTGCGTGCTGCAGAGCTACACAAGCCCCTTCCAGCGAAATTATCTAGGTGCTGGCTTCAACAGGAAATTAAAAGAGAAATATCTTCGGTCCCGAATGGGTATCCTCCCCATCCTGCCGCACCTTCCACCATGGAAGCGATCTTCGGAAATAACTAAGTGCCGTCTTTGTGGGAAAGCAGAAGAGAGCATCACACATCTATTGTGCACCTGCCGTGAACTGGACCCTGAACGACGATTGTTTTTGAAAACAATCTTCTACACCAGGAGGATAAGAACCTGCAGACAAGCTGTGAAGGCTTGCCTTGGAGGAGGAGATCTACAGCTGGCATGCCGGTTCTTCCAATTCATGGGGACGGTATAGGAAAAAATGAAGAGACCCGGTGCACAATAAGCAGCTTCGAACGCAGGCTCACCATTTCCCGGAATTGGCTCTCTTTATTAGGAAACGCTTGATGCAAAAAGCCTTCCTTTTAATACATCAAAAACAATCTCTTTTTAAATATTAGGCACTTGACACTTTATGGACCTGCAGCATCCCTATTATAAAATCTAACTACAAGGCTGCTATACGATGTTAATATTCTTGTTATTTTAAAATAAATGTAAACCAAACGCACCTTTTTACTCATGTATATTCGTTACAGGGTCCTTATAAGATTGTCTTAAGGGGAGATTAAGGACCGCCCAAAGCTTATCGGACGAACTGATACTCCGTAGGAGCATGGAACAAGCCAGTTGAACAGAAAACGCTGGGTAGTTAACATAAACTGTACCATAGCTCTTTTATTGTTGGACTCCATAAATGTAACTGCAGTTTTATTTGATGATCTCTCGCCGTTGAGCAATTTTGTAAAGGTTTTAATTAACATACAATAAAAATTACTTATTTACTTACTCCAGTTTCCACAACAGTGTGGAAAGTGTTGGAGTTTGGATGGGTTAAATGTACTTTTCTCACTCCAGTCTTTGCAACAGTAGGGAAAATGTTAGATTTCGTACGAGTGAAATTTACTATTCCGACTCCAAACACTGCAATAGTAGGGAAGGTAAGAGTCAATTTTTACTTAATTAACATCCCACCCTGTAGTCCTACAAACCCAGCAACCCACAACTAAAATATATTTAAAATAAATCTGTATGCCATAAATTACATACTTTAAAAAAACAATTAAATAATTAATTACTGATTCAATATTATTTGTTAATTCATTATTACTTAATTAATTTCCCACGCTATACCCCAACAAACCTAGCAGCCCACAAATAACATATAACACATATAAATATTACTTAAATAACATAACATATAAATTATATAATTAAATAAGATTTAATAAATAATTCTTAATTATTTATTACTTAATTAACTTCCCACCCTATCCCCCTACATACCCAATAACCCACTTCAATACTATAAATTACTATTAAAAATTAATAAAAACATAAATCAGTTAAGATTACAAGCTTAGTTTAAACACAATTAATAACATTTATAGAAACATAATAATAATAATAATAATATCTTTATTCGGATATAAAATGTCCATAAAAGCACAAACATCTCACAGAATTAATCATAAAAATAATTCGATAGAACATCATAGGGTTGTCACAAATATATAAAATTATATATATAGCAGCATCGTATAATAAAGTGCAAAGTGCGGATAGTTATGGGGGGAATAGCAGCAGGGGGAAATATACTATTGAATTCCAAGCAGAAAAACTCCACACATTTGAATATTAGTCAGGATCCAATCAGCATATTTTTGCATATAATACAATCGAGTCCACTTATCAGGGGTTCATAGAAGCACGTGAACGAATAGCCATTTTCAAAAAAGTACATTTATAGAAACAATAGTAAAACATAAAATTAATATAGCATCTAAAACACATTAAAATAAATAAATAAGATATTTTTAATCAATATATCAGTGAAAATTATAATAAAAACATCCTTATTATTTACAACAATATTACTTACCTCAAAAAACTATATTCATTTCAATGATATTTCTGCATCCATCTATTTGTGTGTTACGGTATTTATTTTCCGATATTTGTAAAACAATATTTTATTCAAACACCATCTCACGAACACTCTAGCAATCACAATTGTTACAATGAAAGGGCACAGGAGATGGGTCTCTAATTCTAGTGTGCTATTAGAATATATGTGGCATGTAAACTACAAAACCCGATTTTTGCACTGTAATGAGTTTTACGATGATAGAACCAATTTGAATATGCATTGGAATTGTCTCTACACTTTTGCAGAAAATGTTAAGTAATCCTCCATACTTGACACCTTCCTGGAGCATTACATGAATACTCATAATGTATGATACTTAGCTCTTAAAGAGTGGGGGAAAACTAATTGAATTTTTTTTTTTTTGCTAAAATAATCATTTAACCAATAATTAACACTGGTTTAATTGCCTTGTAGCTAGCAGTAGAAATACTGAATGAACAGACTTGCCTTTACTGCTCAGATTGTTGGTTTTTTGCAGGTAACGGATGTTTGAAAAATGGACATCAATGGCAATTACTGCTCAAATACTCTATAGAAATGTAATGCAGATTGCTGTCTCTGCCTCAAAACATTGCGATGAGTAACGTGAAAAGATGTACAGTCATTTGTACCAAAACTCAATCTACGAAGCTTAAAAAGGGTATGCTCTTTAAAGCAAAGAAGATGTTAATCTTTAAGAAAAGGTCAGCAACCCAAACAAATGTCTTGGCAATGAATTTTTGAAACCCAGGATTTTTTGGTGAGGATTGTTGACTAACAGAAATTACACATTAGCAGTGGCGGCTGGCTTGTACCGAGGGTGGTGTGGCTGGATGGGTTACAAAAAAATAATAATAATGAAAATAGACTTACGTTTTTTCTTGCAGCACGACCTCCTCCTCTCTCGGGTGTCTTCTCTCCACATGGAATCTCCTGATGCAGGAAACTGCACTACCCAATCCGGGTGCTGCTTTCACAGCATGAAAGCAACGCCAGGATTAGTTAGAGCGGCCTCTCCCAGAGCTTTTAAGAGCACTGGAGGCCTGCACTTTCTCTAACATAGTTGTCTAAGACAGCTAGGTTAGAGAACTTTAAAATGCGCATGTCTGGCTGGCCAGCCCAAGACAGCCGGCTAAAGAGACATGCTCATAGCTCTCTGCTGCTGCCACTCAGCAAAAGAGGCCCGCCTTGTCCTGACATTCAGTTCAGGATGGGTTGCTTAAAAATAAAATGGTAATAAATAAACTTTATTACCATTTTATTTTTTAGCTTCGGGGCTTGCGGGGCGATGCTCCTCCACTCAAATGGAGGAGCCGCCCCTGCATGTTAGTATAAATTCTCAATCACCCATTCAATTATGCAACACGACAAATATGAAACAGTCAAGTTCTCTGTTGGCTTACACGTTACCTACTTATTTTTATTTTGACAAGTGGCAGTATTGCAGGATCCCTTCCGACATATCTTGTGTGGAAAAAAATGGATTTAAGTATATTTTGAACCTGGGGAAGCACTATCAATAGTGCAGCAGGTGCAGTGCACCAAGGCTCAGGCGGATAAGGGGCCCTCTCTACTCCAATCATGGTTGTATTTTATTGTCCTATTTATATAGAGCTTACTACTTCTTTGTAGGCGCTTAAGCACTTGCCTACATGAGTAGCAATGCTACACCGTGTAGGGTGTGGTTGGAAGGATGTTGTTTTAGTTTTGATACTGTGTGTGACGTGTTTCCATGGCATGCGTGATGACCACCGAGGCACGGTTATAGTGTTATTGGACACCTCGTATAGCAGTGTGTTGAATGATGAAGTGTAAGAATCAGACAAGCAGTTTTATGGTTTTCAGCATGCTGGTAGCTTTGAACTGCTCTACAGGTCCCTTTATGATATAGTCTGCTTAGAAGAATACTGCACTGGGTTGTCAAATCTAAGATTTTAGGTATAGTTGTGGTCCTGAGCTGTCATGTTTAGAGGGAGAGAGAAGTGGAGAGACCTGTAGGGATGGGTATTTTTATTATTCCAAATGTAAGTGTCTTTGAGAGATGTAAAGAAGTGGTCAGATTTGATAGATATTTGGGATTGGCAGTAAATGGACTATATTAAAGTCCTCCAATTTGTCCACTAGTGTGTGGGAGATCTCTTCAGTTATTCCATGTCTGTTCGTTTGGCTGTACAGTGCTGGTAATGGACAACCCTCATGACAGATATGACTTATGTGAATTTAAGAGGTAGAAGTTACAATTTGTTGCTGACTGCTTCGTATTATGGCTTTAGTATTATTTTGGGCCATAACTGTTGTATATGGAAGTACATAACCATATAAAGTCATGGCCAATCATAGGTCAGCACTTTTTGCTTACCTGCATAACGAAAACAGTTTTCTGGTTGAGTTGTTTGCGATTTGTATGTTGTAGGCTTGTGCTAGAGGGTGAAACTGTTTTATGGGCTCTGTTGCCTGGATGCGGGTGGTGCAGTTATCTAGGAAAACAACAAGTTTTCATCTGTCTTCAGACGTGTATGTGTTTCTGGGTGCTTCTGCTAATGTTGTTTGGTGGTGAGCTTGCCACTCTGGAAGATTTGAAAAGTAGTACATAGTGCACAGTCCCGAGCATTGTAAGGCTGTATACAGATACGTTCCAATATTCAATGTAAGCAAACTATGTCCAGTTTCATAATTCCACTTAGCAATTAAATTAGCAAATCTAACATTGAAGAAGCCACCTACTGAATAAAATCACATAGGTTTTCAGAGCCCACATAGGTTGTTGTTTTTTGCTACCAAACCAGGGAATGATGAGTGGCATTTTCCTTGCTTGCATTGAGGCCCAAGGCACCCTTGCTATTCCACTATTTTCCTCTGGTTTAATTGTTAACTGCTGAGCTAGATGTTTTGTGGACATTATTAGTTGAATATTGTTCTTTCAATGCCTATTTCATGATTGATAGCAAATCTATCTTTGGCAAATATAAGATCAGCTGAAGTTTCAACCTTCTCACTTACTTCTGGTAAATGAGTCACAGTTTAAGCCTTCCTGATAGTCTTAATAGGACAAAATATTATTGAAAAATTCTATTTAACACCAGTAATTGTTTATGGATTTCGAAATGGCATCATATAATGCTGGTATTTGCCTCATCTCTGTATGCATTTTGACAATATTCCACCTGCATTTGCATGAAAAGCATGTGTACGTATCAAAATTGGTCTTTGAATACAAGAATGGAGAGCTATTTGGACTATGGGGTAATGCCCTCTCAATTCTTGAAATACTTATCTAAAATGTCCTATTAGAAGTGGGGTTTCTGGTTGGCTAGGGTATGCACCTAAGCCAGGCAGAACTCGCCACCCTAGTCAGGGTAAGTAAGTCACACACCAAAGAGAACGTGCGCTGGTAGTTTGATACAGAGCAGTCAGGCAATGTGTAAAGCGTTTGAGGAACACACACACAGAAACACAATGAATACACCACAAAAGAGACTCCACACAAGGTTATATAAAATATATATATTTCTTTCTTTATTCGGGTGCAACGCATCCATAAAAGATACAGTCAAACATTCATACAAAAGAGAAAAAATACATCACATGATAAGTAAAAAGGCAGTTCAAGCAGCTAAAACATCATGAAAAATTTAAAACGATACAAGTTGATAAAACTCTAGAGCTAAAACATCATGAAAAATTAAATCGATACAAGTTGATAAAACTCTAGTGGACAGGAGTATACACACCCACACGCTAAAAGGACTTAACCAGAGCAGGCCGCACAGGTTCAGTCAATTCTAGATAACATAGATCTGTAGGCGGACCGCAAAAAACTTATCACTGCGCAGAGTGTGAAGGGGTTAGGTAACAACTGTAAGTGCAAGAGTGCCACTTCAGCTTGCCTAAACTTCAGACTTTTTAACAAGGGCTGAAGAAAGGGTTTTCTGTGCAATGAAAAAAACGTGCACAATAATATAAAATGTAACGTGTCCTGAGGAGATCGAAGATCACAGCCATAGGGACCACGTTGGTCTGGCGGGAGAAAAAAACCCACTGGGGAGGCTAAAAAATGATGAAGCTGATTGAATCTGAAGCGTGTGATTAAGAATCTATCATGAGCACTAGATAGGGCCAAGAGGTATGGTTCAATGTCCAGGACCGATTTTAACATTACATAGGCCCTTACTGAGGATTTACTAAGCTCAGTGTTTTCGCAGTTTACAGTTGAAAATTTGTGATGTAGGACTTTTATGATTTTGACGTTCCCCAAACTTAAAGTGTCTTGTGCAAAGAAAATATCTGGCCTACCTATAGCCATGCTCAGACCAGGCTGGCGTGCCTTGGGGGACTCACAAGATCCGACGCAAGAATTTATTTTCCGCCACCTGTAACCTATGTGGGGGCACATACCCCCAGATTTCACTGCCGTATACAACTCTAGAAATACCTTTAGACTTATACAGTTTTAAAATGACCTAATGAACCAAATCTACTTGCAAAACTAGTGATGGCTCCCAAGGATTTATACAGCTCACTCAGCTTCCCTGAAAAATATAGTATATTGCACATAACATAGAAAAAAGCGACATGTGTCATAAATATTGTACAGATAATGTAATTACTGCAGACAGAACTCGTCATCCTGGAAAATGCAAAGCAAAAATGACATGACCCAAAAAGTAAGATGTAAGTGATGCAGAATGTCAGGGTAAATCACCTAAACTGCAGTGAAAACGTACGGTAGAGTGCACCTGCGCTCTTATTACACATTAGACTGTCATTTTAGTCCAAGTATACCAGTCTTCCTCAGGAGATCGTAACTGGGGCTGTCCCAGTGTGGGAGTGGGAAGAACAAGGTTACAACAGATCTGGGAGTTAGTAGATTGTGGCAGAGTGAAACAGGGTTTCAAAAGTCCTTCTGGCTGTCAGCGACACTTCGGTCAGCAGCCAGGACCGTATAACCCCACAGATGTTCCCCCTTCACAATGGTGGATAAGGGCAATGCTCCCAAGGTTAATTCACAGAAGAAAGGGGCATAAACTTTAGAAGCAGGCAAGAGACCTCGCATTGTCCCTGTCAAGACACAGAATGGGTGACCACTAACCTTGGAAGCCGGATACAGCGGGAGCGATGGAAGATGCCAGATAACCTTTTCCCCTTGTATGTAATCACCTGCGAGTATTTTATATCCACTCCTTAGGCAACACCACAGTAGGGGAAAGGGAAAAAAGGGATAAACGAAACAATAAAGGTGCAGCTGCGAAAACACTCAATGGGGAAATGATCTGGAGTTGTAGACTTCACTCCTACGGTAGCCCCGTGTTCCCTGTAAGTGAGACACAACACAATACACATGAAGTCACCACCCTAAGTAACTACAACATATAATTATATAATATGTGGATGCACTTACAGTTAATACTGCCACACTTATCCTTATACTAAAAAGGCACAGAAATGTAAAAATAAAGAAAAGAAATAAAAGCATCACTTCAATATGGGTTCCAAGAGTAATGAACCATGCGTAGCAAAGACACTGCTATAACATCCTGCAAGGTGCAACTGTTAATGTACTTAGCATAAACGAGACAATCCTCTGATATCTGTGAGGATTTCAACAAGGGTTAAAGGGAAGGCTTCCAGGGAGAACACACGGTTCCAGCGTGTTTGTGGCAAGCAACACAAAAAGAAAGGAAAAATGTATAAGAAAAACACTCCGAGCCACTCAACAGCTCCTGAAGGTGAGGAAACACCACTCCATAGATTCCAAGGGAAAGTGATTTTCTGAGCCTACCTCGGTTCGTAATCACGCTCCAGCGCGAGTTCACAGAACGGGGCTTGGTCCCAGGGGAGAACATCGTATCCGCTCCAGCGCGACAAAAGGAAAGTGCTCAATTAATGTACTGAGCCTATTGCGGCTCGTAACCGCGCTCCAGCGCGAGCTCACAGAACGGGGCCTGAAGGCAGGGGAAATGCTGTATGCGCTCCAGCGGGGCAAACGGAAACTTGCCCGAGGCAGACTCTCTCTATTCCAGGATAACCCCTGCGGCAGAGAGGAGATGTGGGCTCGATGTCTCCAGGCAGAAGCTTAGCAGCAAGCGGAGCAAGAAACAACCTTTCAGGTATGACGACTGATCACAGGTGACAAGCACCGGGTTGTCAGTCGGTGGTGCTTAAGTAGTAAGAAAGAGGTAGGATTATGAAGTACTCCCTTAGCATTATGGGAGATGTAGTTTTATGCCTTGCACACTCCATACTTCCTCAATCATTCTACGGTGTTTACTACAGTGTTTTCCCCCGCTATCTACGCCTAAACGTGACAGTCCCTCACTCCCGGCTCCCTAATTCCAGCTGCCCATTAACGCGCGGTGCAACTGCAGAAGGATCATACCTCTTCATTACCATTACTGTGGAGGGCCCGTGTCTCTCTCTGGGGCCCTTCTGCTGGAAGGCTGTGTGGCGACGGACCTCTCGGGTCAGTCCACAAGTGAAGAGGGCACCCTCACCCAGTCCTGCAGGGAGTAGGACACCTGTAGGTGAGCCTCGGAAACAGGGCTTGCGACTGTAAATTCCGGCCTTCTCTGCACACCTGATGGAGCTCCATCATGTACGGTGGGGCCGACTGGAACGAGCCTTGAGGGCTTGGCCTGCCCTTCGTTGCTGGGCCAATCCCAAAGCTGCGACTTCCCTTGGTGCTGCAGCGTTTCTCTCCCCTTGGATAGTGTGGTGCCGGGGAGGGCACAAAGCGTTTAAGGCCTGGGCTACTCAGGGAAAAATTGAGCGCTCAGCACGTGCTGACCCTAAGGGTGGGCGAAGCACTCAACACCTGATGCTTGTAACTGGGAAGGGCTTGACACATGCTGGACTGGCAAACAAAGATGCTCTCACCATGCGCTGGCTAGATGGAGCGTGTAGCACACACGAAGCTGGCAAACACATAGATCCTTGTTGAAACGCCCTGCTGCCGGACTCATGAGAGATAGCTTCCCACAGCAGTGGTGCACAGTTGAAATCTTTGATGACCCTAAGATTTCTAAACAGGGGGGCAAGCCAACCAGCCCTTGGAGAACACTTGATGCTGGGCACGAAGGAAGGGAGCAGGTAGCAGCCCAGCACATAAGAAAGGTAGCAGAATTGTGGTTTCTGCTGGAAGCTCAGAGGTCCTCTGGCAATGTGCAAGTTTGTAGAGCCAGCATTGTCAGGCTGAAAATTCCATGCAGTGTCTGGTTAGACCAGAGGCAGGGAGCAGCAGGCAGCAGGGCAACAAGAAGAAAAAAGTCTAGTTGTGTCGTTAAGCAGCACAGTAGTTAGCAGTCAACAGGGCATCAAGCAGAATAGCAGTCCAAATGAGTCCTTTAAGCAGTGCAGCAGTCCTTCTGACCAAGAATCAGTTTGAGATCTAAAAGTGCTTCCCAAACATGGGGTCAGAGCCCCTGTACTTATACTAAAAAATGTCTTCGATGTAGGGGATGACTTCCAAAGGAACCTTTTCAAGTGCACAAGAATCCCTTTCAACTCAGCCCTGGCTCCATACATCAGTAGGGGATAAATCAGCTGTTGTGTGAGGGCAGGACACAAGCTATACAAATGCAAAGTGTGAGCAACCTCTTCCGCTCCCAGCCCAGGAAGACCATCAGTAAGCAGATGAATACAGATGTAACCCCTGTCGCATCAAACCCTTCTGTGTTGTGGCTGTCTGGAAAGTATGAATCAAGTGTAGCTATCACCCAGCCCTAGATGTGTATTGGAGTCAGGCTGCAAAGCACAAAGAGTCATTAGCCCAGAGAAATGCCCACTTTCTAAAAGTGCAAAAGAAACAATTGATGGACGAAATGCTGGACAATGCAAACATTCACCCCCAGTCACAAGGATCTGGGTTTAATCCATTGCTCTTTTTCTCACCACAACATCCCAGATTGGACCCAGCCATATGCAAATCAGTCTTGACCCTGTTACTTATGGGAACAGTCCAGCCCGAACTACCAAGCCAGGTCCTCCCTCTACGACAACTTCATCGACCATCCACCAGGCGCCATAGACGGCCCCCCAGAAACACCAGCCAGCCCACCATCCCCAACTGGACACCGATCACGGCCAAAGACACCGCCTCAATCATGAAAAGCATCCACTTGGGGGCCCCCACCGACCCCTGCCCCCCTCACATCTACCACAGAGCCGCGGCCGCCATCGCACCCGAACTAAAATGCACCATCAACACCACCTTCAAAACAGGCACCTTCCCAGATGACTGGAAGCGCGCAGAAGTCAGACCCCTGCTCAAGAAGCCCACAGCTGACCCCACCGACCTCAAGAACTATCGGCCCATCTCGCTCCTCCCCTTCGCAGCCAAAGTTGCAGAGAAAACAGTCAACAGGAAACTGACACGATTCATTGAAGAGAACGCCGTCCTCAACCCATCCCAATCCGGATTCCAAAGCAACCACAGCACAGAGATCGCCCTACTCGCCGCCACAGACGACATCCACACCCTCCTGGACCAAGGCCACTCCACAGCCCTCATCCTACTCGACCTATCAGCGGCCTTCGACACCGTCTCCCACCACACACTAGTCGCCAGACTACACGACGCAGGCATACAAGGAACAGACCTGGACTGGATCAGATCATTCCTCACCGGAAGAAGCCAAAGGATCAGACTCCCACCCTTCCTCTCCGACCACATGAAAATCACCTGCAGAGTCCCACAGGGTTCATCACTGAGCCCCACCCTCTTCAACATCTACATGGCCCCCCTCACAGCCATCGTCTGACAACACTGCCTCAACATCGTATCCTACGCCAACGACACCCAGCTCATCCTCTCCCTCACCAAAGACCCCGCCACTGCCAAACTCAACTTCCAGAAAGAAATGCAAGACATCGCAGTCTGGATGACCAACAGCTGCCTGAAGCTCAACGCCGAGAAGACAGAAGTCCTCGTCCTTGGTACCACCCCTTCTGCATGGGACAGCACCTGGTGGCCGACCGCCCTCAGAAGCCCACCTACCCCCTCAGACCACGCCAAGAACCTGGGCATAGTACTGGATTCATCACTCACCATGAACCGACAGGTCAACGCCGTCACCTCCAGCTGCTTCAACACCCTCCGCATCTTCCGCAAGACCTTCAAGTGGATCCCCCATGAGTCAAGGAAGACAGTCACCCACGCACTCATCACCAGCAGACTGGACTATGGAAACGCACTCTACGCCGGCATCAACAAGTCCCTACTCTGCAAACTCCAGACAATAGAGAACACCACCGCAAGACTCGTCCTCGGCATCCCCCGACACGAACATAACAGTCAACACCAGCAAGCACCACTACAGAAAGACCAAATTGTTACAAATCGTTATAATCGAATGAGCCTTGAGTCGAAAAAGTTTCTTCTTTATTATTTTGATTCTTAAAAAGCCACAGCCAACGCGTTTCATCCTGTCACGCAGGACTTCTTCAGGGCATTCAAGATTCGCAGTTAGCGGGAATCGCTTAATGATAACCTTATAAAGTTATCTGCACGTAATATTGGCGACAATCTCATCTGTGTTAAGGAGTATTCATCCATAAATCCAGTCACGTCAAAAGTTCATCAAATTTTAAATGAGCATTTATTATGAATTATGATTATCATAATCACAATGATGTAAACCAAGTGCTGACACATTAAGAACATAGCAAAACCAAAGGGGATGATGGACGGAGTGTTGAACATTGCAAGCACTCACCCCCAGTCAAATGATCTGGGTTTAATCCATCATCATTCTTTAGCTCACTCCGCCACCCCAGTTCAGACATGGCCATATGCAAATCAGTCTGACCCTGTGCCTCATGGGAACAGTACAGCCCGAACTGCCAAGCCACGTCCTCCCTGGACCGGAAACAAGTTCCCATGAGGCACAGGGTCAAGACTGATTTGCATATGGCTGGGTTCAAACTGGAATGGCATGGTGAGCAAAAAAACGATGGATTTAGGCCCAGATCTCTGTACTGAGGTGAATGTATGACATTGTTCTGCATTCTGTCCATCAACTGTTGTTTTTGCATTTGTCACCCCAAGTGGGACGGGTATGCCCAGACGTGGGTCCCGTGCTCTCCATGCCACTGGAATCAAGCTATCTTGGCTGAAGAGGGTGAAACCCTGAAACCGGTCCTAGGATGCTTGTTTCCAGTCCAGGGAGGACCTGGCTTGGCAGTTCGGGCTGGACTGTTCCCATGAGGCACAGGGTCAAGACTGAATTGCATATGGCTGGGTTCAAACTGGAATGGCATGGTGAGCAAAAAAACGATGGATTTAGGCCCAGATCTCCTTACTGGGGTGAATGTACGACATTGTTCTGCATTCTGTCCATCAACTGTTGTTTTTGCATTTGTCACCCCGAGTGGGACGGGTATGCCCAGACGTGGGTCCCGTGCTCTCCATGCCACTGGAATCAAGCTATCCTGGCTGAAGAGAGGTGAAACCCCGAAACCGGTCCTAGGATGCTTGTTTCCAGTCCAGGGAGGACCTGGCTTGGCAGTTCGGACTGGACTGTTCCCATGAGGCACAGGGTCAAGACTGATTTGCATATGGCTGGGTTCAAACTGGAATGGCATGGTGAGCAAAAAACGATGGATTTAGGCCCAGATCTCTGTACTGGGGTGAATATATGACATTGTTCTGCATTCTGTCCATCAACTGTTGTTTTTGCATTTGTCACCCCGAGTGGGACGGGTATGCCCAGACGTGGGTCCCGTGCTCTCCATGCCACTGGAATCAAGCTATCCTGGCTGAAGAGGGGTGAAACCCCGAAACCGGTCCTAGGATGCTTGTTTCCAGTCCAGGGAGGACCTGGCTTGGCAGTTCGGGCTGGACTGTTCCCATGAGGCACAGGGTCAAGACTGATTTGCATATGGCTGGGTTCAAACTGGAATGGCATGGTGAGCAAAAAAACGATGGATTTAGGCCCAGATCTCTGTACTGGGGTGAATGTATGACATTGTTCTGCATTCTGTCCATCAACTGTTGTTTTTGCATTTGTCACCCCGAGTGGGACGGGTATGCCCAGACGTGGGTCCCGTGCTCTCCATGCCACTGGAATCAAGCTATCCTGGCTGAAGAGGGGTGAAACCCCGAAACCGGTCCTAGGATGCTTGTTTCCAGTCCTGGGAGGACCTCTTTTGGCAGTTCGGGCTGGACTGTTCCCATGAGGCACAGGGTCAAGACTGATTTGCATATGGCTGGGTTCAAACTGGAATGGCATGGTGAGCAAAAAAACGATGGATTTAGGCCCAGATCTCTGTACTGGGGTGAATGTATGACATTGTTCTGCATTCTGTCCATCAACTGTTGTTTTTGCATTTGTCACCCCGAGTGGGACGGGTATGCCCAGACGTGGGTCCCGTGCTCTCCATGCCACATGAATCAAGCTATCCTGGCTGAAGAGGGGTGAAACCCTGAAACCGGTCCTAGGATGCTTGTTTCCAGTACAGGGAGGACCTGGCTTGGCAGTTCGGGCTGGACTGTTCCCATGAGGCACAGGGTCAAGACTGATTTGCATATGGCTGGGTCCAAACTGGAATGGCATGGTGAGCAAAAAACGATGGATTTAGGCCCAGATCTCTGTACTGGGGTGAATGTATGACATTGTTCTGCATTCTGTCCATCAACTGTTGTTTTTGCATTTGTCACCCCCGAGTGGGACGGGTATGCCCAGACGTGGGTCCCGTGCTCTCCATGCCACTGGAATCAAGCTATCCTGGCTGAAGAGGGTGAAACCCGAAACCGGTCCTAGGATGCTTGTTTCCAGTCCAGGGAGGACCTGGCTTGGCAGTTCGGGCTGGACTGTTCCCATTGGGCGCAGGGTCAAGACTGATTTGCATATGGCTGGGTTCAAACTGGAATGGCATGGTGAGCAAAAAACGATGGATTTAGGCCCAGATCTCTGTACTGGGGTGAATGTATGACATTGTTCTGCATTCTGTCCATCAACTGTTGTTTTTGCATTTGTCACCCCGAGTGGGACGGGTATGCCCAGACGTGGGTCCCGTGCTCTCCATGCCACTGGAGTCAAGCTATCCTGGCTAATGAGGGCTGAAAGTCCGAAACCGGTCCTAGGATGCTTGTTTCCAGTCCAGGGAGGACCTGGCCTGGCAGTTTGGGCTGGACTGTTCCCATTGGGCGCAGGGTCAAGACTGATTTGCATATGGCTGGGTCCAAACTGGAATGGCAAGGTGAGCAAAAAAACAATGGATATAGGCCCAGATCTCTGTACTGGGGTGAATGTACGACATTGTTCTGCATTCTGTCCATCAATTGTTGTTTTTTTGCATTTGTCACCCTGAGTGGGACGGGTATGCCCAGACGTGGGTCCCGTGCTCTCCATGCCACTGGAGTCAAGCTATCCTGGCTGATGAGGGCTGAAAGCCCGAAACCGGTCCTAGGATGCTTGATTCCAGTCCAGGGAGGACCTGGCCTGGCAGTTCGGGCTGGACTGTTCCCATTGGGCGCAGGATCAAGACTGATTTGCATATGGCTGGGTCCAAACTGGAATGGCATGGTGAGCAAAAACGATGGATTTAGGCCCAGATCTCTGTACTGGGGTGAATGTACGACATTGTTCTGCATTCTGTCCATCAATTGTTGTTTTTGCATTTGTCACCCCGAGTGGGACGGGTATGCCCAGACGTGGGTCCCGTGCTCTCCATGCCACTGGAGTCAAGCTATCCTGGCTGATGAGGGCTGAAAGCCCGAAACCGGTCCTAGGATGCTTGTTTCCAGTCCAGGGAGGACCTGGCCTGGCAGTTCGGGCTGGACTGTTCCCATTGGGCTCAGGGTCAAGACTGATTTGCATATGGCTGGGTCCAAACTGGAAGGGCATGGTGAGCAAAAAACGATGGATTTAGGCCCAGATCTCTGTACTGGTGTGAATGTACGACATTGTTCTGCATTCTGTCCATCAATTGTTGTTTTTGCATTTACCACAAAATTGCATGGTAAAGGCATGCGTGATAAAGGAATGCGTGGTTAAGACGCATTCGTGGTTTGGGCTGCGTGGTAGAGGCACGCGTGGTTTAGCCATGCATGCCTCTATCATAGAACCATCAGCAATATGTCAGTCTCAAGAAGCTTGGCCTGCCTTAGGATCACCTACATATTACTTTGTTGAGGATAGCCCTCACATTCCATGTCTTGACTTGGACCCACCTGTCTGATCCGCAGATGTATATGCGGCCATCTATGATCAAGGAGTACACCATGCAGAGCCAGAGTGTCCATGGGTCATAGTGCATCTGTGTCTGTGCCAAGTTAAAATACAACCACAAACTTCAATAGCCAACGTACCCACCCCTACCCTTCACCCCAATACCATTGCATACAAGAATTATCTGACATGGCGGGTGTACCCCCAGGGCCCAAACGGGATCCCAGGGAGACACACCGCCAATGGATCCCCAAACATGCTACCCCCTTAAACATGAGTCTCTGGAAGCTTCAGGAACGCACTTCCAGGAGGGCCATCAGGCCTGGGAGTCCCATGAGAACAAACCAGTTGAGGTTCATGGCCCGAACCTGTAGATCAGAGACCAAGCCGGAGCCCAGTCAGAGCTAGCACTGCGTCCAAAGCTGTGACTGCATTACGGATCTTCACCCTGTGTTTGAGATCGCCACTTAGAGTGGGAGCAATGCCGAAGTTTTTATGTGGACTTTTTTTAGTGATTCCGTCGGTCCCTCTGGGAGGAGTCGGATTCCAGCAGAGACGGTGTATGTTGACGGAGATGCACTGTTTCATCAGTGCATGCAAATAAAGCTTCAGGTGTGTTGAAGGATAGGGACTGCAACTTATATATAACACTCATACATGCAGGTATAACAACAGCATGTATTGGACATTTAGGGGCCGATTCCGATCTGGGTCGGAAAGCTCTCCGACCGATCCGGATCCGGATTGTTTTCCGACCGAGCCGGACCCCTGCAGTCCGACCGAGCGAGTACGATGCGGCCGTATGTTGCAGGACTCGGTTCGGTCGGACTCCCATTGAAGTCAATAGGAGCCGGTCGTACGACGTGTACATGGGCTCCCATTGACTCAATGGGTACGTTGCGCACAAGGGGGCCCCTGTAGTGGGTACGCGTTGGTGCCATCCACACCGTACACGCATGTATAGGGGGGAACCATGGGTCCCCACCTGTGTCCGACTCGTATGGCTATGGGTGAAGGGGGGTCCAGCACGGACCCCCGAAGTTCGCTTCCGAGAGCTTTTTTGTGTCGGAGACTCCGACTCGATCCGGATGTCCGGATCGTGCATCGTACTGGCTCGGTCGTAAAACGTCTCCATTGCGCGGTACGAATCGAGTGCGAACAAGTCGGACGGAGCGGTTCGGACCCGGAAACGAATCGGTCGGCGATTTCGCGTTCAATCGCATCGTACTTGGGCGACCGGACCTCTGTACGACTCGGTCGTAAACAAAGCCTCCGACTTGGATCCGGTAAAGCCGAATCCGATTCGGAGCCCTACCGACCGAGATCAGAATCGACCCCTTAGTTTGAGCAGTCTCCGCTTTGCCGCCATGAAGAACTGGCGCTGTTGCTGAACTATCCTAGTCCTAGGATGCTTGTTTCCAGTCCAGGGAGGACCTGGCCTGGTAGTTCGGGCTGGACTGTTCCCATTGGACGCAGGGTCAAGACTGATTTGCATATGGCTGGGTCCAAACTGGAATGGCATGGTGAGCAAAAAAACGATGGATTTAGGCCCAGATCTCTGTACTGGGGTGAATGTACGACATTGTTCTGCATTCTGTCCATCAATTGTTGTTTTGCATTTGTCACTACGAGTGGGACGGGTATGCCCAGACGTGGGTCCCGTGCTCTCCATGCCACTGGAGTCAAGCTATCCTGGCTGATGAGGGCTGAAAGCCCGAAACCGGTCCTAGGATGCTTGTTTCCAGACCAGGGAGGACCTGGCTTGGCAGTTCGGGCTGGACTGTTCCCATGAGGCACAGGGTCAAGACTGATTTGCATATGGCTGGGTTCAAACTGGAATGGCATGGTGAGCAAAAAAACGATGGATTTAGGCCCAGATCTCTGTACTGGGGTGAATGTATGACATTGTTCTGCATTCTGTCCATCAACTGTTGTTTTTGCATTTGTCACCCCGAGTGGGACGGGTATGCCCAGACGTGGGTCCCGTGCTCTCCTTGCCACTGGAATCAAGCTATCCTGGCTGAAGAGGGGTGAAACCCCGAAACCGGTCATAAGGTGCTTGTTTCCAGTCCAGGGAGGCCCTGGCCTGGCAGTTCGGGCTGGACTGTTCCCATTGGGCGCAGGGTCAAGACTGATTTGCATATGGCTGGGTCCAAACTGGAATGGCATGGTGAGCAAAAAAACAATGGATTTAGGCCCAGATCTCTGTACTGGGGTGAATGTACGACATTGTTCTGCATTCTGTCCATCAATTGCTGTTTTTGCATTTGTCACCCCGAGTGGGACGGGTATGCCCGGACGTGGGTCCCGTGCTCTCCATGCCACTGGAGTCAAGCTATCCTGGCTGATGAGGGCTGAAAGCCCGAAGCCGGTCCTAGGATGCTTGTTTCCAGTCCAGGGAGGACCTGGCCTGGCAGTTCGGGCTGGACTGTTCCCATTGGGCGCAGGGTCAAGACTGATTTGCATATGGCTGGGTCCAAACTGGAATGGCATGGTGAGCAAAAAACAATGGATATAGGCCCAGATCTCTGTACTGGGGTGAATGTACGACATTGTTCTGCATTCTGTCCATCAATTGTTGTTTTTGCATTTGTCACCCCGAGTGGGACGGGTATGCCCAGACGTGGGTTCCGTGCTCTCCATGCCACTGGAGTCAAGCTATCCTGGCTGATGAGGGCTGAAAGCCCGAAACCGGTCCTAGGAAGCTTGATTCCAGTCCAGGGAGGACCTGGCCTGGCAGTTCGGGCTGGACTGTTCCCATTTGGCGCAGGATCAAGACTGATTTGCATATGGCTGGGTCCAAACTGGAATGGCATGGTGAGCAAAAAAACGATGGATTTAGGCCCAGATCTCTGTACTGGGGTGAATGTACGACATTGTTCTGCATTCTGTCCATCAATTGTTGTTTTTGCATTTGTCACCCCGAGTGGGACGGGTATGCCCAGACGTGGGTCCCGTGCTCTCCATGCCACTGGAATTAAGCTATCCTGGCTGAAGAGGGTGAAACCCCGAAACCCGTCCTAGGATGCTTGTTTCCAGTCCAGGGAGGACCTGGCTTGGCAGTTCGGGCTGGACTGTTCCCATGAGGCACAGGGTCAAGACTGATTTGCATATGGCTGGGTTCAAACTGGAATGGCATGGTGAGCAAAAAAACGATGGATTTAGGCCCAGATCTCTGTACTGGGGTGAATGTATGACATTGTTCTGCATTCTGTCCATCAACTGTTGTTTTTGCATTTGTCACCCCGAGTGGGACGGGTATGCCCAGACGTGGGTCCCGTGCTCTCCATGCCACTGGAATCAAGCTATCCTGGCTGAAGAGGGGTGAAACCCCGAAACCGGTCATAGGATGCTTGTTTCCAGTCCAGGGAGGACCTGGCCTGGCAGTTCGGGCTAGACTGTTCCCATTGGGCGCAGGGTCAAGACTGATTTGCATATGGCTGGTTCCAAACTGGAATGGCATGGTGAGCAAAAAAACGATGGATTTAGGCCCAGATCTCTGTACTGGGGTGAATGTACGACATTGTTCTGCATTCTGTCCATCAATTGCTGTTTTTGCATTTGTCACCCCGAGTGGGACGGGTATGCCCGGACGTGGGTCCCGTGCTCTCCATGCCACTGGAGTCAAGCTATCCTGGCTGATGAGGGCTGAAAGCCCGAAACCGGTCCTAGGAAGCTTGATTCCAGTCCAGGGAGGACCTGGCCTGGCAGTTCAGGCTGGACTGTTCCCATTGGGCGCAGGATCAAGACTGATTTGCATATGGCTGGGTCCAAACTGGAATGGCATGGTGAGCAAAAAAACAATGGATTTAGGCCCAGATCTCTTTACTGGGGTGAATGTACGACATTGTTCTGCATTCTGTCCATCAATTGTTGTTTTTGCATTTGTCACCCCGAGTGGGACGGGTATGCCCAGACGTGGGTCCCGTGCTCTCCATGCCACTGGAGTCAAGCTATCCTGGCTGATGAGGGCTGAAAGCCCGAAACCGGTCCTAGGATGCTTGTTTCCAGTCCAGGGAGGACCTGGCCTGGCAGTTCGGGCTGGACTGTTCCCATTGGGCGCAGGGTCAAGACTGATTTGCATATGGCTGTATCCAAACTGGAATGGCATGGTGAGCAAAAAAACGATGGATTTAGGCCCAGATCTCTGTACTGGGGTGAATGTACGACATTGTTCTGCATTCTGTCCATCAATTGTTGTTTTTGCATTTACCACAAAATTGCATGGTAAAGGCATGCTTGATAAAGGAATGCGTGGTTAAGACGCATTCGTGGTTTGGGCTGCGTGGTAGAGGCACGCGTGGTTTATCCATGCATGCCTCTATCATAGAAACATCAGCAATATGTCAGTCTCAAGAAGCTTGGCCTGCCTTAGGATCACCTACATATTACTTTGTTGAGGATAGCCCTCACATTCCATGTCTAGACTTGGACCCACCGGTCTGATCCGCAGATGTATATGCGGCCATCTATGATCAAGGAGTACACCATGCAGAGCCAGAGTGTCCATGGGTCATAGTGCATCTGTGTCTGTGCCAAGGTAAAATACAACCACAAACTTCAATAGCCAACGTACCCACCCCTACCCTTCACCCCAATACCATTGCAAACAAGAATTATCTGACATGGCGGGTGTACCCCCAGGGCCCAAACGGGATCCCAGGGAGACACACCGCCAATGGATCCCCAAACTTGCTACCCCCTTAAACATGAGTCTCTGGAAGCTTCAGGAACGCACTTCCAGGAGGGCCATCAGGCCTGGGAGTCCCATGAGAACAAACCAGTTGAGGTTCATGGCCCGAACCTGTAGATCAGAGACCAAGCCGGAGCCCAGTCACAACTAGCACTGCATCCAAAGCTGTGACTGCATTACGGATCTTCACCCTGTGTTTGAGATCGCCACTTAGAGTGGGAGCAATGCCGACGTTTTTATGTGGACTTCTTTTAGTGATTCCGTCGGTCCCTCTGGGAGGAGTCGGATTCCAGCAGAGACGGTGTATGTTGACGGAGATGCACTGTTTCATCAGTGCATGTAAATAAAGCTTCAGGTGTGTTGAAGGATAGGGACTGCAACTTATATATAACACTCATACATGCAGGTATAATAACAGCATGTATTGGACATTTAGGGGCCGATTCCGATCTGGGTCGGAAAGCTCTCCGACCGATCCGATCCGGATTGTTTTCCGACCGAGCCGGACCCCTGCAGTCCGACCGAGCGAGTATGATGCGGCCGTATGTTGCCGGACTCGGTTCGGTCGGACTTTCATTGAAGTCAATGGGAGCCGGTCGTACGACGTGTACATGGGCTCCCATTGACTCAATGGGTACGTTGCGCACAAGGGGGCCCCCTGAGGTGGGTACGCGTTGGTGCCCCCGTACACGCATGTATAGGTCCCCCCTGTGTCCGACTTGTATGGCTACGGGTGAAGGGGGGTCCGGCACGGACCCCCAAAGTCCGCTTCCGAGAGCTTTTTCGTGTCGGAGGCTCCGACTCGATCCGGCTGTCCGGATCGTGCATCGTACTGGCTCGGTCGTAAAACGTCTCCATTGCGTGGTACGAATCGAGTGCGAATGAGTCGGACGGAGCGGTTCGGACCCGGAAACGAGTCGGTCGGCGATTTCGCGTTCAATCGCATCGTACTTGGGCGTCCGGACCTCTGTACGACTCGGTCGGAAACAAAGCCTCCGACTCGGATCCGGTAAAGCCGAATCCGATTCGGAGCCCTATCAACCGAGATCGGAATCAACCCCTTAGTTTGAGCAGTCTCCGCTTTGCCGCCATGAAGAACTGGTGCTGTTGCTGAACTATCCTAGTCCTAGGATGCTTGTTTCCAGTCCAGGGAGGACCTGGCCTGGCAGTTCGGGCTGGACTGTTCCCATTGGGCGCAGGGTCAAGACTGATTTGCATATGGCTGGGTCCAAACTGGAATGGCATGGTGAGCAAAAAAACGATGGATTTAGGCCCAGATCTCTGTACTGGGGTGAATGTACGACATTGTTCTGCATTCTGTCCATCAATTCTTGTTTTTGCATTTGTCACCGCGAGTGGGACGGGTATGCCCAGACGTGGGTCCCGTGCTCTCCATGCCACTGGAGTCAAGCTATCCTGGCTGATGAGGGCTGAAAGCCCGAAACCGGTCCTAGGATGCTTGTTTCCAGTCCAGGGAGGACCTGGCCTGCCAGTTCGGGCTGGACTGTTCCCATTGGGCGCAGGGTCAAGACTGATTTGCATATGGCTGGGTCCAAACTGGAATGGCATGGTGAGCAAAAAAACGATGGATTTAGGCCCAGATCTCTGTACTGGGGTGAATGTACGACATTGTTCTGCATTCTGTCCATCAATTGTTGTTTTTGCATTTACCACAAAATTGCATGGTAAAGGCATGCGTGATAAAGGAATGCGTGGTTAAGACGCATTCGTGGTTTGGGCTGCGTGGTAGAGGCACGCGTGGTTTAGCCATGCATGCCTCTATCATAGAACCATCAGCAATATGTCAGTCTCAAGAAGCTTGGCCTGCCTTAGGATCACCTACATATTACTTTGTTGAGGATAGCCCTCACATTCCATGTCTTGACTTGGACCCACCGGTCTGATCCGCAGATGTATATGCGGCCATCTATGATCAAGAAAAACACCATGCAGAGCCAGAGTGTCCATGGGTCATGGTGCATCTGTGTCTGTGCCAAGTTAAAATACAACCACAAACTTCAATAGCCAACGTACCCACCCCTACCCTTCACCCCAATACCATTGCAAACAAGAATTATCTGACATGGTGGGTGTCCCCCAGGGCCCAAACGGGATCCCAGGGAGACACACCACCAATGGATCCCCAAACATGCTACCCCCTTAAACATGAGTCTCTGGAAGCTTGAGGAACGCACTTCCAGGAGGGCCATCAGGCCTGGGAGTCCCATGAGAACAAACCAGTTGAGGTTCATGGCCCGAACCTGTAGATCAGAGACCAAGCCGGAGCCCAGTCAGAGCTTGCACTGCGTCCAAAGCTGTGACTGCATTACGGATCTTCACCCTGTGTTTGAGATCGCCACTTAGAGTGGGAGCAATGCCGACGTTTTTATGTGGACTTCTTTGAGTGATTCCGTCGGTCCCTCTGGGAGGAGTCGGATTCCAGCAGAGACGGTGTATGTTGACGGAGATGCACAGTTTCATCAGTGCATGCAAATAAAGCTTCAGGTGTGTTGAAGGATAGGGACTGCAACTTATATATAACACTCATACATGCAGGTATAATAACAGCATGTATTGGACATTTAGTTTGAGCAGTCTCCGCTTTGCCGCCATGAAGAACTGGCGCTGTTGCTGAACTATCCTTGTGTAGTCTGAGAATGTCATAATGGCATGTGTCAATTTTTCTTGTCCTCGGGCAAATTTGAGGATGGCATCTCTATCTAGATAATTCAGCAACTTGGCATTTACTGGCCAGGGGCTGGTGCCCGGGGGCATGGGGGTCTTCACGAGAGCCCTGTGTGCCCGCTCAATGACAAAGCATGGGGACAAGGAACCTTCAGGCATGGTGGATCACAGCCATTGCAACAGGAACACTTCCATTGAGGTCCCTTTATACCCCTCCAGGAACCCAACGAATCAAAGGTTGTTGCAGTGGGCGCATCCTTCTGCGTCTTCTACTCGCTCGGCCAGCTCTTGTGTATCCACGGTCAGTTGATTGACTTTCTGTTGAAGCAATGCCACAGTATCCTCTACAGTCGGCACCCTGGGCTCTGCTTCTGATATGTGGTCCACCACCTTCTGGAGTGCTTGCTGAAGTAGGGTGAATTCTGATCCCACTGCCCCGATCTTGGCATCTAGCATGTCGCGTGATTGCATGATGACCGGCAGCAGCGCAGCATGGTCCGGGGCCCTCCCAGTGACTTCAGATCCATCTGTTGCACCCGTTCCCACAGTACTCTAGTGGTCCATGGTGCTCTGCTTTGTTTGCGGGCGGCAGATTTATCCTTTGTCATGGCAACTCCAGGAGGGACCCTCTGTTAAAGTTAGATATGCTGTGTTGTATTTCAACTCCCTCGTGGTGAGCTAGGTGGTCCCACGAGCATAACTCCACCAAGACGCCCTCCCCTCCAAGCCTGGGTTTGTTCGCCGCGGGTGGGCCTCATGGAACTAACCAGTCCCGGGCTGCAAGCCTCACTGGGACCTAGTCCAGCCGCTTCTGCCAACCTGGGACTGGCCACAATGTGGACACCCTAAAGGGATCTCAGGTGCCAGACCTCCAGCCCACATCGCACCCACCAGAAACTGTATAGAGGGGCCCCCTCCACTAGCACCACTCATCTGACCAAATCTGGGCAGTCCAAGCCTCAGCTCCAGCCAATGTTTTACAGACCCTGGGAGAAAAGCAATTACGGTCCCAATGATTCAGGCCTAGCGACAGGCCGCTTGTAGGCCGGCCGCCCTCTCCTCTCACAACAACAGCAAATTGTCCGCCAGGTCCCGCCGGGGCCGGCCTACCCTCTCTGGACCGCGGAGCTCCTCTGCCACTGTGCATGGCCTCTGCCACACTTGAGTGTAGCTGACAATGTGGCGTTCCTATGGCTGGACAGGCGTGATGCCTAGTGGCGTAACGCGTTGCTCGGGGCATGGCCACAGGTGACCACACCCCCCATTTGGTTCTTTACTGCAGCACTCCAGCAGCCGCTTATCAGACCCATGATTAGGACTCCTTACCGGGCACCTGCTAGGCCCACGAACTCTGTGGGCCCACCACACACACACCACTCGGGCTCACCAGTGCTGTGGTTTGGACCCTCCACCTCCGGGCCTCGGATATCTTCCGCTGCCACCCCGTGGCCACCTCCTCTCCAGGGGCAGCGGCTGGTTCAGAGACTTCTGGGAGGCAGGGTAGGCATCGCTCCTGCCCGCCACAAGCCTTTCTGGGTGCGGACTCACCCAAGACCGCACCTACACTCTGCCCACTATGCAGGCCCATGCGGCCAAAGCCTCTGTTTGCTGGTGCCCACAGACCCTAAGGCACCACCATGCCACACAGATGGGGTCCCGGTGGCCCCGGGCCCAACCAAGCCCACAACCAAGAGCGTGGGCAATTTGATGGCGGATAATGAGGCCTGACTGCATGGAGCGCTCTTAGCTAGCAACTGCCATGTTGGTTCACCAGGCCACGCCCCTCTTCAACTATGTTCTTGACAAAATTCCATGGTGATTTTCTGAGGCCTAAAAGTTGCAGACAGTTAATATTTTTTTATTTATTTATTTATTTATTTATTTATTTGAGTTTTATATAGCGGTGGCTAGACCCGGAGGTATCAGAGCGCTTTACATGAGGAGAGTTACATAGGTTACACGTTACACATTGTTACAGAAGGTACATCAATTACAAGTTACATCCAAAGGTACATCAATTACAAGTTACATCCATTTGTTCATGGCGTGTAGAAGGGTAAGGGGGTAATGTAAAAGGGCGACGGGGAGGGAGATTAAGTGGAGAATAGGCGCAAGGAAAAACAAAGTAGGTAGGTGGAGAGATATTCAGGGGAGAGAGGAAAGGAAAAGGGGAGGCAAGCCGAGAATGAAAGGAGGGAAGAGGAGGGGGAGGGGGTAGGAGACACAGCGAGGAAATGAGGAAGTAACTGTGTCCGATGTCCAGCTGGCTGGGAGACGGCTCCCTGCGGTAAAGGTAAATATTGCTTTCCAGCACACCACAACTTGGGTTGCTGTGTTTAATAATTGGTACACCTCACCTAGAACCCCAGGTTCCTTGCTTGAGACATGCTACTGCAAGCTGTAAATCACTTTCAGTAATATGCTGACCAGTTATTTCCTAATGCTACCATAGTATTCTTGATCACTTACAAGTGAATTGTGAATCATTGATGTCTGTCTTCAATAAGTGGTTGTCCTGAACTCCCCGCTTACGTAACAATCTAAGCAAAAGATTAATTGTGATGAGATATCTTTCACTGAGGAAAACTCTGGCTTATATTGGTATGAAATAGTAGTGACATCCAGTTGCCCGTGTGCACAGAAAACACCTAACAGACAACCTCCAAGATTTTTGCCATCCTCTGCCTCCGTGGCTGAACTCTTTTTTGCTGGCTATTAAGACTCTGTGCACTTTTCCCAGCTAATCAGTGGTAAAGTGCTTGTGCTCTCTCCTTTAAACATGGTAAAATTGGCTTACAACTGAATAGTACATTTAATTTACTTGTAAGTCCCTATTGTATACAGGTCCTATAAATGAAATGTTACTAATTGGCAGCAGCACTCATTGTGACACCGACTAAAGTAGCCTGCCACTGCAGTGTATAGGGCAGGTTTAAACTGCCATTTCGACCTAGTAAACTATAAGTCATCATTATGGTAGACCTTAAGGGCCTCATTTATGCGGAATTCACGCAGTGCAGCGTAGCAAGTCACCTTGCTGCGCTGCACTGGATGATGGAACCATGGGGCATTGGTGCGTACACATATGTTGTGCAACACACAACATGCAACGATCATCTTGCACACGATGTCTGGGCTGTACAGGAGCCTCCCACCTGTGATGTCCAGGCACCTGAAACGTGACTTCAACACGCCAAATGTGCGTTCTACGATGCCCCTGGTGCGTTTGTGGGCCCAATTGCACTGCCTCTGTGCCTGTGTGTTCGGGGCTCGGAGGGGTGTCATCATCCAAGGGCAGAGTGCATATCCTTGATCACCTGTGACAGTGCAGAGAGACATGAGTCAATAGTTGGTTCTGCATGATGTGTTGGCAGGCTCACTAGTTGATTGGCGTGTGATATGTGTGTCATAGTGATTCCTGTTTGACATGTACTGCTTGTAGCAAATGAGCGCCATCAATGTGTATTACATAGCCACACTGCTGCTCCTCCCTCCCCCGAGCCTATTTACTTGTGTGCACTGCGCGGTTGCATCACTTGCACTCCTACGGCACACCATTGTCATGCCTGTCTGCGCATGTCCACAAGCCTGACAACGACACTGTGATGTTGTGCGTTGAAGGTGGGCGGCCACGTGTGTGTAGGCCTATGGTAAGGATAGGGCGGAGACAGATGTAGAGTTCATGGCTGGCTGAACCCGCGATGCGGTCGAGGCAAGACCTTTGGCTTATGCTGCGGTAATAGCGATACACACACAACAGTTGGCATGTATGATCCCGGACCCCGAGCGGGCTTGCGCTCATTCATTTATCCCTTCGGCCGAGCCCGCACTCTGGGGGCATGTTACATTGCAACTTTGTCCATTGGGGACGGGTGGCGCTGACACTACAACAGAGACACACGCATTAGGTACTTCATTGGCAAGCCCAACACTTAACCATGCCCAGAGCCCCGGGGTGATTATCCACACCCCTACGCTGGACTGTCGTACGCCAGCCCACTCCGGCAATGCCTACAGGGGGCTACGACACAGCTGCATGTCCCAGGTCTCCCCCACTGCCTGAGGTGACATGGTTGCGTCCGCTGTACACAGCACAATGCAATGTGGTAGGGCCGGGGGCCCTCATGCATACACAATGACCACACGGACACACTTAGATAGTTTGTGGAACTGGCTACGGGCACGTGCGCCCGGCCCCTTTTATTGCCAGGGTCACATGTCCAGTGACGCCTGTGCTGGATGGGTGTGGGGTGAGTGTGAGCCAGCCCTCAAGGAGTGATTGGGGCTGGCAACAACTACAACAGTGATCAGACAATCAGAAGTTCACAGTTCAAACAGCAAGGGTCCATGACTTGAGCTGCACAGAGTTAGTGGCCCCGGATGCACAGCGGCCGGCACATGGAACACCGCCACGGGACAGTGACTGCCGGTGCACTGAGGTAGGGCCACGAGAGCTGAGCGGGTCCTCGTCGATGTCCAAGGTGAATGTCGCGGAGGGTTTTGGGGGACAGTGGAAGGTGTTCTTCCAGGGCATGATACAGAGGGCAGTACCAAGCAGACACAGGCAACATGGAGGAGATGAATGCTACAGACTCATTTTTGACACCAAGTCAGTATCAGCTACATGATGATGAAGACAACCCCCAGGCCATAGACTCAGACGCCACCAAAGCTCAACCAGAGAGTGTCCATGAATTTCGGGGCACGGAGTCAGTGGCACCAGAGCTGAAAGGGGATGCAGTCTGCGATGAGGCTTGTACAATGGTATAAACTCTGCCATAAATAAATCAAGACTCAGTTCCAAATGTGTGACCTACTTGACCGTAGTGTAGGCCGGAGGCAGCGGTCAGCAGGGGCCCCCAGCCACGTGTCCTTGGCTTGCGATGCACAGAATTAGTGACACCAGAGCAGTTGTTGGTAGTGTTCGGTCACCTCCGTAGCAAGGATCCTTTTTTCATCCGGACTGAACCGCGTCTTCCTCTTACTCCTTTCCTTGCGTACAATGATATGGACTCTGCCATTGAAAAATCAAGACTCAGTTCCAAATGTGTGACCTACTTGACCGCAGTGTAGGCCGGAGGCAGCGGTCAGCGCGGGCCAACCGCTGTTCAGGCAGCTCCTCCTGGTACTCTCACACACAACGTTGGAATGCCATGTGGCGATGATCTGTGGTTGACGGAGGTAGAAGCACCAGAGCTGAGCGTGTGTGCAGCCTGCGATGATGCTGTGTCCTGCCTGGCCCGGACTGGATTGGATTGGTGTGAGGCCTGCTGGACCGCAGTGCAGGCAGTACACAGGTGACCCCGCAGTGCTGGACAGCAGTGTAGGCCGAAGGCAGTAGTCACAAAGGGCCCACAGACATGTGTCGTTGGAATGCTATGCACAGAGTTGGTGGCACCACATCGAAGGGAGTACGGTGATATAAAATCTGCCATAAACATATGTACTCTGCCATTGTATAATCAAGACTCTGTTCCACATGTGTGACCTACTGGACCACAGTGTAGGCCAGAGGCAGCGGTGGAGTACGTCAACGAGAAAGGAGTAATGGGGGCCTGTGTCGCGGAGGCCGCGATGGTCTGAGGAGGCTGCCAAGGTCACGGGCCTCGGGCTTGGAGCTTGCACCGGCACGTGGTGGGCCCTTTTGACACACGCCGGTGTCGGCAGGTGAGCAGTGCGGCCTGGGTGCGCTGGGGCAGGCAAGACAGGTCTTGGGACCAGCGGGCTGGGGTGCAGCAGGCGCACAGTTTCGCAGGCGCTGCCGCTCACTGCGTTGGCCTCGTGGCGGGGTGAGAGGCGCCGCCCTGGCAGACACGTTGGCCATTCCGGAAGAGAACCACGCCCAGAGTAACAGGCTTTTTATTCACACCCCTACGCTGGCCTGGCGTACACCGGGCCAGCCCACTCCACTCATGCTTAAAGGGGGGGACGTAACAAGCTACATTTCCGCGATCTTCCCCACTGGCTGCGGCAACATGGTTGCATCCACTGTCCAGTACACTCCAGACACCAGCAGTGTATGTCGACATGGAAATGTCTGTGGTCTGCATACTCAAGTTTGTCCAGCACATCCATGCCACACTTGGCATTGTGTACATTCACATTCATGGGTCACTTGCATCCTTCGCACATGCCTGGTTCCAACCTCTCCCCACATTCTGCAATTGTGTGGCTGAGGTGCCGTGCCGTTGATGGCTTGTGTACATGGCTAGGCCAGGTTGCCACAGTAAGTTGTGTTGTCGTGTCTGGAATATGGGGATATTGGTTGTCATGTTGTATGTGATTTTGTGATGTGTGCATTCCCAGAGTTGTGAGTTGTATGTTAGTGGAGTTGAGGTGTGTGGTGTGTTCAGTTGTTACTTACCAACGAGCAGTGCATTTCCATAGGTGCCATCCTGAAAGCGCTGGTTGATGATGAACTGTCGGAAGATGAAGGAATCATGCACACTGCCTGGGTAGTTGGCGACGACATTGGTGAAGAGTCCCCGGTGTCCACTATTGCCTGCACATTGATGGAATGCGTGTGTTTCCTGTTGCGTTAATTGTGTGCAGTGGCGGCAGGGGACACGAGGAGTACATGAGTGCAGTCGATTGCCCCCAACACATGCGGGAAGCCAGCTATGGTGTAGAAGCCTTGCTTGATCTCCAGCTGTTCCAGCACATTGTGTGGGAAGTAAAGTTGCTGGGGTACCAAGCTGATGATGGCATCCAAGACAGGTGTGAGGAACTTTGACAGGGCTGGCTGTGAGACTCCTCAGACTCTGGCAGTTGTTGGTTGGAAGGTCCCAGAGGCCAACAGGTGCAGCACGGCCAGCAGCTTTGTCTGCGGAGGGATGTTGGTTCCCCGCTGTGTTGGTACTGTCAGCCTGTGGGCAATGAGGGTCAGGATGCGGAGGATGGTTGTCCTTTTGAACCTGTAGTGGGCAATGACTTCCTCTGGCGTTAAGTCTCCGAGGCTGGTGCGTTTTCGGAAGGTCCGGTGTCTTTGTCTGCGCTGCCTCTGTGGTAGTCTGGGGGGGTTCTGGGGGGGTGGGGGTCCTGGTGGTGGTGGCGGTGGGTGTTGTGGCCCTCTTGGGGCTCCGAGCTGCATGATCAGTAGCTCCATGGCATCTGTTGTTCTTCTGGTGTGGCTGTGGGCTGGGCTCCCTTTTATGGTGCAGGTTGTCGTCCGACTTAACACCAGGTAGGCGCAGGTGTTAAATCCATGCTGCTAACGCGCCTTATCGCATGTTTTTGGATCTTATCGCGGATCTGGCTGGTCGTTGAGAATGTTGCAAAATGGTGTTTCCGCGGCTTTTTGCACGGGAACGCCTACTCTGCATATCATTAGCGTTAGTTGCCGGTGTCATCCGTGGCAACGTTTTTTGCGGCTGCTATCGCAGGAAAACTGGTGATATCGGCTGTTAGCACCAGCTAGTGAATGGTGCGATGAATTTATCACCACTTTGGCTGCGATAAAGTGCCGCTAACTCGGCGATAAGTCCTTGAGAATATGCCCCCTAGAGTATTGTATTTTTTTCTGACTTACTTTTCATCACTATCTTTTTTCACTTATGTTACAAAAAATTAAATTTGAATATAGACATTCTGTGGGAGAACGCTCTGACTAAAAGACTTCTTATGGGAAAAAACTTGACGGCATACAAGAAAAGAGCACCAAGGCACTAACTGTGCAGCCCTATGCCAAAGTGAAAGGGCAGGAATGCACCATATTTATGCAATACATTGCATTCCTGTCCTTTCTCCCTGCGCTGGCACCGTTTCTGAAGCCTAGTGACAACATAGGCACCCTTGCTCCATGGTGCAAGGGTGCTTCTGTTGCATGCAGGATTGTTTTTGTGCAGAAATGGGCACCTACCTGTATGGAAACAATCCTAAGATACAATTTCGTCTTTCTATGTGTGCTGCAGAACACCTATAAAGAGGAAAAAAAGTGTGAAAAATCATATTTCTCCTTGTTACACCTTACTTAGGCATACAGATTTGGCGCTCCCCCAAGGTTACATGATTTTATAAATCCGGGACAGCCACAAAATCATTAGTTGTCTGAGCGCAGAGTAAGGTGATGCAGCAATTTGCGCTGCGTTGCCTTACTCAATATTTATGAGGCCACTCAAAGCCACGCGGGGTGGCTTTGCTTAGCATCATAAATCGGATTTAGAGCCTGCGTCATACTTGTACCACTTTACGTGCTGCAAAAGTGATGCAGGGCTCTCATAAATAACTCCCAAATGTATACATTTTGTGAGTAAAAACTATGGGGCATATTATCAAGGATCTGCGATAATTATCGTAAAGCGCGTTTAGTGCTGTTTTTGTTATCGCCGGCCATCGCTGGATTTACTCGCCGTGATAGCGCTGTATTATCAACGTGTATCGCAAAGGCGATAGGAAATCCAGCGATAGCGAGTAAAACCAGCAATAGCGTGCGAATTCCAGCGCTAAATTAACTGCGCTAATGAAAAGCTTGCTAATAGGTGTAGGAGAGTAGGATCTGCCTCTTATGTTGCCCCCACTTTTTTTTCTGATGTTTACACTGGTTTCTGGCTATAGTCTGCCTGGGTCCCTGCCAATCAGGGCCCCAGCCTCTCTGTTCTCTCTAAACGATTTGGAGTGCACTCTAGGTGCACTAGTGATTGGATACTGTGGTACCTTATGAGTCCCTAGTATATGGTACCTTAGGTACCAAGGGCATAGGTACTTCACAGGCCTACCAGGGGCTGAAGCATGTATTATGCCACCCCTGGGAAGCAGACTAAATCTGACACCACAGGCCTGCTACTGCAGCCTGGGTGAGGAAGTGCTAGCACCCCTCACTGAGATGTAGGTCCCCTATATCTCTCCTACACACACATATGAACCTATCAGTCACCCCTAAGGCAGGCCCTATCAATCCTGAGGGCAGGGTGCTTGGCTTCTATGTGAGGGGGTGCCTCTGCCTGAGCAGGGCCCCTCTGCAGCTCTCAGAGTCCATTCTCTGATGCTGTTTGTGGATGCGGTTAAACCATATACTTTTAAGTGCATTATATCCTCGCGGTAAAATGCTAACTTTGGAATGGCTGCATCAAAACATGTCGTGTTTGGTGTCAAACATCTTGGAATACTACCCCCCCACCAGTCCTGGCGGTGGGGGTAGCATTCCACCCTTCTAGATGGATAGACATGTACCTACTGTGGAAACGTGGTAGAATCCTGCAGAGCCCTGGCATCACAAAATGGATGCCACCAGTCACAGACACTGGGCTGCCCTCCTGCTGATGACCAACACTCGCAGTGGAGGATGCCCAACAATAGATATCCTGTCCCAAGGGGGTGTGACCACCTCCCAGACAGGGTTTAGTGTATTGGGGCTGGGTGGGTGCACTCTTAGAGTGCTTTGAAGTCCTGCAACCGGCTCAGGGGCTACCTGCCCCTGCTCTGGCGCGAAACTGGACAAAGGGAAGTGGGTGTAGCCACCCACTCCCCTGACCCTCCCATAGGTAGGGTCATAGAGCTAGTCCCTCCCTTTCTTTTAGTATAAGAGGGGAACCTGTGCATTGCACCCTAGATTTTCCTGGACGACGCTCTGAAGACGAATCCCGGACCTTCGACGTTCCACTACCTTTGGAAGACTGAAGAATCTCCCTTGGAGTCAAGGAGTGACTCCCCTGCTTGGCAGGCACCAAAAACTACAAACGACGGTCGCAAACTACGCCGCTCCCGCTGGAGTGCGAAGTCCCCCAGGTCTCCCGAGAAAAATGGTGCCTCACTCGAGTGGGAGGCCCAAGTACCCGCGACAGGCAAGAGCCCAAAACGTTTTGAGGCAACATCAACATTGCCTATCAAAAAATGTTTTGGGCCCTTGCCTGTTGCGGTTACTTGGGCCTCCCACACAAGTGAGGCACCATTTTTATCGGGAGACCTGGGGGAACGCTGGGTGGTATGAAATTTGTGTGAGCCCGGTGATGCCACACTTTCCAACACAAAAATGTGTGAAAAAAGTGATTTTTTCAGCTAAAATTGAGGTTTGCAGGGGATTCTGGGTAAGGAAACGTTGGGGGATCCACGCAAGCCATACCTCCCTTGAAGCCCCCGGGTGTCTACTTTTCAGAAATGTGTGGGTTTGGTAGGTTTCCCTAGATGGCCGCCGAGCACGGGGCCAAAACCCAGGTGACCCCCTTGCAAAACCAGGTGGTTTTGAGATAGGCAATTTTGATGTCGCCTCACTACGTTTTGGGCCCTTGCCTGTCGCGGGTACTTGGGCCTCCCACACAAGTGAGGCACCATTTTTATCGGGAGACCTGGGGGAACGCTGGGTGGTAGGAAATTTGTGTGAGCCCGGTGATGCCACACTTTCCCACACAAAAATGTGTGAAAAAAGTGATTTTTTCAGCTAAAATTGAGGTTTGCAGGGGATTCTGGGTAAGGAAACTTTGGGGGATCCACGCAAGCCATACCTCCCTGGAAGCCCCGGGTGTCTACTTTTCAGAAATGTGTGGGTTTGGTAGGTTTCCCTAGATGGCCGCCGAGCACGGGGCCAAAACCCAGGTGACCCCCTTGCAAAACCAGGTGGTTTTGAGATAGGCAATTTTGATGTCGCCTCACTACGTTTTGGGCCCTTGCCTGTCGCAGGTACTTGGGACTCCCACACAAGTGAGGCACCATTTTTATCGGGAGACCTGGGGGAACGCTGGGTGGTAGGAAATTTGTGTGAGCCCGGTGATGCCACACTTTCCCACACAAAAATGTGTGAAAAAAGTGATTTTTTTCAGCTACAATTGAGGTTTGCAGGGGATTCTGGGTAAGGAAACGTTGGGGGATCCACGCAAACCATACCTCCCTGGAAGCCCCCGGGTGTCTACTTTTCAGAAATGTGTGGGTTTGGTAGGTTTCCCTAGATGGCCGCCGAGCACGGGGCCAAAAACCCAGGTGACCCCCTTGCAAAACCAGGTGGTTTTGAGATAGGCAATTTTGATGTCGCCTCACTACGTTTTGGGCCCTTGCCTGTCGCGGGTACTTGGGCCTCCCACACAAGTGAGGCACCATTTTTATCAGGAGACCTGGGGGAACGCTGGGTGGTAGGAAATTTGTGTGAGCCCGGTGAT
The DNA here is from genome assembly GCA_963921515.1 of Calotriton arnoldi. Lineage (NCBI taxonomy): Eukaryota > Metazoa > Chordata > Amphibia > Caudata > Salamandridae > Calotriton > Calotriton arnoldi. The sequence continues at coordinate 1,334,242 of CAWUFW010005012.1, forward strand.
GCCACACTTTCCCACGCAAAAATGTGTGAAAAAAGTGATTTTTTAAGCTAAAATTGAGGTTTGCAGGGGATTCTGGGTAAGGAAACGTTGGGGGATCCACGCAAGCCATACCTCCCTGGAAGCCCCCGGGTGTCTACTTTTCAGAAATGTGTGGGTTTGGTAGGTTTCCCTAGATGGCCGCCGAGCACAGGGCCAAAGACCCAGGTGACCCCCCTTGCAAAACCAGGTGGTTTTGAGATAGGCAATTTTGATGTCGCCTCACTACGTTTTGGGCCCTTGCCTGTCTCGGGTACTTGGGCCTCCCACACAAGTGAGGCACCATTTTTATTGGGTGACCTGGGGGAACGCTGGGTGGTAGGAAATTTGTGTGAGCCCGGTGATGCCACACTTTCCCACACAAAAATGTGTGAAAAAAGTGATTTTTTCAGCTAAAATTGAGGTTTGCAGGGGATTATGGGTAAGGAAACGTTGGGGGATCCACGCAAGCCATACCTCCCTGGAAGCCCCCAGGTGTCTACTTTTCAGAAATGTGTGGGTTTGGTAGGTTTCCCTAGGTGGCCGCTGAGCCCCGGGCCAAAAACCCAGGTGACCCCCCTTGCAAAACCAGGTCATTTTGAGATAATGTGTTGTTTATTTCTGCAGCGTGAAAATTTTGGCACAATATTGCAAGGAAAATGTGACAGACATTTTGAGGTTTGCAGGACATTGTGGGTACCATAACTTGTTGGGATCCACAAGAGAGATATCACCATGTACTCCCATGGGTGTTTCGTTTACGACAATATCTACAGTTGGTAGGTTATTCTTAGACGGAATGTACACCTTGGCAGACAGACTAAAAAGACAAAGATTACTGCACAGCCATCTATTCCTCAAGCACACACACATACTGGTTGGATTTGGCACGAGGGTAAGTGATGGTTCAGTATATACAATTTTATTAACAAGAGATTTCACAAAAATGAAATGCACTGTCAATAATTGAAAGGACAAAAAACTGTACCAGTGACTCGCAGCTCGTGAGCTGTAAAGCCACGTCAAGGCCCCAACCGCTTTACAGGCCATTCACACACCTTTCATACGTGATACACACAAGACCATTCACACCACCAGGCATGAAACAAACACATTACAACATTCACAAAAAGGGACAAGGTACACCCTGCTTGAGAAAGACAAAAAAAAATATTACTGCACAGCCATCTAATCCTCAAGCACACACACATACTGGTTGGATTTGGCACGAGGGTGAGTGATGGTTCAGTATATACAATTGTATTAACAAGTGATTTCACAAAAATGAAATGCACTGTTAATAATTGAAAGGATGAGAAACTGAACCATTGACTCACAGCTCGTGAGCTGTAAAGCCACGACAAGGCACCAACCTCTTTACAGGCCATTCATACACCTTTCATACGTGTGACAAATACAAAACCATTCACACCACCAGCTGCGGGCCCATCACATTACAACACTCACACCAGCAAACAGCGCCATTCAAGGGCCCATCACTTTCACACGCCCACATTCCTAACACAGCAACCACACAAGCTGATGGATTGCGTGGAGTGTCGCTCGGCTAGCAGTGTGTGTAGTGACCAGCAGCAAGTCACTACTCACACACTGCCAGCCGAGCGCCAGTCCACGCACACCGCCAGCCAAGCGCCACTCCACGCACACCGCCAGCCAAGCGCCACTACACGCACACCGCCAGCCAAGCGCCACTCCACGCACACCGCCAGCCAAGCGCCACTCCACGCACACCGCCAGCCTAGCGCCACTCCATGCACACCGCCAGCCTATCGCCACTCCACGCACACCACCAGCCAAGCGCCACTCCACGCACACCGCCAGCCAAGCGCCACTCCATGCACACCACCAGCGCCACTCCACGCACACCGCCAGCCAAGCGCCACTCCATGCATACCGCCAGCCAAGAGCCACTCCACGCACACCGCCAGCCAAGCGCCACTCCACGCACACCACCAGCCAAGCGTCACTCTACGCACACCGCCAGCCAAGCACCAGCCTACACACACCACCATCACATTTATGATTTGTTTATGCAAAAAAGAAAACACAAACAAATTTCAAATAGATACAAATCTACTAACACAAAATCAGAAACTAAATACATTGCACTAATGCCAACCTTGAAACAGAACAACAATTCTTAAACATTACAGACCAGGCAGTTCACTTTACCACTCATGGTTGCTCCCAATAATTCTTTTGCTTGTGGTACGCTCTATAACAAGCAGGCACACACAGCCCAGGGTTAGAAGGACACTCAGGGCAGTACATACGAGTCTCCTTCCCGTACCTCTTCGCCAACAGACTCTACATCTCCTAGTGGGAAAGTCTTTTGAGGGTGTAGGAGGAATGTGATCAGGAAAGTGGCGATCTTTCAATCGAGCCACATCCTCCACCACTACAACTCTAGGAACACTTGCCTGTTCCACAACAACAAGGCTGCCTATGACAGACTGCTGAAACTGAACAAAAGTCAACTTTGACGCAGGAGAACACTCCTTGAACACAACAAAAGCATTGAAAGTTGCTAAATTGAAGAGATGGATGGCCAACTTCTTATACCAAATGTAAGCCTTACGAATAGCAGTGTAAGGTTCCAACCTCTGATCTACTCTATCAACACCACCCATGTGCTTATTGTAGTCTAAAATGCACACAGGTTTGCGCACTTCAGCAATCTGACCCCAAACAGCCACAGGTGAAGTACTCTCATCATGGATGGTAGTCAGCATGTACACATCCCTCCTGTCCACAAATTTCACAGCTAGCAGTTCCTCACTACGCAAGGCACTGCACTGTCCCCTCTGAAGTTTTTTGCAAACAAGCTCTTTTGTATAACCTTTACGGTTAGAGCGGATTGTGCCACAAGCAAAAGTGTCCACTTTGAACAATTCCTTAAACAATTGCACAGCAGTGTAGAAGTTATCAAGGTACACTGACAGGCCGCTGACAGAGCGGTTCGCGGCACAGGAGCCATTGATATTTTGGAACTGACCCTGGATTCGATAGGGTGCAGTTGCTAAACAAACTGATATATAGTTTGCCTTATTACTTTGCAAGTTGCATATTCGACAGATTATATTCTTTACTGATAAACGACATATGTTCAAGCCCTGATGAAGTCCATACATCTGGACGAAACGCGTTGGCTGTCTGGCTGTTGTTTTCTAAAGAAAAGAGAAGAATAAAGTTTTCACTTGACAACCATAATGGATGGACTGAGACTCTGTGCTTGATTGATTGTGGTGCACTCCACATTGGATATAAAATTTAACATTGGTCTTGGAGACTGCCCCTTGGGAGCAGCAGGGGCAGTGGAAGTGCACACTATCTGAGTTATTTGGCTCAAAATTTTGGACTTCTTTTTGGGGGATTGTTTTGTGTGGAGGTGCGTCACAAACACATCTTAGGTGTGTAGGGTTGGCTTGCTGTTCCATCTTGGAGACATACAAATGGTGGCCTCTGTTAAACAGTCCTCTAGCAAGATCCCACACAATTTTCTCTGAAACTCCAAAAGTGGACGGACAACCAGGGGGGTCAATAGTGGAATCCCTACCAGTGTACACACGCAAATTAAAAACATATCCTGTCCTACTCTCGGACAACATATACAGCTTAATTCCATAGCGTGCCCTCTTGCTAGGAATGTACTGCCTAAAAACCAAACGGCCCTTGAACAGGACCAAAGACTCATCAATAGATATTTCTTTCCCTGGAGTATAGATCTCTGAAAATCGATCTACAAAGTGATCAAGAACAGGCCGAATCTTAAAAAGACGGTCACATTCAGTGTGATCTCGTGGCAACGCCAAACCATTATCAACAAAATGCAGCATCCGAAGCAAAAGTAAATACCGATCACGAGTCATAACTGCAGGAAATATGGCCGTTGCCATCAAGGGACTGGTAGACCAATATGAACCCATGGACGGCTTCCTTATCAAACCCATCAAAAAGTCAAACCCAAAAACTTCTTCATCTCTTCCAGATTTGTGGGACTCCACCGGGTAGCTCTAGAATGGGGCCTAAGTCTGGCACTGTTGTCCCTCAAAAACTGTTCAGCATACAAATTAGTCTGCTCAACAATCTCACCCAAAAATACATCATCCATAAACAACTGAAAATACTGTATAGGCAAATAATGTTCACAATCCACTCTACACCCTGCATAACCACTAAAGGCAGGTAACACCGGCTGCACCATGTTAGGATCAACCCAGAGTCCAGCACTTCCAGTAGGAAGCCTAGCAGCCCCAGGCTGCAATCCAGATGCCTCTTGCACCATCGGCACAGTAGTATCCTCCTCTAAAACAGGCACTTCATCTGCACTGAGAGTACCTTCATCATCCGATGATTCCATGTGGAGAGAAAACTCACTGCCTGAATCTTCCCCTCCCTCCTCTCCCTCAGACGCACTGTCAGTCTCATAATCCTGCTCAGAGGAAGATTCAAGAAGCAAACCAACCACCTGCTGAGCAGTAATTCTACGGCTAGCCATAATGCTTACTAATAAAGGTTACTTGTCAAACAAGTCAACAACAACAAACCCTTTGTAAAAAAAAAGAAATAAACAAAATGTAGCTTTATCACAAAGACCAATATACTCCAACACTATACCACTCACGTGACAGAAGCAGCTAGACTCACCACCACCTACTCTGCACAGACACAGTAAGGATCAACAATTTCCCACTAAAAAGAAGAAAAAAAAAATTACACATAAGACAATGCAAAACATCGCAAAGAATTTCATGCTCTGAACACTAACAAATATGCTGCCATTATGACACCACTTACAAAAAAATTCATTCATGCATGACAATAATACTCATTTGGAGTACACACAACAAAAATATTTTTCTTACCAAATAAATGCAATTACGCAAAACTGCAGAACAACCACTGCCGAAACCGCAAACAGGAATCAAAAGCTTTACACTAGAATAAAAAGGAGAAAAAAACATTACAATCACATATGCAAATAATGCACCAGTCCACACACAATCCACCAGCCAAGCTAAGGGGTAGGTGGGCCAAAGAGTATAAATAAAATATTCACCCCCATAAAAGGGGAGCAACCCTTGCCCTTTTGGCCACTCCCCAACACAAAAATTAAAAAAACCCTGGTGTCTAGCGACTTCTGACCTCCTTGGGGGCAGATGGGCCTAAAAACATACTGCTATTCTGCCACCCAAGGGGTCACCAAGGGGTCACTCTCCACAAATAAATGCCTGGTGGACTAGTGGGAAGATACCTTTATCTTCCGCACACAATCTCTCACTACTCAACTCTACTCTCAACTCTATACACAACTGGATGTTAGCTCACCAACTCATTCTGAATCCCGCCAAAACTGAATTCCTCCTCCTCTCTACCTCTCTCTCACCTCCTCCTGTTCAATCTTGGATGGATCAGCTGAACCTACTCAACAACAAACCCATCATTGTCGACAGCGCTAAATCCCTAGGTGTCATTCTTGACAAAAGACTCAACTTAATCTCCCACATCAACTCTATTGCTAAGAACGCACGTTACCAGTTGCGCCTTCTATGGGGGATCCGTCGGTTCTTCCCGGAGAAAGACTTAAAAACCTTGGTACAATCTCTGGTTCTCTCAAGACTGGATTATTGCAATTCTCTTCTGACGGGCCTACCCAAATCCCACCTCTCCCCTCTCAAATCCATCCTCCATTCAGCAGCTCGCTTCATTTCAGGGTCTAAACGAAGCGACCACGTCACTCCTATCCTGTCCTCTCTTCGATGGCTTCCGATCGAGGCAAGATCTATTTACAAAACTGCCTGCATCACACACAAAGCCTTACACACGTCCTCCCTCGTTACCTGGCGAATAAATTGAAATTGTCCGGTGGCTCTCGCCCTTCTCGCAATGCGAAAAAGCTTCTGCTTGAGCCCCCCGTCTTCAAAAGGGAAAGATCGATGGCGCAATCCTTCTCAGGCAATGCGGTGAGAATCTGGAACTCGCTTCCCCCATTGCTCCGTGCCACCTCCTCTACCCGGATCTTCTAAGCTGACCTCAAATCTCTTCTCTTCCAAAGACACTTTCAGAACTAATACTTTCACTGTCAGCCCCCTCTAGGAAGTTCGCTCTTCATTGTAAATTTGTACTTTTTCCTGTACATTCCTCACCCTTGCGTGCTGTGCTGGATTTGTGTACCCTTCATTTAATTCACGCCCTCTCTACTCCCTCAAGGAAGTTCTTCCACTATAGGAAATTCTGTACTCCATGCCTATAGAAGTGCCTTCCCAGTGTGTTCTGCCACTTATTGCAGTATTATACCTCTATTTGTATTTTGTATCTCATGTATCATGCACAATTGTCACTTTTTCCTCGTGTAATGTAACGCTTGCTTTTGTATTATGCTCACTTGTAACCTTCTCATCCATGTAATGTTACTATTCCTATTGTGAAGCGCTCTCACACCTTCGGGTAAAGCCCCGCGCTATATAAATAAAACTGCCCCCCAGGGGGTAGAGCACCAAAAACATAAGGCCCCCAAAGGGGAGCGACCCTTGCCCAAGGGGCCGCTCCCCAAAACAGTATTTTCCGGTTTTTTTAATTCCCTGGCGTCTAGTGGGCATTCCTGCTGCACGATCGCATGATCGTGCAGCAGGAATGCACAAAGAGGCATTGAGGGAAAGGAAAGGGTTTTCCTTTCCCTCGATGCCTCTTCTGTTTCAAATCCCCCTCCCCGGAGCCAAAACTAACCTTATTCCCCGACGCACTATTGTGAAGCGCTCTCACACCTTCGGGTAAAGCCCCGCGCTATATAAATAAAACTGCCCCCCCAGGGTGCAGAGCACCAAAACATAAGGCCCCCAAAGGGAGCGACCCTTGCCCAAGGGGCCGCTCCCCAAAACAGTATTTTCCGTTTTTTTTAAATTCCCTGGCGTCTAGTGGGCATTCCTGCTGCACGATCGCATGATCGTGCAGCAGGAATGCACAAAGAGGCATCGAGGAAAGGAAAGGGTTTTCCTTTCCCTCGATGCCTCTTCTGTTTCAAATCCCCCTCCCCGGAGCCAAAACTAACCTTATTCCCTGACGCGCTGGAAGCAAATGGCTTCCAGCGCGTCGAGGAACAAAGGAAACCCCCAATGACGTCAGCGCGCCTCGCGCGCTGATGTCGTTGAGGGGCGGGGGAGGCAGGGAAGCCCTTCCCTGCCTTCCCCCAAAAAACGACGATCGGATTCCCACGGGGAGCGCCAGCGCTTCCCCGTGGGTGAGTCTTATGACGAGCTGGACTCGTCATGAGCACACGACCACTGTGTGCCATGACGAGTCCAGCTCGTCATGAGCATCGAAGGGGTTAAACCTATCTACCATAAGAGTCGAATTGTACTGGTGCAAGGTGTCCACTTTAATTAGTGAACAGCATATACCAGGCCAACTTCTCACAATAGGCAGGTGTGTACTTAACCTAACAATCCACCCCCCATTGACAAGATGGTTAAGGCAAGTTTTTTTCAGGCGTTAAATTCCAGCAATAAGCGCGGTTAGCGCGACTTTTCTTATCGCTTCGCGGGCATTGATAATAGAGGGAAGTTGTGTTTGCGACTGTTTCAATGGAGTTTAAGTCAGGAACGCCTACTTTGCATGTCATTAGCGATATATATCGCTGACATGCTTAGAGATAAAAAAACGTCCACTATCGCCAAAAAACTCACGCTAAGGCCCGTTAGCTGCAGCTTGTTAATAGTGTGATAAAAATATCGCCGCATTGGCGGCAGAAAAGTGCAGCTAACGCGGCGATAAAGGGCTTGATAATATGCCCCTATGAACTTCAAATAGTTCTGCCAGCAGAATGTTAACTTTATTTTCTTCATCCCTGATTAAATATGGAATAAAATTTAGGGAATGTTCATCTGCTTATTAAAATGGAATAGTTATCAACCAGTCATACAACTTTGGAAGAAACTTTAGCACTAGCTCCATGGAAAATGACAAATGGATTTCATTTTGTAGACTTTTATTTAACACAGCGCGCTGGGAGAATATTCAACATTCTAATTTTTCTAAATGTTGCAGCGTCAGAAATCTCTCTTAAAAAATATCCTCTTATAAAACTAGGCATTGCGGGCCAGATTTACTATGATTCTGTGTCAGGTTGGGTTACTTTTGTGGAACACCCCGCCAAAAAATTATTTTGGGGATTTTATAAACCACGCTAAGGCACTTTTAGTGGTTTAATAGGTACCAAGTAACGCATCACAGCACATAGTGCTGCCGTGCATTACCTTGCATTGGGAAGGGATTTGATGGATGGAGCATGGGCAATCCTACGCCTCCACCCATGGATTTTGATGCATTCGCAGATTTCCTAAAGCTAGTAGACATGGGAATGTGTCAAAATGCTACGTCTTCCCAAGTGAGGTGTAACAAAGAGAAATACCTTCATTTCTCCTCATTATTTCTTCTTTCCACGTGTGCTGCATCGTGCAGCACACATACGCATCTAAAGATTGTTTTTGAGCAGGAAGGTCTTTCTACCTGCACAAAAGCAATCCTGCCCGCAACACAGTCATGCTAGGCAGACTCAAGTGCGACAACGGAGTGAAAGAGTTGAAGAGCGCCATTTCTTAGCTTTTCAGCTCTCTCCCATTCATACAGCGCAGCACAGCAGCTTGCCTTGCGTCACTAGGTTGTGTGAATTCTAAGTAACTCTGCCCCAGCACGTGCAAATTAGCAGCTCACGACTGCAGATATAAATAACACCAAGGGTGACATGGTGAACCCATCCACTGCACCACATCCAGGAAACACCATTAAAATGAGCGCAGCTGAATAGCATGGCTGTCTAAGTGAAGCAAAGAGCGCAGCACTGCTGCAGGGCTTGCTTTAGAGTAGACTACATTGAACGCTGGGTTTGCGATTTGGAGAGCTGATTTATAAATGTGTGTTCTGCAGTCTTGGCATTATGGTAAGATTTATACATGTTACTTTCACATTTTAGCTAAAATATCTGACGTATAAATTATTTTGTTTTATTGGCATCATTTGCCCAGATGTAGGATTTGCGAATTAAGTGCAAGATTTGTAACACTTGTAAATCTATTTCTAGTCCTGTAAATCAATGGAATGCCACGGACATTTCACGGCTAAATCGACTGCTGAAAGCTTTGATTTATATTTCAACGGCAAATGCAGACCCGTAATCAGCAAGACTGTCTAATGGGGGCCTGTTATGCAGCATCTCTTTTATAAAACATTTTTTTTCTGGAAGCAGAACATTGACTAGCACTCCAGAGAACATTTAATTTGATGCATTGTTTTTAAAGGCAATCGCTTTGGTTTGCTAATTAATTAAACGTATTTCCATAACCTGGAAGAATTCCACAAAAAGGTTATATTTTAGCTTTAAAACCAGTCCACATTATGTGCCAAAAAGTTTATCTGTTAGGCTCATGAATGCCTATATTAAGGAAGTCATTGTCCTAAACCGATTCACACATTCAAGACCTACTGTGAGCTCATTCATGTTCTTGAGTTTATGTTTTCAAAAAGTGAGTATGGAAGTCACCTAGTAAAGGAATCGAAAATGTGCAACTAAATGGTAGCAATTAAGGAAGACAACATTATCTTGAAATTAATTGAAATATTTCTGAAGCATTCAGTCTATCACATGTATTTAACACTGTGATTTAAGTAGCCTTCTGTTCCATTATCGCTTTATCCACCATTCAAAAGGACCAGGCCTGCTCGTCCCGTTAGTGGCCTGGCAGCAGAAATACATCCCTCCTCTCTTTCTGTTCGTTGTACACCCCCCAGGGTCGGCTTTAACACTGGTGGTGCCCTGTGCGACAATGTTTGTTGGTGCCCCCCCCTTTAACAGTGCCCCTCAAGTCTCCATAACCACTGTCTCACAGATTCATTTAGTTTTATAACACCACTCATACCTAGTGTGAGGTGTCAGAGCGCTTTACATCACACACACATTACACAGAGACAATCATATGTGTGTAATCAGTGAATAGGAAATGTTACATCAGACAGGACTACAAGGTGTAGTGTAGGATTGACATGTCATCGATAGTGGTAGGCAATATAGTTTAAGAGTCCTTATTCTAGAAAAGCACAAGTTCAGAATTTAAAACGTAACACCATTGTTAGGGTTTCTCTTTAAAAATAAAAATAGTTTTCTACCCAAATGAACACTTTTGGGAAGATTAGGCTAATGAAAGACTGTGCAAAAAAGGCATATAGCTCTAACATATACCTTGCAGTTTGCAGCAGCTCTTTGATGACAGTTAATAGCTCAATGTTCTTTATTAGGATTTTGACTTGTAAAAGACAAATAACAAAAGGAGCTCTCTTACAGAAGCAGTAACCCACTGACATATTTACATTATATGCACTTTGTTATCTGCATGGTACACGTTCTTAGTAGCAGGCATTTTAACCCTCTGCACTACCTTAAGACGAGTCAAAACTTCCACTAGACAAACCTCCATCTCTTTCCAGGAAGACAATTAATCACAGGAGTTATCCTGACTTTTTAATTGATGCCTGAAAATTGCTGGAGGCCAGGAACGCAGCAGCAGGGGCTTTTAAAATGAGAATATACTTGCAAAAATGACACCCACACCCCAAGTCAGTGCCTGGTGCGGTGGCACCGATCGCACTGCCCTAGAGCCGGCCCTGACATCCCCTATGCTCCTATGGTCAGTGGCGGCCGGTAAGTTTTGGAGGGAGGGGTCGGGTGGGACACACACACACACACATGCGCAGACGCACACATACACATAACACTCACAGCCAGGCATTCACACGGCGCACACACACACACAAACACATCCATTCACAACAATCTTTACCAAACATTCATACATACATGCATGCACGCAACAAACAATAATTTAAAAGAAAACAAAACACACTTACCTGCAGCCAGCTCTGCCTCGGAGGTTCCAGGAGGCTTGGGACTGCTGCCATCTCTCATTGGCTGACCTAAGGTCAGCCAATGATGGAAGGCAGCAGTCCCACCGTCATCACAGAGTGGGATGGGGTCAGTGAGACTGCTGACCCCACCCCACTCTGTGATGAAGTGTCACTGATTGACACTCGACTCTGGGTACTTCAGGGCTTAAAACTGAAGCACCCAGGTGTGAGGCAATCAGTGACACTACCCCTCGTCACTAAGGGGAGGGCCTCAGGGACCTTTGCTAAGCTGAGGACGTCACGCCCACAGGAGCAGTGACTTCCTCAGCTCAGCAAAGTTCAGCTCAGGCAGCCAGGAGCCTGCGCATTTTGCACATGTGTGGCTCCTAGCTGCTTGAACAGAAAGTGAACAGTTTCTGTCAGGCTGACCTTTGTGCAGCCTGACAGACACTGTTCGTGAGGGGCAAAAGGTGGAGGGGCGTGGCCCCTAAGCCCCAATGGACCTGCCGCGCCTGCCCATGCTCCTTCTAGATTGCCCATGTGTTGCCTTTCTCTCAGGTCACGAGAACACTTTGGTAGTGCAAAACTCGCCATTGAGGGAGGCCAGCAGCACATTTTATAACGATGAATGGCGTCAAAACAAGTCTTTTTGTTTTGAATAGCAGGAGTGCAGGAAGTCCCGGACATTAGTGGAGGGAAGTCAGTTGCAAACTTAAGAAGGGGACCAAGATAGTCAGGGAACTGTCCATATTCCTGAGCCCTGTTGATAGGGGCACACCTAGAACCGAGCTTTGGGAGGGCGGGGAACTACCAGATCAGTCAATGTAGGCGGGTCTAAAACTTCAAGAAAAGGGGCGGAGGTATCCTAAGAGCAGTAGTGGCTGCTACTGGACTCGGGTGGTGGGCGGGAGGTAGAAAAAATAAATAACCACTTACCTGTGACGGCCGGCAGCCGCCTCTCCTCCGTCCTCTTCTTCCTGACTCCGGTTCCAGCAGGATACAGGAACCAGCAGGAAGCACCCGGCTCCCTGCAGGCTGTAATGCATCCCACATGGAGAATATGGGAAGTGCGCATTACTGTTTTGGGCGGGCCGAGAGGGCTGACCAAACAGTCAGGTGCACTTAGGAGTGGGAAATACACTTCTCCTCTGCTCCTCTGTCCTCAGAGCAGCCCCACCCCACCCAGAAAGCTGCTGCAGCAGAAGGAAACTTAAAATGTTAATAACGCAAGTCATTATCATTTTATGTTTCCTGCGGCGGAGCAGAGGGGCAATGCTCCTCCGCCTTAGCTGAGGAGTCGCCACTGCCTAGGAGGCAATACAAGAAAATAGAGTGATAAGTTGTGCATTTTAAAGTTTGGTCACACCCTCTACAGTTACAACAAACATGTTTCATTGGATTTGACCAAGTTTATAGGCTACTGACACATGGTTAAAAAGGGAAATTAGTGATTTGCCAACTAAAAAGCAGCTTCTACATATTTCAACATAAAGCCCTTTGGAACCAGTTTTTACAAAGTTATTTCAAGACAAGGCCTTTTTTATGTCAATTCTCCCCAAAAATCTTTCTGTGGTATGATAATGAGCTCATAAAATATTTTTAGTTCCATCTTCGGAAAGATGCAACTGTGGACCAAAGAGACATTTTTGGTCTGCTCATTGGGACGATGCCACTTAAGCTTGTTTAACCCGTTTGCTGCTTCGAACGTTCCGCGCCAGTGCGGAACGTTCTATTAAACGGGCGGGGCCGCGTCGGCCAACGGACGTGCGCAGCACTGCCGAGGTAGTGCTCGCGACGGCCGTTGGCCGACAGCAGCAGCAAACGGGTTAAGGTCACACTCATGCAGGTATCTGAATTTGGATCCTAGAGGATTAACACGCCTGATTTCGGCAAGTGTGACCAGCAAATCTCAGGTTTGATTCCAAATGCATCTTACATTTCTCCTGAGATTGAATAAGTAAGTGCTAATGAGTTGGCAATATTGCTGCTTGTTAATTACACCACCAGGAATCTGTGCTATTATAAATCCAAATAAAATCATTGTTTTTAGCACCCCACATTGAGCAGTTCTCACATGAGATGACAGAGCTACATCTATGCAGGAAGCTACGAGGCCAAGAGAACTGGCAAAAGAGGTAGTTGCCTTGAAATAACTTTCCAACAAATGGTATTCTAGCATGCAAAGGATATACGTTCCAGAACTCTCAGAATGTGGGGCTGATATAGAATGTCCTGCAAAGAAAGAGTGGCTCTTATTAGCATATGTTAAAATACCAACAATACTTTCAATTTTGTTCTGAAGCCCCCAGCACAAAGTGTGAAATCCACTAAAATAGAAATGCTTTTTCTTTATCCAGCAAAGACAATATCCATTATAAAATGCAATATTTGTTACAAATTTGTCCAACCTTCCTTCGATAAGAATGACCTTAGTTTCTGTAATGGTTGTTACCAAATGTCTTTATTAGTTAATGGCAGTTAGCCTGGCCTGGGGAGAGAAAGAGACACCTTGAATGAGGCACAAGAGAGACACCAAGCAGACAATATGGTTGCCACTTTAATATTGTAACACTGGAAAAAGTAGTGAACAAAGTAGTTTTCATTGTGCAAAACCTTTGCATTGGAACCTCTTGTACACTATACCAGGATTATGCTGCTTTTGACAGACCCAGGCAACATTTGACAGCAGAATAAGGTTTTACAAGTTTTTGCTTTCAAACTACACTTTTTTGAAGAGGCAGAACACAGTGATGCAATGCCGACACAAGGGGAGTGTTGGTGTACTGAGTCTGAGACACCATGCTGGCAAAAAACCACACAACCCACACATTAAAGCAAATTCTACATCTATCTATCAATGTGCTCTGAGAACCTGATCAGAGAGACATTTGTTTTAGGCAGAAGCAGCATTCCTCTGGATAGACAACAATTATTTGTTCAGGTTCCACATTGTTGAGCAATCTCAGTGTATGCACAGCTCTGGCAGTAGACACGTGAGCTATCCTTCAAATGACAATGCTCCATCACCAAAGGACAAGAGCCAGAACACATAGTTTCTGGCCAATTCTTTTCTACAGTTGCCACCAGCCCTGTCTTTATGACCTAAGGGCACCCATTAAAGATATTGAAGACCTACATATGCATGATATGAGTTGATATGTTACTTATGAAAAGCAACACATGCCCTAAGACATCTTGGCAGTAAAATGACTAATATCAGAAAAGATATGAAGGTAATCTGTAAAACAGGTTAATTTTAAGAGCTTTCCTAAACATAGAATGTCCCTCTCCTTTGGCAGGCTAAGATGTAGTACAATTCGAGCAGATGAAGCAAAAAAAGAGAAGGAAAAACTCCCTCTACACCCCACTGAACCTTTCTAAATGGGAGGGAAGAGCCACAATGAAGAGATTGTTTAGACTTGGAAGCAAACACATATGTAGCCAAAGGGTGGTTTCATAATAGGCTGTATGTGCAAAGCAGAGTGCATAATCCTATATATCTGTATAGATATTATCATGATAGAAACACAAAGACAGCTTTGGAAACTAAGGCCATGATTTCAATCTATGTAGTATTTGGGCTATAATTAGTGCACATGGTAATTACTAATAACATAGGGCCTGATTCACAGAACTAACTTACGTCAAAAACGTAAAGTTAGTACTTTTTGGTATTCACAGAATACACTTACTCATTTTGGTATTCACAGAATGAACTTACTCATTTCGGTATTCACATAAGTTAGTAGTCCTAACTTTAGGACTCCTAAATGCCTTCTGTGAATACCGAAAGTCTTAAAGTTAGGATTTTTCTCAGTTCAGGAGTAGTAAAGTGTATGGGTATGTAAGTGGCTGAATGGGTGAATAAGTGGATGTGTGAGTAGCTGTATTGGTGAGTGTATGGCTGTGTGAGTGACTGTATGGGTGAGTGACTGGGTGTAAGAGTAACTGATACAGTGAGTGAGTGGTTATCTAAGTGCCTGTATGTTTGAGTGAATGGGTCAGTAAGTGGCTGTATGGGTGAGTGTCTGTCAGTGCCTATATGGGTGAGTGACTGTATAAGAGTGACTGTATAGGTGTATGAGTGGGTATGTGAGTGACTATGGATTAGTGAGTGGGTGCATGAGTAGGTGTAAGTATGAGTGACTGATTGTATTAGTAGCTGTATGGGTGAGCGAGTGAGTGGTTGTGTGAGTGTCTGTATGAGTGAGTGGCTCTATGGTTGAGTGAGTGTTGTGTAAGTACTTGCATGGGTCTGCAAATGGGTATGTGAGTGGTTGTGAGGGTGTGTGAGTGGGTATATGAGAGGTTGCATAGGGGTATGAGTGGTTCTGTGGATGATATCATCAGTGATGTCATTTGAGATGTCATCAGTGATGTCATCATTGATGTCACTGACCATGTCATGAGTGATGGAATATGCTAGGTTATAAGTAGTGTATTGAGGGGCATAAGTTATAGCAGGCTCAGGTAACTATAACTGCTGAATTTCACTGGTTTTGCACAAGTTAAATCTGAGCCTAACTACAACGTCCTTGTATTCTTTGGTTTTCTCAGTGAATTTCTAAGGTTTTTAAATTATATTTCCTAACTATAACATCCCTGTAAACTTTTTTTTCCTAGTGAATATATATGTATAATATATATATATATATATATATATATATATATATATTACCTACTGGTGATAGCGAGAAGGTATTTATAGTTGACACCAAAGTTTCCACAGGAAAAGCACTTTTTGTTTTGCCAATAACTTTGGCACCGCTTGATGCATCTTCACAAACTTCCCCTTTTAGGTTCAGCTGCTGTTTTGAACGTTTCGGGGTGATCCATCAAGCGGGGGCCGAGAAAAAAGGGGGGATCCCAAAATGCATTTTACACATGTTATATCTATGGGGATTTTTCATTTTTTGAACACAACTACAGCCCAAACAGCTGAACGGGATTACACCAAATTTGACAGAAAGACAGATGTTGATCCAGAAAGAGTGCTTTTTGTGACTTGATGTAAATCCAGTCAGTAGTTTTTGAGAACTTTAAGTTTAAAAAATATAGATATCTGTGGAAGCTCTTAGAAGCAGCCATGTGATAAGGGCTGAATAAACTGGGAAGTTTTGAAAATTACTTAAATAATGTGCAGCGCTCATGTTACGAGTAAAATGGAAATAACAATCTTGCAATCACGAATATATCAACAGCTTGAACTGTTCAATGCGCTGAAACTTGTTATTTATTTTAGTCTAACTAAGTGATTGCAAAACAGAAACAGGGTGAAATTTAAAAGGAACACTGCAATGAAAGTAACTTGTTTATGTCTATGTAAATGACATCACCTGTTGAAAGGGTTTAAATGCGGAATGAAATGGTGCATTTTTACAGGTTGACAAAGGCTGTAAGTTCCGCCGAAATGTGTTCCTGTTTTTATCTGCATGTGCTGCCTGTAATAAATTGGCAATTTCTTAAGGATTCGAGTGCATGCTTTCTCTGGTTGTGGAGAAATGTTGTTTGTATATATATATATATATATATATATATATATATATATATATATATATATATATATATATATATATATAATCACAAGTAATATATACTTTTGTTAGGCAGACCACAGACCTAAAGAATATATATACGTTTTAAAAACCAATGTTAATATACATAATTGTACAAAGAAATTCATCTAGCTAAATACATATAAATAATCGAATTATAAATATTTACATACAAAGGGATATGCTGCACATTAGTGTTTGAGTATGGTTGTTATGTAGGAAAGAGTCAACTCTTCAGTAGTCTTCTGAAGATAAGATAGGTATCCATGGATCATATATTTTTGGGTAATGAATTCCATAGTTTTGCTGCTTGAACGGAGAAAGATGTACCACCTATGGTTTTTGTTTCTTGTATCGTGGGGTTTTGAGACGAGGTGCCAATCTTGAGCGGAGGTTCCTTTTTTGAGTGTATTTGGTGATTTTATTCCTGTTGAAAGGTGGTCCTGTTCAATGTATTTCTTTGTGGGTGATACAAATCAGCTTGAAGGTAGATCTTCTGACAACCAGTAACCTATGTAGGGCCTTCAAGGCAGGAAAGATGTGGGCTTGTGGCTTTACATGTAGGAGTAATCTGGCAGCAGAGTACTGAATCTGTATGGTTTGGATGAGAAAGAAGGGAGTATGAATGACATTTGTTCTGATTTGAAGGTAGGATGTGTTCCAGTCGAGAGAAGACCCCTCAATGCCGGCTTCGTAGACTCTTTGTATTAGAGCGGGTTTCTCCAATATCAGTCCTGGAGGGCCGTATCCATGGCAGTTTTTAAGATAACTACATTTATCTAAATGAGGATATGCTAAAAATCTGGCATGGATTCGGCCCTCTAGGACCAACATTGGAGAACCCTGCATTAGAGTGTCATGGTCAACTGTGTTGAAGGCAGCTCAGAGGTCCAAGAGAGGTAGTGCAGCAAACCCCATTCCGGACTACTGTTTTTACAGTCATCCAAGATGGTAATGAGGGTAGATTCTATGCCTCATCCTGGACTGAATCCTGTTTGGTAGTCTGAAAGTATGGAGTGATCTTCACTGAATTGTGACATCTGGGCGAATGCTGCTCTTTCCATCAGTTTGTCAAAGAAAGGTCCATTTGTAATTGGTCTGAAGTTGTTGGGGTCATGCAGGTCCAGGTTTATTTTATTTAATACTGGGTGTATGAATGTCTTTTGGAAAGATTATCGCAGTTAAAGAATTATTGATGTTTTTTCTTACTGGTGTGGCAGCAGAGGTAATTAAAATAATGTTTTTGAAGTTTGTGGTGAACAAGAGTCAGAAGGGTAGCTGACTTGCCTGCTTGCTTTGACCAGATCCATAAATTCACTTTGTAATATTTGTCTAAGGAATGCAGAGATTGGGTTAGCCTACTCTTGGACGAATTGTTTGGAAATGGGTTGGTGCTGTTGGTTTTCCTTTGTTTTAAATAGGGGTTCAACATGTCTGCTTTGGTTGTGTTATGATTTGCCAGTTCTTCAGTGAATTCTTAAGTAATGGGATGAGTTCCTTGTGTGCATTTAGGTTTACAAAATGTTGTGATAGTTATATAAAATTCTTTATTTGCATATCTAGCATTTTGAATTCTGTCTCAATAGTACATTGTTTTTAGTTCTTTTTTTTGTTGACTTGTATATTCTGTGAAGTTTGTGTAGGTGGAGTCTGTCTTGATTGCTGTTTGTTTTGAGCCAGGTGGATTGCAGCTTTATAATTTGTTGTTTTATCTTTTTTAGTCTTGTATTTCTGCAAAGTACTTGTTTTATTTTGACCTGTTTTCTTGTTCTTAGTGGTATTAGGATAGCAAAAGCTTCCTGTAGCCAATCATAGAATTTTGGAAGGGAATATATTGTGTCTAGATCTGTGTTGGATGTTAGTTGTGTTTCTAAGTATTCAAAATTGAGTTTGTTCCACGGTCGACAGGAGGATGTATGTAAGGTGGTCTTAGGTGTGTTGTGATTTGTGGTATTTTATGCAGTATTTTATGTTGGAAAGCTACCAAATGGTGGTCTGACCATGTGCCTGGAGTAATCTTTGAAAGGTAACTAGTTCTGGATTTTCAAAAATGACATCTATGATATGTCTAGAGATGTGTGTGGGTTTGTGTACAATTTGATGTATGTTAAGTGTGACTAGGCCAGTGATCAAAACTCACGCAAAGGTAACCGGATGGTGTATGCAACAAATATTTTCTATGAGGGTGAAGGGAAAGACGCACACAAGTGTTAAGACGAGAACCCTCACTCACCCTAAGGTGACATGCTTAGTGTGGGCTGCGACTCTCCCATAGGAGAGGAGCGTGAGGTGTTTTAAGTCATCCAATGTTAGGTTGGGTGAGGGGCAGAGTGCAAAAATCAAAAAGTGGTTTAAAACTATCTCCTGGATGACGTAGTCAATCCTTTATGAGTGTCCCCAGTGCATAGATTAAAATCAGCTAAGTGTGAAAATAGAGTCATGGATGGTCCCTATTTGTATATAGTCAACATGTTTCTGTCTTGTTAGACCTAAACGGTTCTTGGCATTCCTCAGGACCAAAACGTTTCGTCACTCTGCTCAAAAATGTGAAAAAGGAAGTAATTAAACGCCATACATTAACTGGTATGGAAATGATCTGTGGTACCAGCTGGAAGTCAGGTCCATATTCTGTTTGGATATAAGAGCACACATCAGAAAACAGTATGCATTATAAACATCCCAATCTTAATCAATCACCAGTGTCCATCACCATCAAAAAATAAAAACATTACATGTAGTCTCACCAAATCGAGACTACTAGTCTATATCCACCTTCTTAGGTCCCTTCGTGACAGGTTTAGGGACTCTAGAGGTGTAAAGGGTACAATAACAAATAGTCAAGCACTACACATATGTAAGTGTGAACAATTCTTGCCCACTCATCCTTTTCAACACACTCCATCAACTTGTAATAACCATTGGGTCTGTGCCACCCCCTTTCACTGCCCCTTCTCTAGAGCAGGACGTAATAGGAAAGTGAGCTGTGAGGGAGGGCTTGACCGTGTCCATATCGTGCCATGGTGGACAAATGTTAATGCCCTTGTTGAAGGTAACCAGTCCCATACACTTTAACTCATATCAGTGAGAGAACCAACCTTCTAAATTGCGCAGTGAGTATGGCAGCTGAGTGTTACTGGTCAATAGTGTGTAGTCAGAGTCTTCACTATTGTGTTGCTGTCATGTCACAAAGTATCAAAAAGGTCGCCGCAACACAAAATGTGTGCGTGGCCACCACAACAGTCCCAAGTTCATAGGGTTACACACAAGATGACACAATCCCAAATGGGGCCATAATCATACTGGGTAGTGTACGGTGGTGCGCAAGCCAAAATCAGCCATATACGGCATGGAAATGGCTGGAGTAAAGTATACAATGCTGCGCTGTAATAGAAACATAAACGGATCGAAAATCGTGTCCGTTGCATAAGTGCGCTCTACGAGCGGGCAGGTC
Organism: Calotriton arnoldi; assembly: GCA_963921515.1. Taxonomy (NCBI): domain Eukaryota; kingdom Metazoa; phylum Chordata; class Amphibia; order Caudata; family Salamandridae; genus Calotriton; species Calotriton arnoldi. The sequence goes on from CAWUFW010005012.1 coordinate 1,354,177, forward strand.
CTCATGAAAGGGCTGTCACTACAAGTGGCATAAATTATTTACAGATATAACTAGAAGCCTCTGTGAATATCAGGAGTCAAAATAAAGCTGTGCGGTAATTGACAAAACAACGGATCGAGAAGTCATGTCCGTTGCATAAATGCGCTCAACGAGCGCTCTGGTCCTCAAAGGGCCGTCACTACAAGTGGCATAAATCACTAACAGGTCGCACCCAAGGTGCCTTACCTAAGTCTCCGGAGATCGCTGCATCTCTGGAAGGGGCTGAAGGGGAAGAACCAGCAGTCTGCCACCATGTTTTTAAATGCGGTGACCCGGAAGGCAATGCGATTGTATCCGGTGAGGCAGAATCATGGGAAATGTGGTTTGGGCTAGCAAAACGCCCCTTAACGAGTTTATAATAGCTTGGGGCCTCTGTAAATATCATATGGCAAGTGATGGTAGGTAACACAATATTTTATGAATGCCAGTAGCGGTTCTGTATGACACGGGGAACCGGAGGTATTCATAAATCATCCGACTTGAAATAATATTAATTGCAAACCGGCCCTGCTCGTGGTAGGGGATGCCTGATTGAATGTAACCATATGAACAGTTCTGAGTGTCAATGAAGAGCATATTAAGGACCGCTACCGAAAATGCATAATTAGTGGTCCGTGCATATCAGTATACAATACAGTTCTCTGCCACATACTGTATATTAACAGAGAGTGTGTTCCTAAAAAGTGGTAGCCCTTCATATGGTTATGTCAGTCATCGTTGACTGACTGTCTCAGTGTGGACTGTGCTCTTAAAAGTCACTTATGCCTAGACTGGGTGGTGTATTTACCCAGGGTTGCAATCTCCTGTTTCACTAGCCAACTATAGTGAGCACCAGGGAATATCATCATTGAGTCCTGTGATATGGCTCTTGGTACGGAATACCCAACGTTGTTCACTCCTGAAGAGTACTCTTCCCAGAGGACCCATTTGTGTATCATATCTAGGTTTATCAATTACCGCCCAGGTAAGGTCATCCTCTGTGTGGGACATTTCAATGTAGTGTTTGGTCAGCCGTGTGTTAGATTTTTTGCACCGGATTGAACTGCTGTGTTCTGCAATCCTGTGTTTCACCTTGCGTGTGGTCATTCCAATATACCTGAGTGAACAGGGACATGTGATCATATAGCTCACCCCCCACGAATTGCAGTTTGTGTGTGTAGTCAGTTGCCACGGTGTATGTAGACCCAAGTCAAGTTGTTTAAGCTGTTTGGTGAATGGACACACCGAACAGGATCCACAAGGATAATGTCCCACTACTGGTGTTCCACTCCAGAGTGAATGTTGTCTCTCCTGTGTCTGTCCACATTTTGGACGTGTGTGCACTAACATATCCCAGAGATTGTTGCTCCGTTTCAGAGCAAAAAGAGGTTTCTCCAGGGATAGTTCTCCCGTATTCAAAATGTGCCAATTTTTGTTTATGGCTTTCTTGATATTGTCTGTGAGATTGCTAAATGTTGCTACACACACTATTCTATTGGTTTTGGCTTTTTGGTGTGTCTCAAGGAGAGCCTCCCTGTTATTATTGCGTGCTCTCTTGGCTGCAATCCGCACAAGGCGATCTGGATATTGCCTTGCCCGTAATTCAGTACTCAAGTTCATGGCATGTTGTTTGTATTTGGCTATCTCCGTGCAATTTCTCCTCAACCTCAGGAATTGCCCTACTGGTAGGTTATTCAGAAGCGCACGAGGGTGGAAGCAGAAATAGTTCAGTAGGGAGTTGCGTGCCATGGGTTTTTGGTATAATTCTGTGTAGATTTTCCCATCTTTAGGATAGAGACGGAGATCTAGGAAAGAGATTTCTGTGGAACTGGATTCTCCTGTGAAACGTAGATTCCAGTCAAGAGAATTCAGTCAGGTAGAGAACAAATCCAGGGACATCCGGTCACCTTCCCAGATGACCAGGATGTCATCTATATATCGTCTCCATAATTTCAGGTGTTGTTGAAATGGATTGGTGCCAGAGTAAATGTGCTTAGTTTCAAATCCATGCATGTACAGGTTAGCCATGCTGGGTGCACACGTGCTGCCCATGGAAGTGCCAGTAGTTTGCCAGTAGAGTTGACCTTCAAAACTGAAGAAGATTTCTTTGAGTCCCAGCCTCTCACACCGCATGATGAAGGAGTTGGGTGTCTGGTCTTCAAGAGGGTATTGTTCAAGGAGATGGTGTATGGTGTCCAGGGTATCATCTTGGGGAATGTTTGTGTATAATGCTTCAACATCATACGTCACCATCAGGTTAGTCTCGGCCTCAAAGGGTACTGTTTCCAAGAGGGAAAGTACATGCTTAGTGTCCTGAAGGTAGGTTGGCATGTCAGCCACTATGGGGCGTAGAAAGTGGTCAACAAATTGCACGAGGGGTTCCAAAAGAAAACCTATTCCCAACACAATCGGTCTTCCTGGTGGGGGTCTCTGTTCCTTGTAGATCTTGGGTAAGATAGGCCAGTGATGCTAGTTTTTAGATGGGGCATATTGGGTTTGTCAAACGAAATGTTTAGGTCACTAAGAATGCATAGGTTAAAGTGTAATGTTATAATAAGGTTTGAAACTGTGCCTAAAAATGTGTCTGGGAATGTTGCATTTCTAGGTGGGGGAAGGTTCGGATTGGGATCACAATTTGTCCCAGGCACTGCCAAAAAAAGTGGCCCACATTCACAGGCGTGCACTTTCATGAAGCACCATTTGGTTACTCTCAGAGGTCTCATTTGTAGAGAAATGTTTGGTAAATTGAACATTTTAAAGCTTATAGAGCCAGTAACATTAATAAAGACTAGGAGCACTGCAGTTCTGAAAACTGAATACTTACCTGCAATCTTAATGCCCTGCACAATATAGTTAGATACTCTTTCCCAACCAGCTATGTCCTTGACTCTGATCATCACAAAAATCAGAAATCTTGTACAAAGTCAAGGGGAACGGGTTAGACTGGAATCTCTGGGAATAGAACATGTAATAAGAAAAGTAACAGGAAGAGCATCTCTGAACCTCTGCCTTGGAGAATAGAACCTCTAAGGACAAAAAGTAAATGTTTATTTTTAGATTGTTGTCTCCCCTCACACACTAACTGTTGCTTCCTCCCTTCTACTCGACCCACCCACCTCTGCTGCACCCCTATGATCTTTTATTCATTTATTTAGGAGAGTGTGGTAGCAATTGCCAACAGCTGCTCAACATGATAAAAAGCGCTTCCCACTACATGGAATTTCATTTCTTTTTATTTACCATTTCTTTTTATTTACTTTTTTATTCCATCCGTTCACCTCTTCTGCCTTCTTACTTCAGACGATTGCTCAGTGGTTTAAACGCTCTTTGCGGAGTTTGGATCCTGGAGTCTGCAAAAATGTTCATCCTTCCCATGTGGACAAAATGACACCAGTAGAAAACGCTACCGATTTCCTAGTCCTTATCCCTTAATGGTATTCGTACAGACAGCACTGCAGCCCAGAGTAGTGCTCTCATGGGGTGCCCCTGGATGGCGTCCCTGACCCCTGCAATACTTGGAGTGTATTGTAGCTCCCAGAAGCACCCTTTGTAGATGCAGATTTTGCATGACGGTATGGCAATGTCTCCGGTCATGATGTGCACATCTTTGATGTCACTAGTCCAGATCTGGATGAGAAAACATCAGCGCTGTAAAGTACAACAGCAAAGATGTGCAACTAATGCACAAAGAAAAAAAAGATTACTAATCTATTATTAACCTCTAATCTTGGGTTCTGAAGTAGCTTGCTACTCATAACAAAGTGCTCCAACTCTTCAGGGATAGTAAGCGCTATATAAATGCAATTTACAATATGTTAATTAAGCATGTGTTTCTGTGAGATGAAAGACAGCCCTCAGTCTTATTTACGTTTTCGCATTTTTTACAACTGCTTTACTGGTATCTGAAAGTCAACGTGGCTTTTAAGTTAATTTGATGCCACATAGCAACAATACACATAAATACACTCCACATCATACCACATAATGATAATCAGCAAAATTTCACTCACACTCACAGTTCCACGCAACACAATTCAACTCCACACATTATCATTCCACACAATTAAGGAACACGCCACATGATTCAACTCAACCTTTACACAACACACCATATACATCCAATCCATACCACACAATACCACATCATGCTTTAAAATTCAACAACACACCACATAATTAAACTGCACAACATACCACTACACAACACAAAATACCATTCCACATAATTACACTTCACATAATTGCAGTACATTCAAAACCACATAATTACTATCCACATAATTCTACTGCACACCTTGCCACATAATTCTACCCTACACTATTCCATAATTAGCAATTCCAATCCAACCCACACAATTCCACTCCCCACCACAAACCTCCACTCCATTCTATAACACATGGGTAAAACACATTGTGATTTACAGCGCCAATAGCTATAAATCTCACAAATGCGAGCCCTATTGACATTGCCAATGCTTGTTTTGTTTATTTTTTGGCAGTTTGATATATTGTGTCCTCAGCCCAAGGCAAAGGCTATTTGAGTGCTATTCATGAGCACCAATTACAGTATACAAGATGAGTTTTTTTTATTTAAGGGCCTGGGAGATTGAGTGATTTGCCCAGAATCACAGGATGTTGAGAGCAGATGCCGGGACTCGAACCTGATCCCCATCTCTGCAACTCTGACCTTCAGGCCGCATATGCCAATGCACATGCAAGGGATGAAAGTGGAGGATATTGTTCTTGAGAAGGACACTGGGGCCAAGGTGACAATGACCTACACCCTGAGCAATAGAACAACAGTGAGGCCCCTTCGCTTACTAAATTACTCAACCCCTCCCTAGCCCTCCCCAGCCCTCCATTGCCTGAGCAACAGAACTGCCAGGCCCATTCTATTACTAAATTACTCAAGCCCCCCCAGCCCTCCACTGCCTCAGGGCAATGGCCTGGCAGGGGAGGGGATTAAGCATAAAACACCACTGCTGTGCCATGCATAGGGGCGGGGGCTGAGGTGAAGATGGCCCAAGTCCACAGCATCACCTGTACCCCATAGCGAGGCCCCAGCACAAACCCACCCTCCCCCGCCCACCATGCCCTGAATGAGAAGGCCCATGTGCGAGGTGTCAGATAAAAACACCTTTTCTGGGCTGCGTGGCCCCAGGAGGGCTGAGGTGAGAATGGCTCAATGGCCTGAGCAACACCTGGCCCCCAGGGAGGCCGATTCTTGCATACAATCACCGGCTCCCCAGCCCACCATCAGGGCAATAGCTTGGCAAGGCAGGGGGTCAAAGAGAGACCATAACTAATCATTGCCCAACAGCCATATCACACGGCCCCCCAGCAAGGCTGCTTTACTCTCCCTGTCCAGTGCCCTCTGTGGGCTGGGAAAGAAGGAAAAAAAATGGCCCACAGAGGGCACTGAAACACCAGCCCTTTGGCCAATGACCGACTGCCTACTGTGCCAATCCGTCCCTGGGGGGCGGTCTGTAAAGGAGGAGGAAGTTACTTAAGGAAGTTGGTGTAGGGTTGCATCTGGTGATGAGGACCTAACAACCTTAAATGGAAATGTTGTCAGCTTTGGGGAGATTTATTGTTTGGTTGAATATAACAGCTAGTCCACCTCCTCTTTTGCCTGTACAATTTTGCGTGATAGTTTGATAGCCTGGTGGAACGGCTTCATGCAACACTTGAGCTATGTCATCTCCCAACAATGATTTAGGTATGAAGAGTAAGTCAGGTTGCGTGTCAGTGAGTAGGCCATAGATGTGGTGCTCATTTTTGGAAAGTGATTGAGTATTTATTAGTAGGCAGTTAAGAGATTGTGTTTTGGTGGTGGTGTGACTTTGTTTTCTAGAAGATTGAGCAGTATTGTTTTTTAACTTGTAGCAGGTGTGTCATTAGGGCTGGTATTAACTTTATGAGGCTTGCAATAGTGTTGTTTTTCTATATCTTATTCCTCATCCACCAGACTTTGAAAGCATTTTGTTGGATCTGGATGTGTAGGTGGGGGAGATGGTGGTTGGGAGTGAGTTGGTGAGCTGTGTTGTTTTGTAGAGTAGCCTTGTTGTGTAATAGACATGGAGACGTGAAGTTGTGAAGAGTGGCATGTTGTTTATTTTGTTTGTGTCTATTTAGGGTGGAAGGCGTATGGGTTAGGGGTGGTGGAGGAGTGTGTGGTTAATGTTTTAAGGCCCTAAATTTTGCAGTGGATGAGAGGCAGGTGAATAAGAGTTATTGTGTTGGCGTATTTGTAGTGGGTGTTTGTGAAGATAGAAAATTTGGGAGTAAAGATGGTTTAGGATGTGTAATATTTGTATAGTTATGAGGGTGGGAGTGGGTGTATGTGTCTAATTTGTGACAGAATGTATTATGAAATTGTGTGTTAGATTTTGATGTGCTGATGTGTGTGTTATGTTTTGTTTTTGTGGAGTTGTGAGAGGAGATATTGATGTAGTGGTTTTCTGAGAAGGATTTGTTTGTAAAGTACTGTTGGTGAGTGGAAGTTGAATGGTAAAGGGGTGGTGATGTGTTTTGGGAGAGAGTGTATGAGAGGGGATGGACAGGAGTTATGAGTGTGTTAGAGTTGTTAGCTGGGGGAGGTAATATATGTGGTGGAGTACAGTGGAAGGATTGTTTGGTTGTGTAATTTTGGTAAAAAAAGGAGGAGTGTGTTGGTGGATGATATGATGAAGGGTTGAGTATAGGTTTGGTGGTAACAGAAAGAGGTCTGTTAAGAGCAAGTAAAGGGTAGAGCTGGTGTTTTGTATGAACAGGAAGTGTGTGTCTGGAAGGATTAATGTTATGCATAATGTGGCTTTGTGTTTCATGGTGATGTCTGGATTTGTTTGTGGTATAGAACAGAGTGGTGTTTTGTGTGTGAGAGAAGGTGCCATTGTGTGGAAGTTGGCGTAGAAGGGTATATAGATGTGGTTTGTGGGGTTTTGTAGTGGTAGTTGAGACATTGAAATGTGGATAGGGTATGTTTGAAGTAAATGAGTAGAGTGCATTTGCTGTAAGTGTGTTGTTATGTTTGAAGGTCTTGAGTTAAGGTGGTGAAAGATAAATGGTAAAAAGGGCAGCATTTCTGGCCCTAGGCCCGACCAGTCCCGAACAGAGCTAAACAGGCAACTGCCCTTTTCCTCTCCGACCTTACCCTCGAGGCCTGTGCATGCCCTGAGCCCTAAGGTTGAATAAATAGCCTTAGGTCAGGTGACCTTTAGACAAATGGAACCCTAGCCCTAACCCTAACCGGTCAGAACCCTAGCCCTAAACCCTATGATCAATGGGAGACCTGGCTCTTTCAACCAATCACAGCCCTAGATCTACCAACCAATCAAAAGCCAAACTCTAAGCCCCAAGTCCAATACAAACCCTAGCCCAAGGAAAAAAACAGAACCCCAGATCTATCAGCCAATAAGAACTCTAACCTAAGCCCTAAGTCCAATTGAAACCCTAGCCACTAATCAGAACCCTAGAATTATCGGCCAACCAGAGCTCAACTCTAAGCCCTAAGTCCAATAGAATCCCTAGACCTAGGAACCAATCAGAGCACAGATGCAACAACCTGTAAGAACCTATAGGGGCATGAGACTTTAAACACAGGCTGGTGGGCAGGGGGCAGGGAGGTGCTCCTGAAGTGAGAATCTCCTTAGATACAGACAGGTTCAATCCACACTTTGTAGTTCCTGTTCAACCCTGCAGGTAAGGCCCAAATCTAAAGGCACTAACAGTACTGATTATCGTGAACTTAAACAAATCACTTTTTCTAGCCGAAAACAAGTACGACGTAAACTTTACAAACACAGTTTAACCATCAAGTAGATTAAGGAGTCTCTCAAACACACTCTGGTTAACTTCTGAGGTGTATTTTGCCTTTTTACCTTGTAAAAAGGGGAGGGGGTTGATTGCGATCTAAGGTCTTAGCACAGTATAGTGGAAAACTACGAGAGGAATTAAAACAGTCACGGGCAATGAAAACCAGCAGTTTTAAAAGTACAAATTGCGCAGACACCAAGAAGTCGATTTCAACACTCATGGGCAGAGGAAAAAAGCAGTTTTAAAGTTTCAAGAATACACAGCACGAAGTCTGTGGTCTTACCACCTTCTTTGTCTTTTACTCACTGGGATGTTTAGGGCACAGAGAAGCTGAGGCTACAAAATGGAGGTGGCTGTCTTGAGGTTCCCTCTAAAGGTCTGCACAGGTAGGAGAGGAGGGCTCAGGGTTGCTTTGGGAGCTAGAGGGCCAATCAGAAAAGCACCGGCTGGTGGGCAGGGCCAGAGAGGTGCTCCTGAAGTCAGAATCTCCTTGGATAAAGGCTGGCTCCATCCATAGTTTGTAGTTCCCATTAAGCCTTTCAGGTAAGGCCCAAATCTAAAGCCACTAAAAATACAGTGTTACGCGCCCTTAAACAAATAACTTTTTCTAGCCAAAAATGTGTGCTACATACACTTTACAAACATAGTTTAAACCATAAAGCAGAGTAAGCAGTCGCTTAAACACACTCGTGTTAGCCACTGAGGTGTTTGTTGGCTTTTTACCAATCAAAAAAGGAAGGAGGGGAGGGTGGATTGCGTTCTAAGGGCTGAGCATAGCAGAGACGAAAATTAGGAGAGAAATGTAAACAGTCGAGTAGTTTTAAAAGTACAAATTACACAGAAGCCAAGAGGTAAATTTCAATAGTCACAGTTAGAGGATGTCTGTTTTGTTGGCATGATTGTTTTTGTGCAGAAAGAGGCACTTTTCTGCACAAAAACAATTACAAAAGTGTTTTCCTCTTTCTATGAGTGCACACGTGAAAAGAGGAAAAAAGGAGGAAAAATGTAAACATTTCGCCTCGTTACACCTGCTCTGAGGAGGCGTAATTTTTGGGCCCTGCCCCAGATTCACATTATGGACCTCATTACGATGTTGGTCGGAAAGCATTCCAATCAACTCCTTGTTGGAATCGGTTATGACCGACTCGGGTTCAGCGAGTCCGACCGACCGATTACGATGTTTCCGAACACCGTTCGGTCGGACTCCCATTGACTTCCATAGGAGCCTGTGTTCCGACCGACAATACAGGCTCCCATTGAAAAAAGGGGTGGTTCCGGAAAACCTTGCACCCTGTCGCAGGCACCCCATGGTGCCTGCCACACTATGCATGGATGTGAAGGGGGTCCCATGGGTACCCCCACGGGCCCCAAACGGAGACCGCCCGGTGAAGGGGGGCTGCTACGGGCCCCCAAATTCAGTGTCCGACAGCCGTTTCAAGTCGGACAGACAGTGTCAGAAAGGCTGTCTGAATCCAACATTGTAATATGTCGGTCGGAAACGCGGTCCATAGACCTGTATGATTCAGCTCTGACCGACTTGGAGTCTCCGAATACCAGTCAGAACCGAGTCAGAAAGAATGAAAGGTTACGGTCCAATGTAATCGGTCTGTTGGAAATGTTCCCGAGTTGGTCGGAAGCATGGGTTCCGACACGGGTTATGAAAATCCAAATGCCTTTCGGAGCCTTTCCGACCGACATCGTAATGAGGCCCTGTGTTGTAAATCTGGGGCAGTGTCAAAATCCATGGGTGTCGATGGGAACACCAACAACAAAACCCATGGCATGCCTCCCTGCCGCAATGTAATGCAACACCTCAGCTTGTGCTGCGTAGCCTTACACCTTATCTACAAGACCATGAAAAGCCATGCAGGGTGGTTTTGCATGGCCTTATAGATATGGCCTGTACTGTGCACTACCGGAGCATCAAAAAAGTGATGCTCTGGCGGCACAAGGGGCTTGTAAATATGCCCTTAGGCTTTTATATGTAGGAAAAAGAATGATAATTGTATGCCAGAAATTTTAATGTTTCCTTTTTTGGAGATGTTTCTCACTCCAATGAAAGACAGTGAGCAAATAGAATTCAAATTTTTTGTATCTACTTGGTTGTTCCCAAGTGTTTGTGCATCTAATGTGTTTGCACGAGGCTATGTTTGAGCAAGGGTCTATGGGTCTCATTCACAAGAAATGACGCATCACTGTGCCAAGGCAGTGATGCGTAAACATTTCTTGCACCTGTGTTAAAAACCCTTACAACACCATGGATGCGCCGTATTTACAATACAAGCATCCATGGCACAAGGATGCATTAGAAATTCTGACGTAATCGTGAGAACGATGCCACAAAGCTTCTGGCCCATAAGTGCTGCATTGCTGTAGTTGGATATTAAAACGGACTCAACTACAGCAGTGCTTCAAAAAAGAGAGGCAATGCGTAAGTTTTGACTGACGCAAGTAGCCTACTGTATGGGGACAATGTATTAGAGTGTGAAAAGGTGAAAAGCTCACCTTACACTCTATTACATCGACCCTGTATGTCACACATACAAGTGGGCATAGCGTACTTATGTGTACCACTATGCTCAAATATGTGTGACATAAGACATTTATGTAGTTTAGTGTCACATGCACTGTGTTACTTGACTTATGTGTGCATTTACCTGCTGGGGGATGTGATTTCCTCACAGATTCCATCGTTAGAAGTAACTTCAGTTGGTCAGATTCCTGTGCCACAGCCAATACATCATTCCTACGCCTGGGTCTTTGAGGCATAGGAATTTTGAGGCATTGCTGGAGCAGAAACTCTGTTCCAGATAATGCGTCATTTTAAAAAAAGTTTCATAAACATAACTGTGTCAGTTTTATGGGGGATTTTCCAATGGAACATCTACCTTGCATATATTAAAACTAAAGCGACGCAGCCGATTCCGACGAAGGAAAAAACAACGCAAGCCGACAAAAAGTGATGCATCAGCATAGATGCATCACCTTGGAAATATGGAGCAATGACAGAGCCACCGCTGAGTCAAAAAAATGAAGCAGTGGTGGTGCAAGCTCCTTGTAAATAAGCCCCTATGTTTATGTGCGAAATCTACTTTTACATAAAATCAAACTTGTCATAGTCAAGCATATGATCGGCAAGTATAACACATCTATCTACAGCAAGCACAGTGCCAATTGAGTTACCTTACCAAAGATAGACATGGCGTGTTTATGCCATTTTATATAGGTGGAACTTTTTTGTATTTGGTAAGGCAGCTAGTTTTAGTTTAAGAGGTTTAGCACAAGCTGCCAAATAGGATATAGCTTGGTCCGGCAGATTCAACCTTTCAGCCTGCTGAGACAGATAAACTGAGCAACAATGAGCTTGGCAATACCGCCCCTTGATTTTCACACCATGAAATGACAAACTACTGTTGAAAGCCCTTTGTTTACTGAGCTATTTATTGGAAGCAAGCAAGGGGAACAATTTTGTCAGGAAGCAGGCTTGTGATTTCTCAAGCGGGATCTCTGATAAATGAGTGTATATTGAAAACTAAATAGAGGATTTCTATTGCATTTCAGTGAAATCAGTCTAACCTGACTGTACTCCGTTAACATTCTGAGGGGCATATTTACTAGAAAATTCTGCAGCACACAGAAAAGTAGCAAATCATCATTATTTAAAGATTGTTTATGTGCAGGAATGGATGCCTTTCTGCACATAAACAATAATTAATGGCTTTTTGCTCTTTCTATGTGTGCTGTGTGCTGCAGAAAAAGCAAAAACTAGGAGAAATAAAAGCATTTCTTCTCGTGCACCATTCTAGCGCCTGCTCTTGCAGTGTCAAAAAGCAATGGGTATTGTGGTGGAATGCCCAAAGCAACACCCATTGCACGCCCCTTTGCCGCAGAGGACTGCGGAGGAAAGGGGCATATTTACAAGGTGGCGTTGAGCCATGCTAAGTGGCTTAGCGCCACCTTGTAAATATTGAAAATGGCGCTATGCCACCTGAGCGTCAAAAAAAGTGATGCTCAGGTGGCGATAGGCGATACAAAAGGGGATGATGGACGGAACGCTTGAGCCAATCAAACACTCACCCCCAGTCAACTGATCTGGGTTTAATCCATCATCATTCTTTAGCTCACTCCACCACCCCAGTTCAGACATGGCCATATGCAAATCAGTCTGACCCTGTGCCTCATGGGAACAGTCCAGCCCGAACTGCCAAGCCATGTCTTCCCTGGACCGGAAACAAGCATCCTAGGACCGGTTTCTGGCATTCCAGCCGTCATCAGCCAGGCTTGCTTGAATCCAGTGGCAAAGTGAGCAAGGGACCCACGTCTGGGCATACCCCCGCCAACTTAGGGCGAACAGGTGGCGATAGGGGCTTGTAAATATGCCCCTATATTTTTTCTGTAAGACTAAAAACAATATTCTATGTGTATAAATAGGCTAAAAATGTAGTTTATTGACAGATTTGCTAAATTCACCCTTATTCAACTCTTAAGTGTACTAATAGCATAGACAGTGCTATATTTGTACAGTTGTTTCTCAAAATATTGTTTTCAGAAATATTGACATGAATATTATTTCCTTTACGTTGTTCACAAAAATATTGTCCCACTGGGTATAGATTTTTTGTAATTAACTCCAATGTGGCTATATTTTAATAAAATATTTTTAGTACACAATATTTATATCAGGTGATATTCTGACAAGGATATTCGGGGACCATACAGATGTTTGGGAAGCCCCAATGTGGGTGGTGCCAGATTGGCTGTGTTATTTATACAAGATGTATCAAAAGTGTAAAAATCCCATGTGAATAATTGTACTTTAGGTCAGCCAACTATGGGGGCGGTCCTCACTCATCTGTGTTTCATAAAATCTTACTTTGAACTTTACTGCATACTTGTACTTGTTTTATTTACTTATTTATTAATAGGCTTTGCATTGGGTGGAGTGACAGGTCCGTCAGACTATTTCCAGACTATCTACAGCCTATCTGAAGAAACTAAGGGGCTTATTTACAAGCCCTGTCGGCTGTGAGAACATACCCTTTTGTGACGTTCTGGTGGCACACAGGGCTTACCCATATCTACAAGGCCAAGTAAAGCCCCCTGCATGGATTTTCATGGACTTGTAGATATGGAGTAAGGCAAAGCAGCATAAGTCGCTGCCTTGCCTTACTCTGCTTCAAAGAGGTGTTCCATGGGTGTTGCTGTGGGTGTTCCCATGCAACACCCATGGCCTTTGCTGCTGCCCCAAATTTACAATACATCATAAACCTGAGCCAGTGGCAAAACCTTGCACCTCCCTAGAGCAGGTGTGACGAGGAGAAATGTTTACATTTCTCCTAGTTATTTCCTCTTTCCACTTGTGCTGCATTCTGCAGCACACATGGAGTGAGGAAAACACCTCCAATGATTGTTTTTGTGCAGGAAGGTGCCGCTTCATGCACAAAAACAATCATGCCAACAACCAATACACTTTGCACCATGGTGCAAGGGTGCCTGCATTACGGTACTGACACTAATTGTGAGCTGGCTGAAAGGACAGGAATGCAGCGTATCTTGTAAATTCAGTGCTTTCATACTGTTTCAAATTGGTATAGGGCAGTGCAGCAAAATGACTTGCACCGCTGCCCTATGCCAATTCTTGGTAAATATAATCCTTGGTTTCCCCCCAGAGGTATCTTATCATGTTCCATCACTCTACTCACAGGTGAGCTGATCACGCTTCCAATTTTGTCTCTCTGGTGCTATTATATTTGTAGTTTAGTACAAAGTGTTCTTTGATTAAGAACCAGATCTCAATAGCAAAATGGGTTGTGTACACACAGTTCAAAAAGGAAATGTGTCCACAGATGAAGTGCAGGCTTAAGCAAGTTGAAATGACACTCGCGGAGTACCCAGAGCAGCAACAGGGTATTATCTGCTTTGAAAAAGAGCTACCTGCGTCTTTTACTCCTATAAAGAGGCTACAACTTGAGATCAAGAAAACCTACTTGTTTGCAACCAATGATCAGATGAGATCTTAAACCCAGTACATGTGCCAGTACTAGTGACCTCTGCTGTGCGATTTGGCTGAAATCTCCTGCAAGATCACCAGGAAGAGGCCCTGGGGAGTAGCAGTATTGTGTACTTTTTTCCCGGCTCCAATAGTGACTGCGTTGCTCATCATTTTCAAGGAATACACCAACATTCTGGAGATTGATGGAAGTGAAAGAACTGTGACTAATTTTAATTCAATGGATGATATCTCTGCTACCATGGACACATCAGTGGGATAGACTAAATTAGAACACGTATGTAAAGGAAATGATTATGTCGCATAGTTGAAAAGATGTCTCAGTTTTAAATGTACCAAGCTATTATGTATGCACAGATCTGCCCACCAGCACCAAAGATGATATGCTTTTACAAAGAAAATGTTTTATGTGGCAGGATATTATGTCATAGAAATTCTGTGAGCTGAAAGGGAATTACCAGAAAGAAAATTGAGATTAACAAGGTAACCTGCCAGAAATTGTTGAGCGGTTTTCCTCTAGGTTATACACCCATATATTTTTTTAAACCAACGATGTGTAGGCCCTGCACATAGCGAGACAGTATATAGAAATTAATGTAATTTACCAGGTTTCCCAGAACATTATAGCAGAACCTACCATTGAGCAGGAAGAAAAAGTAATGATGATCATTGAGGTTGATTAAATTACATTATTAAGTGTCAGAGGATGGGATGTAGAATACATTCTATATCAGGTTCCATTTTGTGACTCGTAATAGGATCCTGCAGAACATCTGTAAGCCTGGTGACCTGTGCTGAGAGTGCAGTGATTACAAGGCCTTGTGAAATAAAGGAAATAATGAGACTGTGAGTGTGCTGCTGCTTTGCCTCAGTTGCTAACAGATGCGAAGCAATTAATCATGTAATTGTATCAAATGATTCAATTATCCCGTTTTTTAGAAGGAACCACATGTTCTGTTTTTGTATATACAGGCATCAAGACTTTTAACCTTGTGGCTTCTCCTGATGAAGGCATTTTAGGTGCCGAAACGCGCGTAGATACCATCTGACTTCGAGCCACGTTTTCGTCTATTGTTGTCTTGCCCTAGATATCATTCTGTTTTCAGTCATGCATTATCTACTGCTGTAGTGCTGAATCTACTAATCTGAATTAATAACACTTATGAAGTAGACTGATCAGCTATTGTGGAATGAATCATCCTTATTGATTATCTTTTGTCACTATTTATTTGAATGTCTTTTGATTATGAGAGTGAATGAGTGAATGTGGATATGTTTGGAGTGAGGATGTGGACTGATTTAATTTATACGGTTTTTGTATTGCTTTTAAGATAATAAAACATATTTTGTACTTTTGTAAATTTTGGTTCCTTCAATTTATTTATAATTATTGTTTGTTTTTGATAGTATTTTGAGTTGCCTTAGTACTTTGCATTTACTTGCTTCAGTTGCAGAACATTTCATGATTCACTATCCAAATATAGCTAAATATCTATTGTAGATTAATAAGTAGATAAATATTTGGAAAGTCCCAATGCAGGTGATGCCCATTTGACTGTTTTATTTATTTATTATTTGCAAGATGTTCCAAAGGTATACAAACCCATGTGATTTGTTGTACTTTAGATCAGCCACCTGAGGAGGCTGTCCTCACTAAGCTCTGTCCCATAAAAGTCTGACTTAGAACTTTACTGCATACTTGTACTTGTTTTATTTATTTGTTTATTAATAGGCTTCTACAAAACAAACATCTTAACTTCTTGATAACAAATTTCCGAGCTCATTGCAGTGAATATGGAGACATAGGGGCATATTAGCAAGACCCACGTTAAAATTATCGCCGTTTTAGCGGCAGGAAACTGCCGCTAAAACGGCGATAATGGGCTTGCTAATATGCGTTATAGAATTCCAATAGAAGCCCAGGTTAGATGTCCTGCACATCTAACCTGTGCTTCTATTGGAATTCCATAGCGCATATTAGCAAGCCCATTATCGCCGTTTTAGCGGCAGTTTCCTGCCGCTAAAACGGCGATAATTTTAACGTGGGTCTTGCTAATATGCCCCATGGTATCTGTCTTTTTTACTTAAATTTTGGATACACTGGGGCATATTAGCAAGACCCACGTTAAAATTATCGCCGTTTTAGCGGCAGGAAACTGCCGCTAAAGCGGCGATAATGGGCTTGATAATATGCGTTATGGAATTCCAATAGAAGCCCAGGTTAGATGTCCTGCACATCTAACCTGGGCTTCTATTGGAATTCCATAACGCATATTAGCAAGCCCATTATCGCCGTTTTAGCGGCAGTTTCCTGCCGCTAAAACGGCGATAATTTTAACGTGGGTCTTGCTAATATGCCCCACTGTTCTCAGATCTAGTCTCCCCAGAGGTGTGACCTAACTGAAAAGAAGGGCTGCAAGAAGCATTCAAGAAAGCGCCACGCTTTGTTGGAAATCTACTATACATGAATATAGAAGTTAGGTTGAGCTTCACATAAGTGTACCTATTACCTATTTACAAGTGGAATTGGACACTGGATAAACTAACCTATGACTATGAATGGATGCTGATGACTGGAAATGTACTAAGGGGCAGATTTACAAGCCCCCTGCGCCACCAGTACGTCACTTTTCGTGACGTACTGGTGGCGCAGGGGGCTCCTCGATATTTACAAGGAGAGGAAAAGCCACCATGCGTGACTTTTCCTCTCCTTGTAAATACCGTCCCTTCACACGCAGCACTTTGCGGTGAAGGGGCGTTCCATGGGTGTTGCTGTGGGTGTTCCCACGCAACACCCATGGAACAAGACACATCTCCAGAATTACGAGAAATCGTAACTCTGGAGATGCGTCTGAAGCTACGCCACCCTAGAGGTGGCGTAGCGAGCGCACCGAGGAGAAATGTTTTCATTTCTCCTCGTTTTCCTCTTTCAATGCGTGCTGCATTCTGCAGCACGCATTGAAAGAGAAAAGCCTGTACTGATTGTTTTTGTGCAGAAAGGTGCCCCTTCCTGCACAGAAACAATCTCCCCATGGCGCAGGCATCCTTGCACCATGGTGCAAGGGTGCCTGCGCCGGCGCTTGGCAGCTGTTTGTGCGCTAGCGCAGGGGAGAGCACAGGAATGCGACATATTCTTGTAAATATGTCGCATTCCTGTGCTCTGAAAGTGCCGCAGCGTGGCGCAGCCAAAGGGCTTGCAGCGCCACGCTGCGGCACTTTCTTGTAGATCTGCCCCTTAGTGTTGTAAAGAGAGAACTCTTATCATAAGAGATAAATTAAGTTTCAAAATCTCTTGTACTCAGTAGTGATAAAAATATGTAGCTTGCTTAGGACAGTGGGAATTTAACAACAGTTAATATTCTTCATGACATCTTAGAATTTGGGAAGCTACCAAAATACCCAAAAGGTGGCTAAAGCGATTATCTTTATATCTTGCTAAATTACTAGCCGAACATGCCAACAATGAGTTCAGGATGTAGTCAAAAGCACTACATAAGCAAGACTGTCATATATATCACATGCTGCTGACAGAATTTTCACTAAAATGTGGGGATATTTCTTAGACAGAATAGAAATAAAAATGTTGGTTGTGGGCTGAAGTAAGAACATATGGTATTAGTTGGGTAAAAATAAGTTGTTTGAATGCCTGACTGTGCTTACCATTACCTTAGTACATTCTTAATTCGAAATACTTCAGTCTATGGTTGTAGTTTTACTTACAGATTTTGTATCGTTTATCGGTGTGGTTTGCATCTGCTTTATACGTGCTATCAGTGTGACAATATTAACTATTGACCCATCGACTCTAGTGCAATTAAAGACTAAACACTATAATTGAATTGGCTCAAAGAAATGTTTATTTTCCGGGACTCTTTTTTAATGTGGACGAGTATCTGGGCCTGCTTCGGTTTTTTTAATGCCTCATTTTAGAACTCAAGTTTACAGCCCCCAGATCCATCAGAGTTAACATAATCTAACTGCTGCCGGATGATTACTTTATACCCTTTAAACAATGGCCTCCTATTTTGTCTAACAATATACACAACTTTTTTGGGGACATTAATCTATACTGAGGAATTCCTAGCAATGCTTCGTCCTCATTTTCACCTTCTTCAGCATGAAATTAATTTGGCCCAAAAATGCTTAAAGCTAATCGACATTGAAGGCACAACTCTTTATCTCAACATAATTAAGGAGAATTTAGAACGCTTTATGATAGTGGATTGGTCTGACCACTTTCAAATCTGTTCTCCCTGTCTTTCTCTAAAATGATGACCCCTAGATGATCTAAAAGAGTGAAATCCTGGGCATGTGACACAAAGAATATAAATACAACTGGTCTTGTGGCTCACCCTGCAACTAGCTTCCCCTGCATTATTGTGGATTAAGATATTAATCCTGCTACCATTAACTTTAATGTGATCCTGACTGATATTTTTAAAGATTTTTCTACCCCTTCAAGAGAAAAGAAATAGGGAAAAATGTTCTGCTTCCTGGTACATCAAAGAACCCACCCATGTTCCAATTTACAAAAAAGCTGAAGACACACTTCTTTAAGTACGCTACATCCCGATGCAGGAAATGTCAAGAAAAACAGCTATCCCTCCAATCTTGCGTTGACTATATCTTTGCCTTTGACCCTGTACACCACTATGCTGCCTCTCAACTAGGTTTTCACTGTACAAATGTGTCATATTTACTTACATGCATACAGCAAAAGAAACTTTTCAAGCAGACCAAAATACTTGGTGCTAAAAGCCGTCTAGAAGGAATCTTGATCTCCAATGTGCATGAAGGAGATCATATTAAGAGACATAGGGGCACATGCATCATTCCCGCATTTTGCGATTTCTATATAGCAAATTTTACCGATTCGCTATTTAGAAATCGAAAAATGCAATGCATGTAGGATTCACATAAAAAAATGTGATTCCTTAAAATTCCTTAATTGCGACTCGCAAATAGCGAGTCGCAATTAAGAAATTGATTCCCATTCATTCCTATGGGAATTGCATGCGCAATTTGCGAGTACTCCATGGGTACTCACAAATGGCGCATACAATTTCAAGGGTGCAAGGGTTCCAAACGGATACCCTGTTGCACCCCTGAAATTCCAATTTTTACACATGTTGCGCACACACATGCCCCAAGGGCATGTGTGTGTGAAATATGTGACTTTGAAAAATGCACTTTAGTGCATTTTTCAAAGAAATCGCAAATTATCATCAACTTCAGTTTGATGGTATTTTGCGATTCCTAATAGCAAAATCGCAATAATTGTTTTATTTAGTGGATTGCATTTAAGGAATCGCAAATTGCGATTCCTTAAATGCAATCGCAATTAAAGTAATCGCAATTTTAGCGATTCCTTAATTTGCGAATTTTGCATTTGGGATGATGCATCACAAATGCAAAAATTGCGTCGCACATGGGCAGATTCTGCGAATCTGCCCCTTTGCAACCGCAAAAAGCAATGATGTATGTGCCCCATATTTTCAAAACAAAATCCATCTCTATTAAATCTTAAGTGAGCTCAGCCGAAAAACAGCCAAATATGTTTTTTGAGATTATGAGATCTGTCACCAATACCTTACCTTCATTGAGTGTAGCTGAGCTTGAAAAGAAATTAATTTGCTCAATTCTTTTACAATAAAATAAAAAACAATTGTTTCCCTTTCACTGCTGGCCAACACTCCCAGTCCAACTGTGTGTAGAACCCCCCCCCCCAGCAGCTTGTGTCAACTTAAAGAGATATTTATGACAAAATTCACCATGCTATGGTGCATATTTACAAGAAAATGACACAGCGCAGTGCTGCAATCCAGCTTGCTGTGCCGCGCTGCACCATTGGGAAAGTGCAGGAATGCGTTGTATTTACAGCAATACTACGCATCCCTGTACTTTCCTCTATGCTGGCACACAATAGACTGCCTAGCGCCAACTAAGGCACCCATGTACTATGGTGCACGAGTGATACCTTCCTGCAAATAAATGATCATTGATGTCATTTTCCTCCTTCTATGTATCCTGGAGAATGCAGCACACATAGAAAAAGGAAAATTAAAGGTTTTTCTCATCATTGCGCCACTTTTCTGCCTCCCCTGGGGAGGCGTTAGAATCTGACGCATTCCCAGGTTTACGAAACCTTGTAAATCTGGGACTCCATCAGATTCCGTGGGTGTTGCGTGGAAACATACACAGCAACACCCATGGCACACCTCTTTAATGCAGAGTATTGCTTGAAAGGGTTTTGATTGAGTGGTAAAATACATAAAGGATACAGTATTGGGCAGGGCGTGCATGTTTAATGCAGGATGTATGTGTGCCTGTGAGTGGTACAGCACATGGAGGATACAGTACTGTGCAATGTGTGTATGCTGTATACATGTAAAAGGTATTTGTGTGCCTATGGATGGAACAATGCATGAAGGGCCCTGGCTTTCATCTCGGGAGACCCAGGCCTGCATGGTGAAACATGGAGAAGAGGTAGAGAGATCTCCCCAGGAAGATTTGCGTATTGCTGATTTCCTGTAAGCTGGGTAGAACATACACTGGGGAGGACCAGGCCTCCCATGTACACTTCAAAGGGTGATCTTTTATTCAGTGAGAGGTCACAACTGTGGATGGACCTGCTTTTCCAGACCCTCTGTGATGCATCAGCAGAGGGAGTCGATTTGAGAGATCTGCTGTCGAGAGAAGCGAGGTGGAATCCAGCCAGCCAGGTTTTTCGTGCAGCCCGCTCCACAGCCAGTCAGTCTCACAGCTCAGCGAGGTGAGGCGTGGTGCAGGTTACGGTTACAGCTGAGGCTGCAGCTGCGGAGGGAGGAAGCAGTTCCACCGGCATAAGGAAGCCAGCCAGCACAGGTGAGCCAGGTGAGCCGCCCGCAGCCTGCCACCCGCCGCCCGACGCGCCCCTCACCTGACACCTGCCACCGAGGAGAGAATGGCCGCAACTCGGATAAAGACACCACCGCCGCCCCGATTTCGCCTGACTTCGCAGGCATTTTGCCCGGCCCGGCCAGGCCTGACGCGGGTCTGCCGCAGGTCTGCCACGGGTCAGTCGCGGCCGGCCAGGCATTCGGTGGGCATTTTTGGAGTCAGTGTTTGGAAGTCAGCAGACCCCACCTGGGAGGAGCAGGCCGGGCGAGCACGGCCGCCATTAGCAGGCGGCCGGTAAGTGAGAGCCCTAGGCTAACCGCTAAGGTGGCCCGACTAGGTCGTGAGTAGCTTGCGGTCTGGCCTTGCGTGCCCCACTCGCCCGTACTCAAATCAAAGCCTCACTGACTCACAGCTCATAGCTCCTGTTATCTCATAGCTCCTGTTATCACGCTGAGAACTGCCAAAAGGACCCCAGTTACAACAAAGTAACACTCATTAAATACATCTAAGAAATCAAAAATCAATAAAATAGAGAAGACACGTACGGATTACTGCTGGAGGCGGCTGGCTCCATCTTGGCTCCAGCTTGAGTACAGCTTACGGATCACCCGTCGACACCCAAACACAGACCAAAAAGACCGGAGGAGCAAAGGAGCAAAACAGTAAAATCGAAAAAGTAAGGGGACATTTAACATCCAGCAAGGGAAAAAGGTAACGGCAAGAAGTGCGAAAAAGGCGCAGTAAGGGATTCGGAAATGCGTTCAGGAAAAATAGAGCCGCCCAGGACCAGGACCGGGACCAGGTTCAGGACCAGGACCAGGGTCACGGCCATTCACAAGGGAAACAGAGACATCCGAAGAGGTTAAGGAAAGACTTTCCCAGACAGGAGCCACAACAGGACTCAGTTACACCCCTGAATGTCATAAATGAAAAGAAATCTCCCAGCAAGGTTTCTGCTATGAAGAAAGCAAGGTTGGTCCATAGCAAAAGGAAAGCGGGATATAAGATAACTGACTTCCTAAATGCCAAAGGGTCAACAAACAAGGGAAGTTCAAACAGCGCGATACTACTGACGGAAAACATATCCAAAGGTGCATCTCGAATAAAACAGCAGTCTGATCAGGAAAATGGAATGGACTTACATCTAATACATCTAATAAGTGACGCAGCAGCCACAAAGGACGGACAAAGCCAAGAAGGATCCGCGGACGTCTCAACTCAGAAGTGCTCAATCAGCACGCACACAGCAACAAACTCAGCAAGGAAAATAACAACAAAAGCAGTAGTTCACAATCAAATCTTAAGTGAAACTCTCTTTTCTTTCGACCTTAGCAACTGGGAAGAGCAGGGGCAGGGGGAGGGATTCAGTCCAATTCAGCAACAGGAGCCATCAAATTCAACTGCCCAAGGAAAAGCACTTGACCCCAATCCATTGGAATTGTCGGAAACAACCTCTCCTTTATATAAAAGGAGGATACAAAATTGCAACATCCAACGGACCTCATCGGTTATAGGAGAGGTCGTGTCAACTCCGCCATTCCAAGTAGAAGGGATCGCCGTGTACAAGGTAGAAAGCACTCCAACTTTAGACAAAGGGGCATTACTAAGCCCGCACCCATTAATAACGGAAAAGTTAAAGGTCTCAGACATCCTACATCAGTTAGGGGACCAACATCTAGAACCAAGTAATCATCTCTCCTCGATCAAATATATTCACCCAACAAACATGGAAGATCAAGCCCCACCCACTACCTGGGGCGTCCTATTGTCAACATTGGAGTCAATCTCAACAGCAATTTCCCATCAAGCGGATAAACACGATCTCCAAGTGGATCTACTAAACATAATGGAAATATACATAGTAGGTATTGACAAGAAGTTACAGACACTCAACGACCTGATTACGAGAGCTCAACAGCATAACTATACGCAGCAAGTCAATTGCAAGTGCACATCAACATGTGGAAATCCGCAAATACTAACAACTATTCTGACGGATATATGGACGGAAGTGAGAGCGCAAGCTACCAGTTCATCTAAAAAAGAAAAAGACTGGGCAGTGGAGGATCCGCCGAAGAAAACAACAGGACTGTCCAAAAAGATACAAACAACATACAAACAAATCAAACGTCCACTTTGGAAATATCCGTCTTAACAGTAACAAGTGAAAGTAACTCTAAGGGAAAAGATATTAACCCCAACTCAAACAGAACCATAGATAACAAAAATACAGAAACAGTGGAGGTCAAGCCCGAGCTTTCAAAAAAAGAAAAAAAGAGGCAAAGGAAAGCACGGAACAAAGGGAAAGTAGCCCAAAAAAATTAAATATGGCCTTTATTCTTACAAAATAATAATGTCAGGTCACCTACTTCAAACAATGAAACAAAAACATAATTGGAATCTAGAACCCCACAAACCAACACCCAAGGAATCAATCCTACAGGAAATGAGAGAACAGCCAGCTCACCCTCCAAAAATGTTATCGAAAACGGATCATCGTCAGTAGCAGTAGAAAAAGAGATATCACCCAACAGGCAAATCCTTATGGCCCACAAGGGTTTGGAATCCTCCACTACCCGAAAGGAAGGTAATACTAAATATGAGGGAAATGACCAAAGGAGATCAGGGATCCAGGTAATTACCAAAGAAGAAGTTAGAACAAGATGTTACCCCAGGTCGGAAGGCGAGGACATACCACCGTGGCAGCAGCAATGCTTAAACACACCAAGGGTAAATTAATCAAACAAAATAGTGTTACTCCCAAACTACATCTCAAGAGGTAACTTTGACACCTTAAACAGAGGCACAATTATAAAATTGGTAAAGGAAGTTCGGGAAATAGCCTATATCAATTCTTCCAATCTGTTATCGATTGAATTCAAACCGCATCCATCTATGATTAAGAGAGAGGTAACAGTAACAACTTGGTCTTCACCGGAAATTGCAGAGCATATAATGACTCATCAGCAACAGTTTAAGGCTTGGGGCATAGAACTACAAAGGATAGAGGCCCCACGTTACCCAGGTCCACTTCTCCCCAAAAAGGAATGTGAGGGATCCCTACTGAGAGGCGCCATAGGTGCAGCAAAAAAGCAGGAAGCCTTCGAGAATTTAATAATTACAAGGCCCTTGAAAACAGTCCCACTCGAAAGGAGTACAGATGAATACAACACGACCAATCAGGTGACCAAAGACAATAGGAGGGGGCCACCGAAACATCGTGTTAACTCGCAATCCTGACGAGCCAAAGCCCCACAAGAAACTCAAAAATTCACTAACATTTGTTCCTGGAACAACCATGGCCTAGAAAATCTTATAGGAAACCCCGGTGTATTGGAATTCCTGCAAGCGCACAATATCATCTTAGCCCAAGAAACTTGGAGCATAACTCCCAACAATATTATTGGCTTTACCGGTCATCATGAGCCAGCAATAAAAGCAGCAAAATTTGGACACCCAAAGGGCGGTTTGTCCTCGTATTTCTCAACCAAATTGAATTGGTCATTAGAAAAACTATCCATAGGGACGAATTGGGTTCTTGCAACCAAGCTAGAACAGCATAAGAATGATGAGACTGTAACAATTCTAATACTACTTAGGGGCCGAATCCGATTCGGGCTGGAAAAAATACCGACCGACTCGGAACGGGATCATAGTCCGACCGACACGTACCGGCGTTGCCCGACCTGGGAAGTACGATGAAATGCATGTGAATCACGACCGACTCGTACGGAACTCAAGGCGAACGACCGCCCCGGACGGAAACAAGCTATCCGGCCGGGAAATTACGCGAATCGAAGCGACTAACACGCACCAGGAATAAACCCGAACGAAACGTACCCGCGAACTCCGACCCGCGCAGTACGATGCAATGGGTGCAAAAGCAGACCGATTCGCACGGAGCCCAAGCCGTACGACATACACGCATACAAAACCCAGCCGAACAAACACAATACACCGCGACCGACGCGTACGCCGCATATGAAACTGAGCTGAAACACAGCGGGAACGACTCGGAGAGGCGCGCACGAGATAACTGCAACCTCCTACTCGGTCAGAAGAACGACTCCTACATGCACAATAATCACAAATGAAAAAATACAAAAAAGAGGGCCAAACAAGCAATGACAAAGCCAATAAATACAGGGGGGGAAAAAAATGGAACAAGAACACCCCCCCAACTCCACCTACATAAAGGCCACAAATCCCTACCATGATCCTTTGCAAATTCCACTGACCTGCCAGCACAGAACACCAGCAGACAGCAAACACACACACAGCTCATCCAACACAAAAGCCACACACCATTAGCACCTCAACAAATAGCACCCTCACACACACACACAGCAAAACCTACACACACACACCCTCACCTGCACACACACACACATCAATCACCACCCATCACCATGCCCCTAAAGAAGAATCCAAAGTTCCTAGATAGTGAATTGGAAGTCATGGTAGACGAGATCCTGAGGGTAGAGCCACAGTTGTTTGGCACATTGGTCCAACAGACCCCCATGGCACAGAAAACCAAGATGTGGGCGAGGATCGTCGACAGGGTGAACGCACAATCACCATGTTTGCGCACAAAGGAAGACATCCAGAACAGGTGGTATGATGTGCGCAGGAGGGTCAGGGACCTACTGAAGAAGGATTACCTCCTGAGCCAGCACACCGGCAGTGGCCCTCCTGCCAAACCAGTATACCTCAGGCCCTGGGAGGAGAAGGTGCAGGCCATCCTACCACCAGTGAGCGTATATGGACTAACAAACATCCCAGAGCCTGGTGAGTACACAACTAATATACACAATATTGTGTGCCAATACACACACATCACTGTCAAGGGGACAGTCAAACCATGCACCCCTAGCAAATCAACAGCAACCAAAAGATAATCATCCCAAGAAGTGTATGTCAGTCAGATAAACACAATACATGCCATGTCATAGTGATATGTAACTGTGTCATGACATGTACAAACCCAATACCAAATAGAGCTAGGCAGTGGCACAAATCTAACTAACAAACACTGTCAGATATTTAGCCACCACTAGAACACCACCTCACAGGGAAGCTCACAGAAAGGAAGGAATCCTGTGTATGCTGGTGAAGTCAGTGTAGCCAAGAGCATGATGGGACTCGTAGTAACAGATAATGGGCAGCCTCACAATTGGCCCATCAACACCACTCTGAACCATGCTCACATCACAGGAAGTGGATAAGGACTGACAAGATGTCTGACACTGGGTACTGCTTTGGGGAGCACAAGGCCCTGCTGGGAACTGTGCACCAACAAACAGCAGAACACCACTGCCTGACATCCTGAAAGCCAACTTGCACTCCCTGCAATGCAAGCACGTTGCATGGTGGGATATCTGGCTGGGTGGGAAGGAGGACTGACAGCACTGACCATAGTTACAAGCAGCTCTCCTCACACACCCCCTCAACACAAACTCCACATAACCCACCTGGGAGAATGCAATGCCTCACACACCAAATGAAGATCCCACAAAGAACCACCACCCTGGGTAATGCTGTGTGAAGCACAGGGACACTCTTGGGACTTGTAGCCAAACAAACGCAAGGACAACACTGTCAGCCTTCCTGTCAGCACAGGCACACTACCCCACAGGGAAGCAGAGTCAAAAGGAAGGAAGTACGGGCATGCTGGGAAGGGGGTGTAGGCAATAGCATGATGGGAGTTGTAGTCACAGATATTGCTCACCCTCACAATTGGCCCATCAACACCACTCTGAACCATGCTCACATCACAGGGAGTGGATAAGGACTGACAAGATGGCTGACACTGGGTACTGCTGTAGGGAGCACAAGGCCCTGCTGGGAACTGTGCACC
Source organism: Calotriton arnoldi (assembly GCA_963921515.1). Lineage (NCBI taxonomy): Eukaryota > Metazoa > Chordata > Amphibia > Caudata > Salamandridae > Calotriton > Calotriton arnoldi. Next base: position 1,380,756 of record CAWUFW010005012.1, read on the forward strand.
AACAAACAACAGGACCACACTGTCAGCCATCTTGCCATTGCTGTCACACTCACACACAGTACACACACGCAGAGATCAACGCCCTACTCAAAAAACCCAAGGCGGACCCAAGAGACCTCAAGAACTTCCGGCCCATCTCCCTGCTTCCGTTCCCAGCCCAGGTCATCGAGAAGATCGTCAACAAACAGCTAACCCGATACCTCGAAGAAAACAGCATCCTGGACCCATCCCAATCGGGGTTCCGCAGCAAACACAGCACTGAGACTGCCCTCATCGCCGCCACCGACGACATCAGGACCCTGCTGGACAACGGTGAGACCGCAGCCCTCATCCTGCTGGACCTCTCCGCCGCCTTCGACACTGTCTGCCACCGCACTCTACGCGCACGCTTCCACGACGCAGGGATCCGAGACAAGGCCCTGGAATGGACCACCTCCTTCCTCGACGGCAGAACCCAGAGAGTCCGCCTCCCACCTTTCCGATCCGAAGCCTCCGAGATCATCTGCGGCGTACCCCAGGGATCTTCCCTCAGCCCAACACTGTTCAACATCTACATGGCCCAGCTCACACGCATCGCCAGACAGCACGACCTCAACATTATCTCCTATGCCAACGACACTCAACTGATCCTCTCCCTCACCAAGGACCCCCTCGCCGCCAAAGCCAATCTCCATGAAGGAATGAAGGCCGTCGCCGATTGGATGAAGATCAGCCGACTAAAGCTGAACACGGACAAGACGGAGGTCCTCATCCTCGACTCCAACCCCTCAGCCTGGGACGACTCCTGGTGGCCAACGACGCTGGGAGCAGCCCCGACACCCACCGACCATGCACGCAACCTGGGAGTCATCCTCGACTCAACGCTCTCCATGGCCAAGCAAGTCAACGCAGTCTCCTCCTCCTGCTTCAACACCCTCCGCATGCTTCGCAAGATCTACAGGTGGATCCCGACAGACACAAGAAGAACAGTCACCCAGGCCCTCGTCAGTAGCAGACTTGACTATGGGAACGCCCTCTACGCGGGAGCCCCGGCCAAGCTCATCAAGCGACTGCAACGCATACAAAACGCCTCCATACGCGTGATCCTCGACGTACCACGCCACAGCCACATCACCCCCCACCTGAGGAACCTGCACTGGCTCCCCGTCGACAGGAGGATCACCTTCAAACTCCTCATCCACGCACACAAGGCACTCCACAAGACTGGCCCAGCCTACCTCCACAGACGACTCTTCTTCTACGTCCCCAACCGCCAGCTCCGCTCCGCCGACCTCTCCCTCGCCACCGTCCCTCGCATTCGAAGAACAACCACCGGCGGCAGATCCTTCTCACACCTCGCCGCCAAGACCTGGAACACCCTTCCACTAAGCCTACGACAGACCCAAGACCTGCTGACCTTCAGGAGGCTACTCAAGACCTGGCTGTTCGACCAGTAGCAGCACCCCCCCCTCCTTCCCTCTCCCCAGCGCCTTGAGACCCTCGCGGGTAAGTAGTGCGCTCTACAAATTCTGTGATTGATTGATTGATTGATTGACACAGTGAAGTCCACTCAAAAGGAAGGAAGTATGGGCATGCTGGGAAGGGGGGTGTAGGCAATAGCATGATGGGAGTTGTAGTCACAGATATTGCTCACCCACACAATTGGCCCATCTACACCACTCTGAACCATGCTCACATCACAGGGAGTGGATAAGGACTGACAAGATGGCTGACACTGGGTACTGCTATGGGGAGCACAAGGCCCTGCTGGGAACTGTGCACCAACAAACAGCAGAACACCACTGCCTGACATCCTGAAAGCCAACTTGCACTCCCTGCAATGCAAGCACGTTGCATGGTGGGATATCTGGCTGGGTGGGAAGGAGGACTGACAGCACTGACCATAGTTACAAGCAGCTCTCCTCACACACCCCCTCAACACAAACTCCACATAACCCACCTGGGAGAATGCAATGACTCACACACCAAATGAAGATCCCACAAAGAACCACCACCCTGGGTAATGCTGTGTGAAGCACAGGGACACTCTTGGGACTTGTAGCCAAACAAACGCAAGGACAACACTGTCAGCCTTCCTGTCAGCACAGGCACACTACCCCACAGGGAAGCAGAGTCAAAAGGAAGGAAGTATGGGCATGCTGGGAAGGGGGGTGTAGGCAATAGCATGATGGGAGTTGTAGTCACAGATATTGCTCACCCACACAATTGGCCCATCTACACCACTCTGAACCATGCTCACATCACAGGGAGTGGATAAGGACTGACAAGATGGCTGACACTGGGTACTGCTGTGGGGAGCACAAGGCCCTGCTGGGAACTGTGCACCAACATACAGAAGAACACCACTGAATGACATCCTGAGAGTCAACCTGAACCCTCTGCAAGGGTGGCATGCTTCATGGTGGGATAACTGGGCTAGGTGGAGAAGGATGGCCGGATGTCCACCAAATACAACCAATGCTGGCCATGCACACACCTCAACATTCACATTGAAATGCCCCAGGTATGCAGGACAATGTGCTACACCAATATCAACCTCTTACTGTGACAACTTAGGACAATGCAATGTACATGCCCGCATCCAGTGGTACAGTCACAACTGTCAGGTGTGTGAACCATTGATGCCTGTAGAAACATAACATACAATGTGTGTCTCATCCAAATACAGGTGATGTTGATGGGGACACAGCAGCAGGCGAGGAGGAGTCCCTGTCCCAGGCTCCGGGGGACACTGAGCTCACTGGTGTGGAACAGCCTCTGCCCTCCTCGGAAGGCGAAGACCTACCTGGCACCTCCGGTGTGAGTCATCATGCAGCACCAGCAGGACCAACATCTGCACCCCCTGCACCCACCCCTCCAACAACTGCCAACACACAGACCACCCCCGCCGACACGGACAGACCAAGGACCACCGATGATAACAGCACAGGGTCCCAGGCCCACCGTGGAGCAATGGACAACAGCACCACTAACAACCCCTAAGGGGGCCTTGGGTCACCTGTGCGTGCCACCGCAGGTCCTGCACATGTCGCCAGGGGTGGTGGGAGGGGTGGTAGACATAGGTCGCTGCTTGCAGAGGGGTCTGGACTGCATGATGACCCACAACTGGCACGCATCGCTGATGCGTACCAGGATAGCACCGGAGAGGTCAGACAGGTAGTGGGGATCCTCAAGGACATACAACAGCAGCAGGCCATCATGCCCGCTTGGACTCCCACATGTCCCGTGTGGAGACACACATGTCTTGCATGGAGTCCAAGTGGGACACATTGCAAGAACTCACAGTGGTGCATAGGGACATATTGACATGCCTCCTCCAGATTAGCACCAACATGGCCACACCTCCCTGTGTGCCCACAACATCTGGTGCTGCAACAACTGACACCGCCACAGGGAGGGAGGAGGACTCTGGCGGAGACTCCCCTGCACCGCCGCAGCCTGCACGTGAGGGTCCCCCCGCAAAGAAGAGGGGTCGTCCGAGGAAGGAAAACTGAGAGGTTGATGGCCATGTACATCCCCCAGGAAGCCAACACCTGTTCCGGAAAATCTCCTTTGTGTGCAAACTTTTCACCCTGTCGAATGCAACACAACTCTCCCACATGACATGGGGACTTCAAGTTGGACTAATGTATCATATGACTGTGGACTACACTCAGGACATTTCTGCTACCAAGACTTCTAACTCATCTGGGAACTTTGGATCACAATCCCAATGTACAGCACCCACCATCCTGTGCACTATACACACACACATTTCTGTAAATAAAATCACTAGTACACCATACTTGCCTCTGTTGTTATTCAAATGTGGATACTGTTATGGTGATGATGATCTGCTAAATTACACTGTGTATGCTAACTGCTACAGCAAGTACAACACCGTCATGTGAGTCATTGTGACGTGACACATATGAGGGAGACACACCACTAGGGCTACACAACACAGAGACACCAGGGCCATCGGACTCATCGCCTACAGTGATATTGCCAGGAAATACTGTGGAATGCACAGACACCACACCTATTCAGAGTCTGTGTCAACTAGCCCACAGGTGCAGTAAGCAAATGTCAGTCAGATGTGTGACCACAGACAACGCACATACCAAAGTGAAGCACAGGTTTATTACACATTTGCAACATGTTGTTTCCACTACAAATGCAAGGTTTACCCACGTGGCAGTGGCCACACAGTCAACAAGTGCAGAAGATATGAAGTCCAGGGGTGTGTGGCACATCACCTGTAGGGAAACTACTGCTGCCACCCTGAAAGCTGAATCATGGTGTCGGGGGATCCAAGTTGACCAAAGTACTCAGTAAGCACCCTGTGAAGGACAGACATGACACACAGTTAAAACCACTGAAGAACAGGACAGAACTGCAATACTCATGCCCAATACATGTCACAAGACAAGTACACAAAACCAAGTTAGCATGTCAAAACTGTTGGGGAGTACATACTACCTGTAAGGACACATTGCTGCACGCATCCAGTCAAGTAGCACATGGGCACACTCAAACAGCACCAGAGCACCACCCACACATATCATGCAAACTCACATCATTCACATTACATCTCCCTGGATACTCACATTCAGCTGAAGAAGTTGGTGATGAGCTGTGTGCGGACATCACCATCATCATCATCATCATCACTGGCATCGTGGTCCAGGCCAGGATCCTCCACAGGTGGTGGACATTGGTCATCGTCATCCAGGATGAGAGGCAACTCCTTCCGCACTGCCAGGTTGTGTAGCATGCAGCAGACGATGACAATCTTGCACACCTTTGCTGGGGCATATGGGAGGGCCCCTCATGTCTTGTCCAGGCAGCGGAAGCGGCTCTTCAGGAGACCAAAGGTCCACTCAATCACTCTCCTGGTCCGACCATGTGCCTCATTGTAGCGCATCTGGGCTGGTGTCACAGAGTTCCTGAGGGGTGTCAGCAACCACGGCATGTTGGGGTATCCGGAGTCACCTACGGACAGACAAGTGCACATTAGCTGAGTTGGAAAAGTGGGCGGTATACTACAGAGCAGAACACACACAATGGTACAAAGTCAGTACACACCGACAAGCCAGGCACGCTGGTTCTGCATCTGTGCCATCATCCTCGGGATGCGACTACTCCTCATCACGTAGGCATCGTGTGCTGAACCAGGGAAACGGGCACACACATGTGTGATGGTCATATCTGCAAGACATACCACCAGAGCATTGATCGAATGGTAATGTTTCCGGTTCCGGTATGCCTGCTCATGTGCCTGTGGTGGTACCAAAGCCACATGTGTCCCATCAATGGAGCCAATGACATGTGGCATCCTCCCCAGGGCATAGAAGTCACTCTTGACGTCAGTGAGTTGTTGACGTGTAGGGAAATAGATGTACTGGTTCAGGCATCTCAACATTGCCTCCAAAACATCGCGTAGCACACGGCTGAACATAGTCTGTGACATCCCACCGGCAGTCGCCACAGTGTGTTGAAAGGTACCGGTGGCAAAGAAGTGTAGGGCTGCCATTACCTTCACCTTGGGGGTCAGCGCCGTAGGGTACGGCCAGCCAGGTTGCAAATGTGGTGCCAAGCGCACTGCCAAATCCTCAATCAGCTGCCTGGTGAAGCGGTACCGTCGGATGCTGTCACGTTCCACCATCGTTGCCAGGTCAGGTAATGGTCTATGGACAGCTGGAGCCCTGCAGTGCAGAGGTTGAGGAAAGAAAGATTGTCAGTCACCCCACATATGTGCCATTCACCATACTCAATTTCACATGATACATCATTACGAGACACAAGTACTTGATGTGTGTGCCGTTCTGTTCGCACATAACTCGCACCTACATGGCCATCATCTGACTACTTAGTACAACATGTGTGGACAACAGGTTCCAGATTGTGCTATGGGAAACCATTCGGCTGTGTCACAGTACCCATTTACTGCTGTCACGTTCCACACACACACCACAGTGATATGTCTGGACAGATGCGCCACAGGCATCACAGCTCATTGACAGGTAGATTCCCAGTGACCCTGTCTTGCCACATGGACACTGGCATTACATGGCGTATCATGTACACGTCAGAAAAACAAACATGACTCCCACAGGTAGTGGCCCCTGTCGCCTACGCAGGACAGACATGGACGCCAGTGACGCACAACATCAAAGTCCATGCACAAACAACGTTGATGTGGAGACTGTCTCCCATCATACACATGGAATCAGAGACATCGGAAACACAACATGCATACAGACTGTGGAGGGACATCACTATTGTGGCAATGGGTCACTCTGTGACGTACATGCCTTTCCCCATGGGACCCAGGCGGTATGTGACATGTCACACACATACACAACCTGGAAATGTGACCATGCCACATGCTCCGAAATGAACTGTTGCACATCACAGTGGTCATGTGCACAACACACAAAGGACCCTGTCCCCATTAACACATGCACAGCCTGGGTGTGGCTGCCCACAAGTGCCACCACAGAAACCACATGTAAACCCCCATACACAGAAAAGGTAATGCAGCCTTACATGCCTTAGGAAACAGTGTGGACTGGGTGTGGTGTTGTAGGTGTGCCCCTGGGTCTCTGGCAGGTATATGTGGCTGGCATACGTTCACCAGTGACAAGCATGGTGACATATGCGACTGACCTGTACAGGTACGCGTTGTACAGCAATGGACCGATCGGTGTGCCAGCCCGGCCCATTGCATCTGTTGTGAGCGGGTACGTGTTATACAGCAATGGACCGATCGGTGTGCCCAGCCGGCCCATTGCATCTGTTGTGTGCGGGTAAGCATTGTACCCAGAATACGCGTTGTACAGCAATGGACCGATCGGTGTGCACGCACTAGCCATTGAATCTGTTGTAAGCGGGTACGCGTTGTACCCGGAATACGCGTTGTACAGCAATGGACCGATCGGTGTGCCCGGCCGGCCCATTGCATCTGTTGTGTGCGGGTACGCGTTGTACCCGGAATACGCGTTGTACAGCAATGGACTGATCGGTGTGCACGCACTGGCCATTGAATCTGTTGTGAGCGGGTACGCGTTGTACAGCAATGGACCGATCGGTGTGCCCGGCCGGCCCATTGCATCTGTTGTGAGCGGGTACGCGTTGTACAGCAATGGACCGATCGGTGTGCCCGGCCGGCCCATTGCATCTGTTGTGAGCGGGTATGCGTTGTACAGCAATGGACCGATCGGTGTGCCCGGCCGGCCCATTGCATCTGTTGTGTGCGGGTAGGCGTTGTACAGCAATGGACCGATCGGTTTGCCCGGCCGGCCCATTGCATCTGTTGTGAGCGGGTATGCGTTGTACAGCAATGGACCGATCGGTGTGCCCGGCCGGCCCATTGCATCTGTTGTGTGCGGGTAGGCGTTGTACCCGGAATACGCGTTGTACAGCAATGGACCGATCGGTGTGCACGCACTGGCTATTGAATCTGTTGTGTCGCGGGTGCAGCGTTGTACCCGGAATACGCGTTGTACAGCAATGGACCGATCGGTGTGCCCGGCCGGCCCATTGCATCTGTTGTGAGCGGGTATGCGTTGTACAGCAATGGACCGATCGGTGTGCCCGGCCGGCCCATTGCATCTGTTGTGTGCGGGTAGGCGTTGTACAGCAATGGACCGATCGGTGTGCCCGGCCGGCCCATTGCATCTGTTGTGAGCGGGTATGCGTTGTACAGCAATGTACCGATCGGTGTGCCCATTGCATCTGTTGTGTGCGGGTAGGCGTTGTACCCGGAATACGCGTTGTACAGCAATGGACCGATCGGTGTGCACGCACTGGCTATTGAATCTGTTGTGTGCGGGTACGCGTTGTACCCGGAATACGCGTTGTACAGCAATGGACCGATCGGTGTGCACGCACTGGTCATTGAATCTGTTGTGTGCGGGTACGCGTTGTACAGCAATGGACCGATCGGTGTGCCCGGCCGGCCCATTGCATCTGTTGTGAGCGGGTACGCGTTGTACAGCAATGGACCGATTGGTGTGCCTGGCCGGCCCATTGCATCTGTTGTGAGCGGGTACGCGTTGTATCCCGAAATACGCGTTGTACAGCAATGGACCAATCGGTGCGCACGCATTGGCTATGGCCTGGCATGGCAACGGACGCGTTTTCGAAAGTTTAACGAGTCTGATGCTGTGATTTCAGTTGGCCACCCACAACAATGTTGCAAATGCATGGGTGTCATGAAGTTGAACTTTTGAAGGATGCTGTGGGCGTGTGTAAGTGGTGCAATTCCATGGATTGGCCAGATTCAGAAGATGCAAACGACTTGGACCTATCACTTTGGACACATGGGACGGTATCTGCCTCAGCAGCACACATATAATGCTGGCTGTTCCCCTGAGAGCTCACTTGCCTGCACTACATGCTCCAGGACGACATCTGCCACCACCACTGCTGCTGTCTCTGCATCCTCTGGATCCTGCAATGGAACGTACTGTGGAGAGAGCCCCAGCCTTCAGCCTTGAGGAGAACCAGGCCCTGCTGGACAGCCTCCTTCCACAGTACAGCAAGCTGTATGGGAAACCAGGGGAGCAGGTGAGTGTGCTGTCCACTGCCTTACAAATGTGCATGTTGTCTGACTAGCCAGACTTACAGTCTGCACGCCACTGGCTAGCAGGCTCACTGAGTAGTTCTCACCCCCCATAGTGTGTAGTTACATGCACTGAACAGGTATAGTGCAGTAACAGTGCATTTAAACAAGGTTTGACTTCCCAGGCAATGATACCATGTAGTAACTGCTGGCAAACTGTTCATAGCCATCCTTGCACTGCCCGTGTACAACATGTGCCCCTGTGATTGAGACATGTATATCCAAATGTGTGATGCACGGATTTATTGCATGTGTAGTAATGGCCTTTACACTTTGTCATCCTCACAGGTTGATGCCCACCAGAAGCAGGAAATATGGCTGGACATCGCCAGGGCAGTAAGGTCTGTGGGGGTCTACAAGAGCCAGATCCGCAACTGCCAGAAGAGGTGGCAGGACCTTCGGGGCTGGACCCGGAGGATCGCAAGGGTCCAGCTGAAGCTGTCGCCTCCTCGCAGGAGGGGCAGACACCAGACCCTGACCCCCCACATGCTCGGATCCTGGCGGTGGTCTTCCCTGATCTGGTTGGGCAGCTGAAGGGCAGACAGCAGCAAGGAGGGGGTGAGTCCATGACTGCACTGTGAGCTTTGTCTGACATGCTATGTGCCCTCTTCTGGCCTGGTTAAACTTCAACAGTACATCAGTTATGTGGTCCAGGACCCATGTCCCTCAATTGTGCACTGCCCACTCCTCATCTGATACCCAGGTGTGGCCCTTACAGTCAGGAAATTGTGTCACTTGGGTACTGTGTCCTTGCATATTGCTTAGCTCAAGGTGGGGGACAGCATTTGTACCCGTAACTCTGTGGTGGGCTTCATGGGTGGGTCCATTGCTTACACAATGCCTGGGTTCTGACATGTAATCTGCGTGTTACTTTGATATGTGGTCCAATTGCTGATCTGATTCACCACATGTGCCTGGGGTATTTGGCACACACCCATGCTGCGGTTGTGAACAATGTTTGGGCCTCAGGAGTATGTATATCAAGTGTGTCACACATGCTTAGCCACCTGCCTACTGTCCAGGGCTCATCCCTCTTTCACGTGGAGCAGGACAGTCATGCCTACTCCAGGCCATACAATACACTCTGTACTCCCACTCCCGTGTATCAGCTGACACGTTGTGCTCAGTGAAATGTTCCCTCAGGTGTCTGCCTCTGTGTCATTGTGCTGTGGCTTTGTTGTCAGGACTACTGGGGTGTTTATCGGTTAGGGCTCAGCATGCCACTGGAGATGTGACCATAGGAGACGATACTTTTGTGACATATAGGTGTTTGATCACTTGACCGTGCATACTGGGGTATGCGACTGTGAAGTTCAGGCAGCTGTTTCCCATTCACAGCAGATTGTGAGGTGCTCATGTTCCGAGGGTTGTGTTTCATGTCTCCCATATGTCCAATTGGTATGACGTGGACAAATGAGAGTTCAGATGATGTGGTTTGTGGGGGATGGACATGTGCACTTGTCAGCTACTGGACTTGCATTCCCCATGACCTAGGATTGTGACACAGTGCAGACTGTTGTTGTCTGGCTGCCCTGCCCATGTGACTGGAGACAGTGATGTATGACTTTGCAGGCATGCCTGTGCCATGGCGTTAAACTTCCTAAGAGTGATCCTGCAGGGGAGTGACATGTGCTACATGCACCCCATTGTGGCATTGACTATCAGGACATGGGTGCATCATGGTGTCTGGTGCTGGTATGCATCACATGCATTTCAAAATAGACTCTGGCCATCCCTTTATCCGGACACCTGTACTGACTCAGTGGCAAGAGTTGTGATGTGTGCATGTTCACATACTTCACCGTGTTCTCTGCACTGTCCAACTACTGTGTAGGTGGTGCATGTGTCCACACTGGTGTATTGCCATCCGACAGACACCAGACCAATGGGTGCAAGGCCAGGAGGGATGTGAGTGCCATGGTTGACCATCAGACTGACAATTGGCTTCTCCTACTCTGTTTGGGCACTTTTGGCAATGTTCAACTAAGGATGCCAGGGCTTGCTCTGTAATGTGCTGTACTTACTGTGGTTTTGTGCGGTCAGTGCAGGTGACTGATCTCTGTCTGTTTTCGTAATTGTTTGCAGATACATCCACGGCCACAGGAGGGGACAGCTCCACGGACCAGGAGGAGCCACTGAGCCAGACTGGGTCAGCAGCCGATGAGTGGTCGGAGGGACCCAGTGGCACGGAGGGTGAGGGGAGCCACACCGAGGAGTCCTCAGCACCATCCACCTCAGCTGAGGACCACAGCAGCTCGGAGGATGACTCCCTTGTGGAGGCGGGTGTCAGCAGCCACCACACCCCAGCTACTATTGCTGTCCCCGCCACCACCACCACCACCACCACCACCACCGCCCTCCCATCGGCTCCCATTCCAGAGGTCCGTGGAGGCTCCCGTGTTCGGGAGCGTGTCTCTTTCATGCCAGGCACCGCAGCCCCTTCCCCTGTGTCCCCTGCTGCCCTGAGTTAGGAGTCTGTGTACCTACTTCGCCAGCTCCATGTAGGGCAGACAGCAATGCTGAGTGTCCTCCATGCCCACACCACTCTGTTGACTCAGCTGGTGTCGTTTATGGAGGGTATCTCATCGGGCATGTCTGCCCTACAGAGGAGCAATAGGTCCATGGACTCCTCCCTGACGGCAGCAGTGTCCCTCCTCCAACAGTCCCTCACCCCTCCTACCTCTGCCCCATCCATACTTCCTGGCACCCTACCTGTCCCAAGCACATGCACACCTGCACATTCACCCAAACACACAGACACGAGCAGCACAGACACACCCACTACAAAAACAAGACGTGCACGCAGGCATCCTCAGGGGACTGATACCACACCCACAGGGGATGGGGTACATACACACACACAGGCATCCACAGTCACTCCGCAGTACTCCGATACCTCTCCCTCCAAGGCCCCTTCCCTTGCCTCACCTGCAACCCCACCTACACAGCAGCTCTTCCTCTGTGACCTCGGCCTCTTCCCCTCCAATCCAGCTGATCCAGCATACAGGGGGAAGAGGAAGTCCACCCACACAGAGGGGAGTGCCCCTCACCCCCGGACACCCTTCCCCAGGCGCAGACAGAATGAGGCCCCCATCCGCAAGTCCCCCGGACCCGGAAGAGCAAAACCCCGCCGCCACCCTGCAGCTCAACCACCAAGTCTCCTTCCTCCATCCCTCAGGCCCCCACTCCACAGGTGCCCCCACCACACCCTGCCCCAGGTTCCCCCACCCACAGATACACCATCCCCAAAATGATCTGGCCTTCTCCCCCTACCACTTGCTCTTCCAGCACCACACTCCCCGCTGCGCTTGTTTGTGCCACTGGTGTGGAGAGCGTGTCCTCCCCCTCTGTCCTTCCCACCTTACCTGAACCCCATTCTACTCCCCTGGAGATAGGCACTGCAGTGGAGTCCACTACCACCATGTATGACTTGGACACTGCAGTGGGGAACCTGTCCACTCCATCTGCATGGCCCACTGCAGTCGTGCCGGCACCCACACCATCTGACTCAAGCCCCCCAGTTGGGCCGGCACACACCATGTCAGATACCTCCACTGCAGTTGTCAGTGACTCTCCAGCACCCACCACCCCTTCCCTGCCTCCTTCTGGTGAGCCCCTGATCCTGTCCCTGCGGTGCCTGGCCTGCCCCCGTATGCCCCTCCGAGGGGAATGTCCCTGATGTGTAGCTGTGCAGGCATGCAAAGGGTGACATCTGGCACTGTCACCCTGTTTGGACTCTTGTTATGGACTGGCCATTGGCCTTTGTTATATTTCTGGACTTTCACTTCTTCACACACAAATGCTGAATAAAGCTACTTTCTGTTCTCTAGTGGTTTTGCTTCTGATGTACATGATGTTGATGATGCTAACCGTGCCCTTGCTGCACTGATGGTGATTCTTGATATCAGGGAAATGAAGTGTTACTGTGCAGGACCCCATGTGGTCCAGGGGAATGTGTCCTATCCTGGTGTGTATCCATGTCATCCTTTGCAGCAATATGAGGGTGTCATGTTTTCAATATTTGGCAATGGGATTTCCTACTTTTATTTGCAATATCACATCTGTGGCTTACACCCCTGCACATCTGTTGTGATTGCCATTGTTCAATTTGTCTATTTCCCTGACCGTGTGACCATCTCCACTGGACATGCAAGTTTGGGCATCAATGGGGAAGGACTCATCTGTGTGATCAGTGCAACTTGCTATACATGTGTGTTGGATCTGTGCAGATGGTGTCGGTGACACTCCCATGACCAGGCTGATGTGACGAGAGCCTTCATTTTGTGCTAATTGTTGACTGAGTGACCAAGTGTACTGCTGATATGATAGAGCCCTGCAGAGACAACGTATGGCACAGCTTTCCTTACACAGGAGTGGAGTGCCCTCATGGCAGTGTGTAATTCCGTGACATTGCCTGAGCCCAAGGTGTGTGTTGTGTGAGCATGTCTGTGTGTGGTCACTTCCGTTTTGCAACACAGGCTGGGATCCCTAGTGATGTTCCTGTTTGTGATGCTTGCTGAGTTGACCTATGTACCACCCAAATCTTCGCACTGGGTTCTCTGGGATGTGGGTGCATGGCACATTACTGGTCATCAGGGTGTCATCCATAGGTGTGTTTGCTGTCAGGGCTGAGTTTGTGGGCAAACGCAGATCAGACACAGTCAGGATTCCCCTTGGCACTTGTTGGTTACACAAGTCATGTAATTTACAGTTTGTGTTAGCTTTCAGTGATTGTGACACGTTGTGTGTGTGACTGCTGCCACTCCTCTGGGTCAGAGCTGCAATGTTGGAAGTTGTCTATGTGTGTTCTTTGTGGGTGACCTTGACTTCTTCATTGGTGTGTGACTGTGTCCGGGATCACATTGATTGTGGTGGATTTCACGTCATGCCCATGTACAGCGTACTGTGCAGTGTGTCAGACATTCACAAGTCTTGTTGACTGGCCAGGTGTGATGGGTTTCTGCACCTTAGTTCCCACAACCACCCCTGGGATTGTCATGGGTGCATGTGCAATGTCACCAGTCCATGTGAGCTTCACTGCTGCACATTGGTGGAGATCAAGGTGTGTGGTGTTGAGTGTGTGCAAATGAGAGTTTTTGCACGGCTAGACCCCTACCTCCATGTTGGCCTTGGCTGACAGGCCGTGCTGATTGATTTGTGCTTGTGTAGGTGTGATGGTAGTTTGTTGCTCAGGACACATGACTGTGGTTCACAGTGTGAACGACATCTAGCTTTGTCATCACAGTGGGATTATCATGCAGGCCACGGTCAACACGATGTGGGGACCCTGGGGGTAGTGCTGTGGTGGGTCTGTCTCTTGCTGTGTTATTTGCTGTTCCGACAAGCTTGTGTGACATGTGTAATTTGGGCTCCCTCTCATCTAACAATGCCTGTTTGCCCACATAGGGGAATCCGATCCATGAGTTACTTTTGTGTGGCACTGTATACACATCTGTGTAATTGTGATTCAGGCCTCCTCATGTGTTGTGTGGTTGCCTGGGGACACTGGCACACCCCCCATCACCTGTTGTGTTTGATCTGCAGTGTGAGGCTGCCTGTTTGTGTTTTTGCATCTGCACCACTGCATTGGCATATCTTTAGTGTGCCATTGGCTGTATGTTGTTTGTTGGCTTTCCCCTGCTGTCCCTGGGACTCCTAGGTCATCAGTCAGCACAATGATCATGGTTTGTATGTCCCTTTGCTGCCATGGTATGGTATTTGTTCACCTGACATCTACAGTCTCCAAAGGATATCTACATTTGTGTGCGCATTGGTGCAGATATGTGGGGCTGCATTATGATGGTCACTTCTGTCATTGTGTTATTGAGGAATGTTGCCAATGTCAGCCACCATGGGTGATGTTTGTCTGCACATGGCCAAATGTATATCTTATTGGCACTGCACTGTTTGCCTCACCCAATGTATGTTGCTATGGGACACAAGCACTACTTTGCCACTGATGTATTTGTTGTTCTGTGACCAGGGATCATCCATGCTGTTTGGCAGTTGCAGCTTTTTCCATGACAACACTTACCTTTTGGTCACTGTGATGATGGGGGTTTAGACCCCATTGCCACAGTGTTCAAAATGTGCTTCAGCTATGGACCCCACACTTACCTTTTGGTCACTGTGATGATGGGGGTTTAGTCCCCATTGCCACAGTGTTCAAAATGTGCTTCAGCTATGGACCCCACACTTACATTTTGGTCACTGTGATGATGGGGGTTTAGACCCCATTGCCACAGTGTTCAAACTGTGCTTCAGCTATGGACCCCACACTTACCTTTTGGTCACTGTGATGATGGGGGTTTAGACCCCATTGCCACAGTGTTCAAAATGTGCTTCAGCTATGGACCCCACACTTACCTTTTGGTCACTGTGATGATGGGGGTTTAGACCCCATTGCCACAGTGTTCAAAATGTGCTTCAGCTATGGACCCCACACTTACCTTTTGGTCACTGTGGTGATGGGGGTTTAGACCCCATTGCCACAGTGTTCAAAATGTGCTTCAGCTATGGACCCCACACTTACCTTTTGGTCACTGTGATGATGGGGTGTTAATCCCCATTGGCACAGTGGTCATGGTCTGCTTGCATTGTGGAGCCCACACACATTTATGTGTGACACATGTGATAGGGGGTCACATTGTATGCTCAATGACATGTTCAGTGTTGTGGGCATTTGACACAGACTGCACACGCTTGTCATGGTGTTGGTGGGATGTATTTTCAGACATTTCTTATGTTGGAGTATGCTGGTTGTGTCATGCATTTCCCTTCCTATGTTTAGGGGGGTGAGGGTGGTAGGCATTCATCCCCCTATGAGTGGGGATGGTGGTAGTGGTAGGCATCCAGGCCCCCCTGAGTAGGGGTGGTGGTAGTGGTAGGCATCCATCCCCCTATTAGTGGGGTTGGTAGTAGTGACAGGCATCCAGCCCCCCCTGAGTAGGGGTGGTGGTGCTGGTAGGTATCCAGGCCCCCCTGAGTAGGGGTGGTGGTAGTGACAGGCATCCAGCCTCCCCTGAGTAGGGGTTGTGGTAGTGGTAGGCATCCATCCCCCTATGAGTGGGGTTGGTAGTAGTGACAGGCATCCAGCCCCCCTTGAGTTGGGGTGGTGGTAGTAGTAGGCATCCAGGCCCCCTGAGTAGGGGTGGTGGTAGTGGTAGGCATCCAGCCCCCCCTGAGTAGGGGTGGTGGTAGTGGTAGGCATCCATCCCCCTATTAGTTGGGATGGTAGTAGTGACAGGCATCCAGGCCCCCCTGAGTAGGGGTGGTGGTAGTGGTAGGCATCCAGGCCCCCCTGAGTAGGGGTGGTGGTGGTAGGCATCCAGGCCCCCCTGAGTAGGGGTGGTGGTAGTGGTAGGCAACCAGCCCCCCATGAGTAGGGGTGGTGTTAGTGGCAGGCATCCATCCCCCTAAGGGTGGGGATGGTAGTAGTGACAGGCATCCAGGCCCCCCTGAGTAGGGGTGGTGGTAGTGGTAGGCATCCAGGCCCTCCTGAGTAGGGGTGGTGGTAGTGGTAGGCATCCATCCCCCTAAGGGTGGGGATGGTAGTAGTGACAGGCATCCAGGCCCCCCTGAGTAGGGGTGGTGGTAGTGGCAGGCATCCATCCCCCTAAGGGTGGGGATGGTAGTAGTGACAGGCATCCAGGCCCCCCCTGAGTAGGGGTGGTGGTGGTGGCAGGCATCCAGCCCGCCTGAGTAGGGGTGGTGGTAGTAGTAGGCATCCATCCCCCTAAGGGTGGGGATGGTAGTAGTGACAGGCATCCAGCCCCCCCTGAGTGGGGATGGTAGTAGTGACAGGCATCCAGCCCCCCCTGAGTGGGGTGGTGGTAGTGGCAGGCATCCAGCCCCCTATGGGTGTGTATGGCATTGGTGATGGCCATCCCACCCCTATGGTTCTGATGTTGCTAGTGTACGTCATTTGTGCATCCCTATGTGTGTGTGACATATTTCGGGTACGTGTCGTTTGTTTGTATTGTTGGTGTTTGACTTACCATCTGCGCCGTACGTGTCCGTGCCGGTCCCGGTCCCGGTAATAGATGTAGAGTATAGGTAGGACCTGCGCAATGGGATTCATGCTTGGATCGTCTCGTTCGGGTTTCTCGTGTCTTCGACTCGTACTCGTAGCAGGCTTGTTCGTCTCGTAGCCGTGGATCGACTTGTGGCGCGAAACGGAGCTTATGTACGGCTCGCCCGGATGCTCAAACGTCCCGGACGTAGCGACGGGTTCGGCGCATACGGAGTGCGCATCGTACTCGTCCGGCCGGAAGGTGCTGTGTATTTGCTTCCGTACGACTCGATTCGGCGTTTACGGATCCGGCTCGGGCGGGGAACAGGAGCTGAATTGGGTAAGTACGGCTCGCTCGGAAACTGGGTTGTTATACGCATCGTACTTGTTCGTCCGGACGAATGTTCGAATCGGTCGGAAAACACGCATTCGGCTGGTTTTTTTTCCGGACGAATACTGTTAGGTGCGCTTCCGGCCGGGATCGGAATCGACCCCTAAGGGGTCGAATCCGATTCGGGCCGGAAAAAATACTGACTGACTCAGAACGGGATCATAGTCCGACCGACACGTACCGGCGTTGCCCGACCTGGGAAGTACGATGAAATGCATGTGAATCACGACCGACTCGTACGGAACTCAAGGCGAACGACCGACCCGGACGGAAACAAGCTATCCGGCCGGGAAATCACGCGAATCGAAGCGACCGACACGCACCAGGAATAAACCCGAACGAAACGTACCCGCAAACTCCGAACCGCGCATTACGATGCAATGGGTGCAAAAGGAGACCGATTCGCATGGAGCCCAAGCCGTACGACCGACACACATACAAAACCCAGCCGAACAAACACAATACACCGCGACCGACGCGTACGCCGCATATGAAACTGAGCTGAAACACAGCGGGAACGACTCGGAGAGGCGCGCACAAGATAACTGCAACGTCCTACTCGGTCAGAAGAACGACTCCTACATGCACAATAATCACAAATGAAAAAATACAAAAAAAGAGGGCCAAACAAGCAATGACAAAGCCAATAAATACAGGGGGGGGAAAAAAATGGAACAAGAACACACCCCAACTCCACCTACATAAAGGCCACAAATCCCTACCATGATCCTTTGCAAATTCCACTGACCTGCCAGCACAGAACACCAGCAGACAGCAGACACACACACAGCTCATCCAACACAAAAGCCACACACCATTAGCACCTCAACAAATAGCACCCTCACACACACACACAGCAAAACCTACACACACACACCCTCACCTGCACACACACACACATCAATCACCACCACCACCCATCACCATGCCCCTAAAGAAGAATCCAAAGTTCCTAGATAGTGAATTGGAAGTCATGGTAGACGAGATACTGAGGGTAGAGCCACAGTTGTTTGGCACATTGGTCCAACAGACCCCCATGGCACAGAAAACCAAGATGTGGGCGAGGATTGTTGACAGGGTGAATGCACAATCACCATGTTTGCGCACAAAGGAAGACATCCAGAACAGGTGGTATGATGTGCGCAGGAGGGTCAGGGACCTACTGAAGAAGGATTACCTCCTGAGCCAGCACACCGGCAGTGGCCCTCCTGCCAAACCAGTATACCTCAGGCCCTGGGAGGAGAAGGTGCGGGCCATCCTACCACCAGTGAGCGTATATGGACTAACAAACATCCCAGAGCCTGGTGAGTACACAACTAATATACACAATATTGTGTGCCAATACACACACATCACTGTCAAGGGGACAGTCAAACCATGCACCCCTAGCAAATCAACAGCAACCAAAAGATAATCATCCCAAGAAGTGTATGTCAGTCAGATAAACACAATACATGCCATGTCATAGTGATATGTAACTGTGTCATGACATGTACAAACCCAATACCAAATAGAGCTAGGCAGTGGCACAAATCTAACTAACAAACACTGTCAGATATTTAGCCACCACTAGAACACCACCTCACAGGGAAGCTCACAGAAAGGAAGGAATCCTGTGTATGCTGGTGAAGTCAGTGTAGCCAAGAGCATGATGGGACTCGTAGTAACAGATAATGGGCAGCCTCACATTCGGACCATCAACACCACTCTGAACCATGCTCACAACACAGGGAGTGGAAAAGGACTGACAATATGGCTGACACTGGGTACTGCTGTGGGGAGCACAAGGCCCTGCTGGGAACTGGGCACCAACAAGCAACATGACCACACTGTCAGCCATCTTGCCATTGCTGTCACACTCACACACAGTGAAGTCCACTCAAAAGGAAGGAAGTATGGGCATGCTGGGAAGGGGGGTGTAGGCAATAGCATGATGGGAGTTGGAGTCACAGATATTGCTCACCCACACAATTGGCCCATCAACACCACTCTGAACCATGCTCACATCACAGGGAGTGGTTAAGGACTGACAAGATGTCTGACACTGGGTACTGCTGTGGGGAGCACAAGGCCCTGCTGGGAACTGTGCACCAACAAACAGCAGAACACCACTGCCTGACATCCTGAAAGCCAACTGTGAGAAGTTGGCCTGGCATATGCTGTCCACTAATTATAGTGGGCACCTTGCACCAGTCCAAACAACCCCTTATTGGAGATAGGTTAAAGACAACCTTATTGAAAGCTATCCTAGTGGTAGCTATGGAGAGCAGCCTTCAGGCTAAGTCTTGAAGGAATGTAAAGCAGCTTGTTTTACCAGTCTATAATCTCTTGAGTGAACAAATGAAAGAGCACCACACCAGGTATATATTCAAAATATATGTATTTATTGCTAAACACACCCCTCTAGTCTCTTTATGAGGCTAGAGTTCGAAGTACACAAGTTATAAGTTATTTAAACACAGTAATAGCACAAATACACGTTTGGGCCCTAGGGGCGTACCAAACCATATACCAATAAAGTGGTATAAGAACCACGACTGAACTAGACACTAGGCCTAGAGCCTCTAGAAGTGCTTGGACCACAAGGAACCACCCAAGGTAGTGACACAGGGGACCCACGGGGACGCGTGCAGTGTAAATACACAACCGCGATACGCCGTTAACTTCTATGGAGAAAGTCGCGATCAGGAAATTAAAGAAAAGGGACACTTAAAGGAGGACTTGGAGCAAACCCTTTGAGAACTAGGTCGTTCTAGAGGCTCTACCCATGGGAGCACCGGAGTACTCGTGTTACCTCACCCAGGGAAGCCGGGTGCATAGGTGCCTTTCGGGGTCGGGTTTCGTCGTCGATTTGAATGGCGATCTGCTGCAAAGTGCTGCTGGCGACCAAGTGGAAAGTGTCCGGGTGGATCCAAGAGTGGATCGGAGATCTGAAGAACCTGAAAGCAGAGGGGACAGAGTCTGGGTCACTAGCCAGTGACCAGGAAGGCAATGGACAGATGCCCACCGATGTCGAGTGCTTCAGGTGCGTTGACAGTCGTCTTGACTCTTCAGCCACGAGGTCCAGGAGGCGTTGTCGGCAACCAGGAGCAGGATTCTGGCTGGTACACGATGTCTGTCGAGTGCTGAGGTGTCGGCGACCGAATTGGACCCAACAAGCCTTGGCAACGGCAAGTCTTGATGAAAGTGAAGATCGTCGATGATGCAGACCAGCAAGGACTGAGGAACTCACCCAGCAAGGGTAAGTGAGGACAGGCCTGGAGCAACCAGGGTGCTCAAGAAGAAAAGGATTGGCCTTTGTGAAGGGCTACTAGCCAACGGGCTAGCGACTGCAAAGGAGCCTCGAGACGTCGCACGTGGATCTGGCTCACAGGACACTCGTGGAGTGGAGGCCAGTGATCTTTCGTGCAGTTGGTGCTGGAGGCTAGGGCTACTCGGAGCCCAAAGCATGACTTCATGGGAGACCCAGAAGAGGATGCACTAGCAAATGCGTGCGGTGTCCAGGGGTCACGGTTCCATGTTACCCACGACAGCTACGGGCCTCAGCTTTGCTGGGGACTCGGGGCAGCCTCGGGGAAGTCTGGAAATCTACCTCTGGTGATGCAAAGACTTCGGCGTCCGACGGGAGCTTAGGCAATGCAGACCGGACAATTGCTTCTTTGGTGCCTGCCAAGCAGGGGAGTCACTCCTTGACCCCAAGGGAGATTCTTCTGTCCTCTAGTCTTTAGTAGAGCGTCGAAGGTCCAGGATTCTGTTTCAGAGTTTCGTCCAGGGATAATCTAAAGTCCTAAGGACTGGGTTCCTATACTTATACTAAGTTTAGGGGTTGGACTACTCTGTGGCCCCACCTATGGGTGGGTCAGGGCAGAGGGGTGGCTACACCCTTTCCCTTTGTCCAGTTCACGCCAAAGCAGGGGCTGCAAGCCCCTGATCCGGTTTGAACTGGGGTATGCACTAGGGACACCAAGTGTGCCCCCAGTGCAGGACTTCAAAGCACCCGAAAGTGCTCCCGCCCAGCCCCAATACACATTATCCTGTCTGGGGAGGTGGTCACACCTCCCTGGGACAGGAAACCTATTGTCCAGGCCTCCCCTGCCGGAGTTTCGGTCAGCAGCAGGAGGCCAGACTTGTGTCTGTGGCAGCAGCATCCATTTTGTGATGCCAGGGCTTTAGAAAGAAGTTACCGGCCAGGCCAGGGTTAACATGTCTCTCCCTCTAGAAGGGTGGAATGCTACCCCCGCTGCCAGAATTGGCGGGGGGTAGTATTCAAAGATGTTTGACACCAAACACGACATGTTTCGGTGCAGCCATTCCAAAGTTAGCATTTAACGCGAGGTTATAATGCGCTTAAGAGTATATGGTCAGGCTGCACTACAAACAGCATCAGAAAAGGGTCTCCGAACGCTGCAGAGGGGCCCTGCTCATGCAGGGGCACCCTCTCACATAGGAACCACGCACTCTGCCTTCAGGATTGATAAGGCCTGCCATAGGAGTGACTTATAGGTTTATATGTGTGTATGTATATAGTGATATAGGTAACCTATATCACAGTAAGGGGTGCATGCACCACCTTACCCAGGCTGCAGTAGCAGACCTGTGGTGTCAGTTTGGATGGCCTTCCAGGGGTGGCATAATACATGCTGCAGCCCCTGGTAGGCCTCTGAGGTACCTATGCCCTTGGTACATAGTATACCATATACTAGGGACTTATAAGGGCACTCCAGATTCCAATCAGAGATGTGCCTAAGGCACATGGAAACCTTTTACAGAGAAAGCAGATAGACTGGGGCCCTGAATAGCAGGATCCCAGTCCAACTAAGTCATAAACCAGCAAAACACCATAAAAAAAGTGGGGGCAACCATATTGTCAGATTCCACCTTCCTACATAACCCCCCAAACGAAAGGAGATAAGGCTAACCTTGGCCAGTTGAGCCTTCATTGACTAAGTGGCCATATAAGGAAGCACCTGCACTAGCATGGTTGCCCCCTGTCTTATGGTCCACTAAGCAATCCCTCACCCTAAGGGTATGAGAGGGTCTCCACCATGGGGAATCACTACCTGTGGTGTGCTTAGGTAAAGTACAAGGCTGGTGAGGTGTCTGAGTAGGGAAGTGAGGCCCTAGGAATGTTGGTCTCAGCTTCCTCAGATCACTGGTCACCATGTATGCCTGTCTTTCCATGACTGAGTTGCACTTTGCTCTAAGGGTCAACCTTTGGCTGCCTACAGCTGGGGGTTGGGTCCCTTTGGATGGACTACTGGAGGGACATGGCAGGTTTGGAACCTTCTGGTCCCAGGTTTGCCCTTGCCTACCAGAGTCCTTCTGGGGGAGGTCCCTACATAAAGGTATGGGGGATCCCTCAGTGTGTAGAGGAATTTTCACCTGGCTAGGGCTACTAGACTGGGTGCCCCTAATCTGCTGATGGGGGGTTCCTCTGGACAGGGGGCCCTGGGGGTCCACTGACCTCCCTGACCTCTGCAGCCCTGGGCTGGCTGAGGCAGGGTAGAGAGGGGCAGGTTACCGGCTCCAGACTGGGCACCACCTTGGAAGGGTCCTCTGCCATCAGGGGTGTGGCCAGGCCAGGCCTGACTACCTCTGGGGCAGTTCCTTCACTAGGGGTAGGGTCAGTTCCCTGAGGAGGCTGACCCTTACCTACTGTCTGGAGGGAAGAAGACTTTTCTTCAACCCTTGTGCTCTCTTTTGGGGGAGAGTGGGCCATTCTTCCAGGCTCCATCTCTCCAAAATCTTGGGCTGGGGCTGTGGCCATCACAGCCCCACTAACCTTACAGGGACGCCCAGCATCCTGAGATGGGTTTGGTGTTTAACTTCAGCCCAGGCTGAAATTTCCAGATCATTGCCCATCAGGCAATCTACAGGTAGGGTTGGGGACACTGCCACTCTTTTTGGGCCTGTGACCCCCTCCCAGCTGAGATTGACTATGGCCATGGGGTGATCTGTTCTGACACCATCAATGTTGGTCACCTGGTATTTAAACTCAGGTAAAAGCTGGTGAGGGGGACTAGTTTCCCTGCCACCATGGTGACACTAGCCCCTGTGTCCCTAAATGCCACAGCTTTCTGACCATTAATTATTGGCTCCAATCTGTACCTGCCCAATGCTGTGGGAGCCATGGTAAAGGTGGCAAATCCTATACCACCATCAGAGTCAGAGGAGTCTGTTGAGGGGTCCCTGTCTAAACTAGGGCCCACCTCTGTTCCTCTTGCAAAAGCACCTAACTTTTTGGGTGCACTACTCCCAACTGGAGGATTACTACTGGTAGTACCAGGAGGGGTGGTAGTAGTTGTGGGAGGAACATTTTCTTTATTGCCAATGCTGGGGCAACTGGGATCAGTTTTCCAGTGCCCAGGCTTTTACAGACATGGCAATATGGTTTCTTTTCAGGAGAAGAAGGAGTTTGGGACCCACCCCCAGAAGAGGAATTTTGGGGCCCTGTAGGGGATTTATCTTTAGATTTATCCCCACCTTTCTCTTGGGACTTAGTAGAATCTTTCTTCTGGTCACCACCCTGATTTTTAGTTTTTACTCTGGTTCTGACCCATTTGTCTGCCTTCTTTCCCAATTCTTGGGGAGAGGTCAGATCAGAGTCCACCTGATACTGGTGCAAAAGCTGTTTTTGACAATTATTAAGGATCTGCTCCCTCATAATCAAATTGTACAATCCTAAAAAGTCCTGCACTTTGTTGCCATGTATCCAACCTTCCAGAGCCTTAGTAGCACAATCTACAAAATCAACCCAGTCTTGAGTCTGAGCTTTTTGGGTGTCTCTGAACTTCAACCTATACTGTTCAGTGGTTAGGCCAAACCCATCTATCAGAGCACTCTTCAAGACTGTGTAATTGTCAGCATCCTCTTCTCTTCCCCACGCACACAAGGCCCTCCACGACCTGGGCCCAAAGTACCTCAACGACCGCATGTCCTTCTACACGCCCACACGCCAGCTACGATCAACCAGCCACGCCCTCGCCACCGTACCACGCATCCGCAGAACCACCGCCGGAGGAAGATCCTTCTCCTACCTGGCGGCCAAGACCTGGAACTCCCTCCCCACTCACCTTCGGCGAACCCAGGACCATCTCGCCTTCAGGAAGCAGCTCAAGACCTGGCTGTTCGAGCAGTAACTTACCCCCTCCCCCAGCGCCTTGAGACCCTCCCGGGTGAGTAGCGCGCTCTATAAATGCCGTGATTGATTGACAGTGAGGAGCTTGTCTCTACCTTTGTCTGCAAAGGAGAGCCACACGATTGCTGCCCACTGCTTCTGGGGGACCCTCTGAACTTTACAGGCCCTCTCCAGTGCAGTTATCCATTTGTAGATGTCATCCCCACTCTGGTAGGGAGGGACAATCTTGTTTAGGTTTCTATGGTCATAATACCTTTCCCTATCTCTAGGGACATGGCTGCCACCATGGGACTCTAGTCCCAACTTTCTTCTCTCTTTGAAGAGATCTAGGGACTCCCTGTCTATAGCCAGTTGCTGTTTTCTGAGTTCAAGCTGAGCTTCCTCATATTGAACCAGCCTCTTTCTCCTCTCATGAGAGGATTCCCTCCTATGAGATGAGACAGAGGTCCCTATGGAGGTGCCAGAGTGGTTAGACTCCTGAGAAGGAGATCTAGACTTTCTGGGCACACTCATAATCCTTCCTGGGGGGACAAAGTGGGGATCATCCTGATCTTCCTCTTCATCGTCCACAGGAGGGATTGGGTTATCCAGGTCAGGGTCATTGTCACCCTCCTGGCCAGTTTCAGAGGGGGCTGGGGGTATTTCTACCCCTGGTCCCATCCTCATCTTCTGCCCCACCCTCAGCTCCTACCCCTTCAGTCCCCAAGGGCTTACTGAGATCATAAGCTTCCAACATCTCTCTAAGATGTTGGGTGGTGGGACTTTGTCCTGTCTTCAATTTCCTCAAGTTACATAATGCTCTCAATTCCAAGAATACGAGTGTATCATACTTGGAGGGGAGAAGCCCATGGGCTTCTGGCAAGGACTCACTGGGTCCTGGCTTTGAAGACATCACTAGTGAGGTGTGGTGTATGCACTACCTACTCTAGTGTGGCCTACTAAACTCTCTTGAGTTGTAGAAAGGGTGTGCTATCCCTTAACACACAACTCTAAGTTCAGCAGAACTTACTGTATTCTAAGCTTAAATTATATGTACCTTAGGTACCTTTAGTGGTTTTCAGTTGATCAATTCAATTGAGATTATCTGGTAAAACAATAGCAAGCTGGAATCCCACACGCTGCACACCAATGTGAGAAGTTGGCCTGGCATATGCTGTCCACTAATTATAGTGGGCACCTTGCACCAGTCCAAACAACCCCTTATTGGAGATAGGTTAAAGACAACCTTATTGAAAGCTATCCTAGTGGTAGCTATGGAGAGCAGCCTTCAGGCTAAGTCTTGAAGGAATGTAAAGCAGCTTGTTTTACCAGTCTATAATCTCTTGAGTGACCAAATGAAAGAGCACCACACCAGGTATATATTCAAAATATATGTATTTATTGCTAAACACACCCCTCTAGTCTCTTTATGAGGCTAGAGTTCGAAGTACACAAGTTATAAGTTATTTAAACACAGTATCTATGGAGAAAGTCGCGATCAGGAAATTAAAGAAAAGGGACACTTAAAGGAGGACTTGGAGCAAACCCTTTGAGAACTAGGTCGTTCTAGAGTCTCTACCCACGGGAGCACCGGAGTACTCGTGTTACCTCACCCAGGAAGCCGGGTGCATAGGTGCCTTTCGGGGTCGGGTTTCGTCGTCGATTTGAATGGCAATCTGCTGCAAAGTGCTGCTGGCGACCAAGTGGAAAGTGTCCGGGTGGATCCAAGAGTGTATCGGAGCTCTGAAGAACCTGAAAGCAGAGGGGACAGAGTCTGGGTCACTAGCCAGTGACCAGGAAGGCGATGGACAGATGCCCACCGATGTCGAGTGCTTCAGGTGCGTTGACAGTCATCTTGACTCTTCAGCCACGAGGTCCAGGAGGTGTTGTCGGTGACCAGGAGCAGGATTCTGGCTGGTACACAATGTCTGTCGAGTGCTGAGGCATCGGCGACCGGATTGGACCCAACAAGCCTTGGCAACGGCAAGTCTAGAAGAAAGTGAAGATCGTCGATGATGCAGACCAGCAAGGTCTGAGGAACTCACCCAGCGAGGGTAAGTGAGGGCAGGCCTGGAGCAATCAGGGTGCCCAAGAAGAAAAGGATTGGCCTTCGTTAAGGGCTACTAGCCAACGGGCTAGCGACCGCGAAGGAGCCTCGTGACGCCGCACGTGGAGCTGGCTTACAGGACACTCGTGGAGTGGGGGCCAGTGATCTTCGGTGCAGGTGGTGCTGGAGGCTAGGGCTACTCGGAGCCCAAAGCACGACTTCGTGGAAGACCCAGAAGAGGATGCACTAGCAAATGTGTGCGGTGTCCAGGGGTCATGGTTCCACGTTACCCATGACAGCTACGGGCCTCAGCTTTGCTGGGGACTCAGGGCAGCCTTGGGGAAGTCTGGAAATCCACCTTTGGTGATGCAAAGACTTCGGCGTCCGACGGGAGCTTAGGCGATGCAGACCGGACAATTGCTTCTTTGGTGCCTGCCAAGCAGGGGAGTCACTCCTTGACCCCAAGGGAGATTCTTCTGTCCTCTAGTCTTTAGTAGAGCGTCGAAGGTCCAGGATTCTGTTTCAGAGTTTCGTCCAGGGATAATCTAAAGTCCTAAGGACTGGGTTCCTATACTTATACTAAGTTTAGGGGTTGGACTACTCTGTGGCCCCACCTATGGGTGGGTCAGGGCAGAGGGGTGGCTACACCCCTTTCCCTTTGTCCAGTTTGCGCCAAAGCAGGGGCTGCAAGCCCCTGATCCGGTTTGAACTGGGGTATGCACAGGGACACCAAGTGTGCCCCCAGTGCAGGACTTCAAAGCACCGAAAGTGCTCCCGCCCAGCCCCAATACACATTATCCTGTCTGGGGAGGTGGTCACACCTCCCTGGGACAGGAAACCTATTGTCCAGGCCTCCCCTGCCGGAGTTTCGGTCAGCAGCAGGAGGCCAGACTTGTGTCTGTGGCAGCAGCATCCATTTTGTGATGCCAGGGCTTTAGAAAGAAGTTACCGGCCAGGCCAGGGTTAACATGTCTTTCCCTCTAGAAGGGTGGAATGCTACCCCGCCGCCAGAATTGGCGGGGGGTAGTATTCCAAGATGTTTGACACCAAACACGACATGTTTCGGTGCAGCCATTCCAAAGTTAGCATTTAACGCGAGGTTATAATGCGCTTAAGAGTATATGGTCAGGCTGCACTACAAACAGCATCAGAGAAGGGTCTCCGAATGCTGCAGAGGGGCCCTGCTCATGCAGGGGCACCCTCTCACATAGGAACCACGCACTCTGCCTTCAGGATTGATAAGGCCTGCCATAGGAGTGACTTATAGGTTTATATGTGTGTATGTATATAGTGATATAGGTAACCTATATCACAGTAAGAGTGCATGCACCACCTTACCCAGGCTGCAGTAGCAGACCTGTGGTGTCAGTTTGGATGGCCTTCCAGGGGTGGCATAATACATGCTCCAGCCACTGGTAGGCCTCTGAGGTACCTATGCCCTTGGTACATAGTATACCATATACTAGGGACTTATAAGGGCACTCCAGATTCCATTCAGAGATGTGCCTAAGGCACATGGAAACCTTTTTACAGAGAAATCAGATAGACTGGGGCCCTGAATAGCAGGATCCCAGTCCAACTAAGTCATAAACCAGCAAAACACCATAAAAAAGTGGGGGCAACCATATAGTCAGATTCCACCTTCCTACACCAACTTGCACTCCCTGCAATGCAAGCACGTTGCATGGTGGGATATCTGGCTGGGTGGGAAGGAGGACTGACAGCACTGACCATAGTTACAAGCAGCTCTCCTCACACACCCCCTCAACACAAACTCCACATAACCCACCTGGGAGAATGCAATGCCTCACACACCAAATGAAGATCCCACAAAGAACCACCACCCTGGGTAATGCCTTGTGAAGCACAGGGACACTCTTGGGACTTGTAGCCAAACAAACGCAAGGACAACAATGTCAGCCTTCCTGTCAGCACAGGCACACTACCCCACAGGGAAGCAGAGTCAAAAGGAAGGAAGTACGGGCATGCTGGGAAGGGGGGGTGTAGGCAATAGCATGATGGGAGTTGTAGTCACAGATATTGCTCACCCTCACAATTGGCCCATCAACACCACTCTGAACCATGCTCACATCACAGGGAGTGGATAAGGACTGACAAGATGGCTGACACTGGGTACTGCTGTGGGGAGCACAAGGCCCTGCTGGGAACTGTGCACCAACAAACAACAGGACCACACTGTCAGCCATCTTGCCATTGCTGTCACACTCACACACAGTGAAGTGCACTCAAAAGGAAGGAAGTATGGGCATGCTGGGAAGGGGGGTGTCGGCAATAGCATGATGGGAGTTGTAGTCACAGATATTGCTCACCCACACAATTGGCCCATCTACACCACTCTGAACCATGCTCACATCACAGGGAGTGGATAAGGACTGACAAGATGGCTGACACTGGGTACTGCTGTGGGGAGCACAAGGCCCTGCTGGGAACTGTGCACCAACAAACAGCAGAACACCACTGCCTGACATCCTGAAAGCCAACTTGCACTCCCTGCAATGCAAGCACGTTGCATGGTGGGATATCTGGCTGGGTGGGAAGGAGGACTGACAGCACTGACCATAGTTACAAGCAGCTCTCCTCACACACCCCCTCAACACAAACTCCACATAACCCACCTGGGAGAATGCAATGCCTCACACACCAAATGAAGATCCCACAAAGAACCACCACCCTTGGTAATGCTGTGTGAAGCACAGGGACACTCTTGGGACTTGTAGCCAAACAAACACAAGGACAACACTGTCAGCCTTCCTGTCAGCACAGGCACACTACCCCACAGGGAAGCAGAGTCAAAAGGAAGGAAGTATGGGCATGCTGGGAAGGGAGGTGTAGGCAATAGCATGATGGGAGTTGTAGTCACAGATATTGCTTACCCACACAATTGGCCCATCTACACCACTCTGAACCATGCTCACATCACAGGGAGTGGATAAGGACTGACAAGATGGCTGACACTGGGTACTGCTGTGGGGAGCACAAGGCCCTGCTGGGAACTGTGCAGCAACATACAGCAGAACACCACTGAATGACATCCTGAGAGTCAACCTGAACCCACTGCAAGGGTGGCATGCTTCATGTTGGGATAACTGGGCTAGGTGGAGAAGGATGGCCGGATGTCCACCAAATACAACCAATGCTGGCCATGCACACACCTCAACATTCACATTGAAATGCCCCAGGTATGCAGGACAATGTGCTACACCAATATCAACCTCTTACTGTGACAACTTAGGACAATGCAATGTACATGCCCGCATCCAGAGGTACAGTCACAACTGTCAGGTGTGTGAACCATTGATGCCTGTAGAAACATAACATACAATGTGTGTCTCATCCAAATACAGGTGATGATGATGGGGACACAGCAGCAGGCGAGGAGGAGTCCCTGTCCCAGGCTCCGGGGGACACTGAGCTCACTGGTGTGGAACAGCCTCTGCCCTCCTCGGATGGCGAAGACCTACCTGGCACCTCCGGTGTGAGTCATCATGCAGCACCAGCAGGACCAACATCTGCACCCCCTGCACCCACCCCTCCAACAACTGCCAACACACAGACCACCCCCGCCGACACGGACAGACCAAGGACCACCGATGATAACAGCACAGGGTCCCAGGCCCACCGTGGAGCAACGGACAACAACACCACTAACAACCCCCAAGGGGGCCTTGGGTCACCTGTGCGTGCCACCGCAGGTCCTGCACGTGTCGCCAGGGGTGGTGGGAGGGGTGGTAGACATAGGTCGCTGCTTGCAGAGGGGTCTGGACTGCATGATGACCCACAACTGGCACGCATCGCTGATGCGTACCAGGATAGCACCGGAGAGGTCAGACAGGTAGTGGGGATCCTCAAGGACATACAACAGCAGCAGGCTGCCCATCATGCCCGCTTGGACTCCCACATGTCCCGTGTGGAGACACACATGTCTCGCATGGAGTCCAAGTGGGACACATTGCAAGAACTCACAGCGGTGCATAGGGACATATTGACATGCCTCCGCCAGATTAGCACCAACATGGCCACACCTCCCTGTGTGCCCACAACATCTGGTGCTGCAACAACTGACACCGCCACAGGGAGGGAGGAGGACTCTGGCGGAGACTCCCCTGCACCGCCGCAGCCTGCACGTGAGGGTCCCCCCCAAAGAAGAGGGGTCGTCCGAGGAAGGAAAACTGAGAGGTTGATGGCCACGTACATCCCCCAGGAAGCCAACACCTGTTCCGGAAAATCTCCTTTGTGTGCAAACTTTTCACCCTGTCGAATGCAACACAACTCTCCCACATGACATGGGGAGTTCAAGTTGGACTAATGTATCATATGACTGTGGACTACACTCAGGACATTTCTGCTACCAAGACTTCCAACTCATCTGGGAACTTTGGATCACAATCCCAATGTACAGCACCCACCATCCTGTGCACTATACACACACACATTTCTGTAAATAAAATCACTAGTACACCATACTTGCCTCTGTTGTTATTCAAATGTGGATACTGTTATGGTGATGATGATCTGCTAAATTACACTGTGTATGCTAACTGCTACAGCAAGTACAACACCGTCATGTGAGTCATGGTGACGTGACACATATGAGGGAGACACACCACTAGGGCTACACAACACAGAGACACCAGGGCCATCGGACTCATCGCCTACAGTGATGTTGCCAGGAAATACTGTGGAATGCACAGACACCACACCTATTCAGAGTCTGTGTCAACTAGCCCACAGGTGCAGTAAGCAAATGTCAGTCAGATGTGTGACCACAGACAACGCACATCCCAAAGTGAAGCACAGGTTTATTACACATTTGCAACATGTTGTTTCCACTACAAATGCAAGGTTTACCCACGTGGCAGTGGCCACACAGTCAACAAGTGCAGAAGATATGAAGTCCAGGGGTGTGTGGCACATCACCTGTAGGGAAACTACTGCTGCCACCCTGAAAGCTGAATCATGGTGTCGGGGGATCCAAGTTGACCAAAGTACTCAGTAAGCACCCTGTGAAGGACAGACATGACACACAGTTAAAACCACTGAAGAACAGGACAGAACTGCAATACTCATGCCCAATACATGTCACAAGACAAGTACACAAAACCAAGTTAGCATGTCAAAACTGTTGGGGAGTACATACTACCTGTAAGGACACATTGCTGCACGCATCCAGTCAAGTAGCACATGGCCACACTCAAACAGCACCAGAGCACCACCCACACATATCATGCAAACTCACATCATTCACATTACATCTCCCTGGATACTCACATTCAGCTGAAGAAGTTGGTGATGAGCTGTGTGCGGACATCACCATCATCATCATCATCACTGGCATCGTGGTCCAGGCCAGGATCCTCCACAGGTGGCGGACGTTGGTCATCGTCATCCAGGATGAGAGGCAACTCCTTCCGCACTGCCAGGTTGTGTAGCATGCAGCAGACGATGACAATCTTGCACACCTTTGCTGGGGCATATGGGAGGGCCCCTCCTGTCTTGTCCAGGCAGCGGAAGCGGCTCTTCAGGAGACCAAAGGTCCGCTCAATCACTCTCCTGGTCCGACCATGTGCCTCATTGTAGCGCATCTGGGCTGGTGTCACAGGGTTCCTGAGGGGTGTCAGCAACCACGGCATGTTGGGGTATCCGGAGTCACCTACGGACAGACAAGTGCACATTAGCTGAGTTGGAAAAGTGGGCGGTATACTACAGAGCAGAACACACACAATGGTACAAAGTCAGTACACACCGACAAGCCAGGCACGCTGGTTCTGCATCTGTGCCATCATCCTCGGGATGCGACTACTCCTCATCACGTAGGCATCGTGTGCTGAACCAGGGAAACGGGCACACACATGTGTGATGGTCATATCTGCAAGACATACCACCAGAGCATTGATCGAATGGTAATGTTTCCGGTTCCGGTATGCCTGCTCATGTGCCTGTGGTGGTACCAAAGCCACATGTGTCCCATCAATGGAGCCAATGACATGTGGCATCCTCCCCAGGGCATAGAAGTCACTCTTGACGTCAGTGAGTTGTTGACGTGTAGGGAAATAGATGTACTGGTTCAGGCATCTCAACATTGCCTCCAAAACATCGCGTAGCACACGGCTGAACATAGTCTGTGACATCCCACCGGCAGTCGCCACAGTGTGTTGAAAGGTACCGGTGGCAAAGAAGTGTAGGGCTGCCATTACCTTCACCTTGGGGGTCAGCGCCGTAGGGTACGGCCGGCCAGGTTGCAAATGTGGTGCCAAGCGCACTGCCAAATCCTCAATCAGCTGCCTGGTGAAGCGGTACCGTCGGATGCTGTCACGTTCCACCATCGTTGCCAGGTCAGGGAATGGTCTATGGACAGCTGGAGCCCTGCAGTGCATAGGTTGAGGAAAGAAAGATTGTCAGTCACCCCACATATGTGCCATTCACCATACTCAATTTCACATGATACATCATTACGAGACACAAGTACTTGATGTGTGTGCCGTTCTGTTCGCACATAACTCGCACCTACATGGCCATCATCTGACTACTCAGTACAACATGTGTGGACAACAGGTTCCAGGTTGTGCTATGGGAAACCATTAGGCTGTGTCACAGTACCCATTTACTGCTGTCACGTTCCACACACACACCACAGTGACATGTCTGGACAGATGCGCCACAGGCATCACAGCTCATTGACAGGTAGATTCCCAGTGACCCTGTCTTGCCACATGGACACTGGCATTACATGGCGTATCATGTACACGTCAGAAAAACAAACATGACTCCCACAGGTAGTGGCCCCTGTCGCCTACGCAGGACAGACATGGACGCCAGTGACGCACAACATCAAAGTCCATGCACAAACAACGTTGATGTGGAGACTGTCTCCCATCGTGCACATGGAATCAGAGACATCGGAAACACAACATGCACACAGACTGTGGAGGGACATCACTATTGTGGCAATGGGTCACCCTGTGACGTACATGCCTTCCCCCATGGGACCCAGGGGGTATGTGACATGTCACACACATACACAACCTGGAAATGTGACCATGCCACATGCTCCGAAATGAACTGTTGCACATCACAGTGGTCATGTGCACAACACACAAAGGACCCTGTCCCCATTAACACATGCACAGCCTGGGTGTGGCTGCCCACAAGTGCCACCACAGAAACCACATGTTAACCCCCATACACAGAAAAGGTAATGCAGCCTTACATGCCTTAGGAAACAGTGTGGACTGGGTGTGGTGTTGTAGGTGTGCCCCTGGGTCTCTGGCAGGTATATGTGGCTGGCATATGTTCACCAGTGACAAGCATGGTGACATATGTGACTGACCTGTACAGGTACGCGTTGTACAGCAATGGACCGATCGGTGTGCCCGGCCGGCCCATTGCATCTGTTGTGAGCGGGTACGTGTTGTACAGCAATGGACCGATCGGTGTGCCCGGCCGGCCCATTGCATCTGTTGTGTGCGGGTTCGCGTTGTACCCGGAATACGCGTTGTACAGCAATGGACCGATCGGTGTGCACGCACTGGCCATTGAATCTGTTGTGTGCGGGTACGCGTTGTACCCGGAATACGCGTTGTACAGCAATGGACCGATCGGTGTGCCCGGCCGGCCCATTGCATCTGTTGTGTGCGGGTACGCGTTGTACCCGGAATACGCGTTGTACAGCAATGGACCGATCGGTGTGCACGCACTGGCCATTGAATCTGTTGTGTGCGGGTACGCGTTGTACAGCAATGGACCGATCGGTGTGCCCGGCCGGCCCATTGCATCTGTTGTGAGCGGGTACGCGTTGTACAGCAATGGACCGATCGGTGTGCCCGGCCGGCCCATTGCATCTGTTGTGAGCGGGTACGCGTTGTACAGCAATGGACCGATCGGTGTGCCCGGCCGGCCCATTGCATCTGTTGTGAGCGGGTACGCGTTGTACAGCAATGGATCGATCGGTGTGCCCGGCCGGCCCATTGCATCTGTTGTGTGCGGGTAGGCGTTGAACCCGGAATACGCGTTCTACAGTAATGGACCGATCGGTGTGCACGCACTGGCTATTGAATCTGTTATGTGTGGGTACGCTTTGTACCCGAAATACGCGTTGTACAGCAATGGACCGATCAGTGTGCACGCACTGGCCATTGAATCTGTTGTGTGCGGGTACGCGTTGTACAGCAATGGAGCGATCGGTGTGCCCGGCCGGCCCTTTGCATCTGTTGTGAGCGGGTATGCGTTGTACAGCAATGGACCGATCGGTGTGCCCGGCCGGCCCATTGCATCTGTTGTGAGCGGGTGCGCGTTGTATCCCGGAATACGCGTTGTACAGCAATGGACCGATCGGTGCGCACGCATTGGCTATGGCCTGGCATGGCAACGGACGCGTTTTCGAAAGTTTAACGAGTCTGATGCTGTGAATTCAGTTGGCCACCCACAACAATGTTGCAAATGCATGGGTGTCATGAAGTTGAACTTTTGAAGGATGCTGTGGGCGTGTGTAAGTGGTGCAATTCCATGGATTGGCCAGATTCAGAAGATGCAAACGACTTGGACCTATCACTTTGGACACATGGGACGGTATCTGCCTCAGCAGCACACATATAATGCTGGCTGTTCCCCTGAGAGCTCACTTGCCTGCACTACATGCTCCAGGACGACATCTGCCACCACCACTGCTGCTGTCTCTGCATCCTCTGGATCCTGCAATGGCACGTACTGTGGAGAGAGCCCCAGCCTTCAGCCTTGAGGAGAACCAGGCCCTGCTGGACAGCCTCCTTCCACAGTACAGCAAGCTGTATGGGAAACCAGGGGAGCAGGTGAGTGTGCTGTCCACTGCCTTACAAATGTGCATGTTGTCTGACTAGCCAGACTTACAGTCTGCACGCCACTGGCTAGCAGGCTCACTGAGTAGTTCTCACCCCCCATAGTGTGTAGTTACATGCACTGAACAGGTATAGTGCAGTAACAGTGCATTTAAACAAGGTTTGACTTCCCAGGCAATGATACCATGTAGTAACTGCTGGCAAACTGTTCATAGCCATCCTTGCACTGCCCGTGTACAACATGTGCCCCTGTGATTGAGACATGTATATCCAAATGTGTGATGCACGGATTTGTTGCATGTGTAGTAATGGCCTTTACACTTTGTCATCCTCACAGGTTGATGCCCACCAGAAGCAGGAAATATGGCTGGACATCGCCCGGGCAGTAAGGTCTGTGGGGGTCTACAAGCGCCGGATCCGCAACTGCCAGAAGAGGTGGCAGGACCTTCGGGGCTGGACCCGGAGGATCGCAAGGGTCCAGCTGAAGCTGTCGCCTCCTCGCAGGAGGGGCGGACACCGGACCCTGACCCCCCACATGCTCAGGATCCTGGCGGTGGTCTTCCCTGATCTGGATGGGCAGCTGAAGGGCAGACAGCAGCAAGGAGGGGTGAGTCCATGACTGCACTGTGAGCTTTGTCTGACATGCTATGTGCCCTCCTCTGGCCTGGTTAAACTTCAACAGTACATCAGTTATGTGGTCCAGGACCCATGTCCCTCAATTGTGCACTGCCCACTCCTCATCTGATACCCAGGTGTGGCCCTTACAGTCAGGAAATTGTGTCACTTGGGTACTGTGTCCTTGCATATTGCTTAGCTCAAGGTGGGGGACAGCATTTGTACCCGTAACTCTGTGGTGGGCTTCATGGGTGGGTCCATTGCTTACACAATGCCTGGGTTCTGACATGTAATCTGCGTGTTACTTTGATATGTGGTCCAATTGCTGATCTGATTCACCACATGTGCCTGGGGTATTTGGCACACACCCATGCTGCGGTTGTGAACAATGTTTGGGCCTCAGGAGTATGTATATCAAGTGTGTCACACATGCTTAGCCACCTGCCTACTGTCCAGGGCTCATCCCTCTTTCACGTGGAGCAGGACAGTCATGCCTACTCCAGGCCATACAATACACTCTGTACTCCCACTCCCGTGTATCAGCTGACACGTTGTGCTCAGTGAAATGTTCCCTCAGGTGTCTGCCTCTGTGTCATTGTGCTGTGGCTTTGTTGTCAGGACTACTGGGGTGTTTATCGGTTAGGGCTCAGCATGCCACCGGAGATGTGACCATAGGAGACGATACTTGTGTGACATATAGGTGTTTGATCACTTGACCGTGCATACTGGGGTATGCGACTGTGAAGTTCAGGCAGCTGTTTCCCATTCACAGCAGATTGTGAGGTGCTCATGTTCCGAGGGTTGTGTTTCATGTCTCCCATATGTCCAATTGGTATGACGTGGACAAATGAGAGTTCAGATGATGTGGTTTGTGGGGGATGGACATGTGCACTTGTCAGCTACTGGACTTGCATTCCCCATGACCTAGGATTGTGACACAGTGCAGACTGTTGTTGTCTGGCTGCCCTGCCCATGTGACTGGAGACAG
Organism: Calotriton arnoldi; assembly: GCA_963921515.1. Lineage (NCBI taxonomy): Eukaryota > Metazoa > Chordata > Amphibia > Caudata > Salamandridae > Calotriton > Calotriton arnoldi. The sequence continues at coordinate 1,417,364 of CAWUFW010005012.1, forward strand.
TGATGTATGACTTTGCAGGCATGCCTGTGCCATGGCGTTAAACTTCCTAAGAGTGATCCTGCAGGGGAGTGACATGTGCTACATGCACCCCATTGTGGCATTGACTATCAGGACATGGGTGCATCATGGTGTCTGGTGCTGGTATGCATCACATGCATTTCAAAATAGACTCTGGCCATCCCTTTATCCGGACACCTGTACTGACTCAGTGGCAAGAGTTGTGATGTGTGCATGTTCACATACTTCACCGTGTTCTCTGCACTGTCCAACTACTGTGTAGGTGGTGCATGTGTCCACACTGGTGTATTGCCATCCGACAGACACCAGACCGATGGGTGCAAGGCCAGGAGGGATGTGAGTGCCATGGTTGACCATCAGACTGACAATTGGCTTCTCCTACTCTGTTTGGGCACTTTTGGCAATGTTCAACTAAGGATGCCAGGGCTTGCTCTGTAATGTGCTGTACTTACTGTGGTTTTGTGCGGTCAGTGCAGGTGACTGATGTCTGTCTGTTTCCCTAATTGTTTGCAGATACATCCACGGCCACAGGAGGGGACAGCTCCACGGACCAGGAGGAGCCGCTGAGCCAGACTGGGTCAGCAGCCGATGAGTGGTCGGAGGGACCCAGTGGCACGGAGGGCGAGGGGAGCCACACCGAGGAGTCCTCAGCACCATCCACCTCAGCTGAGGACCACAGCAGCTCGGAGGATGACTCCCTTGTGGAGGCGGGTGTCAGCAGCCACCACACCCCAGCTACTATTGCTGTCCCCGCCACCACCACCACCACCTGCCCTCCCATCGGCTCCCATTCCAGAGGTCCGTGGAGGCTCCCGTGTTCGGGAGCGTGTCTCCTTCGTGCCAGGCACCGCAGCCCCTGCCCCTGTGTCCCCTGCTGCCCTGAGTGAGGAGTCTGTGTACCTACTTCGCCAGCTCCATGTAGGGCAGACAGCAATGCTGAGTGTCCTCCATGCCCACACCACTCTGTTGACTCAGCTGGTGTCGTTTATGGAGGGCATCTCATCGGGCATGTCTGCCCTACAGAGGAGCAATAGGTCCATGGACTCCTCCCTGACGGCAGCAGTGTCCCTCCTCCAACAGTCCCTCACCCCTCCTACCTCTGCCCCATCCACACTTCCTGGCACCCTACCTGTCCCAAGCACATGCACACCTGCACATTCACCCAAACACACAGACACGAGCAGCACAGACACACCCACTACAAAAACAAGACGTGCACGCAGGCATCCTCAGGGGACTGATACCACACCCACAGGGGATGGGGTACATACACACACACAGGCATCCACAGTCACTCCGCAGTCCTCCGATACCTCTCCCTCCAAGGCCCCTTCCCTTGCCTCACCTGCAACCCCACCTACACAGCAGCTCTTCCTCTGTGACCTCGGCCTCTTCCCCTCCAATCCAGCTGATCCAGCATACAGGGGGAAGAGGAAGTCCACCCACACAGAGGGGAGTGCCCCTCACCCCCGGACACCCTCCCCCAGGCGCAGACAGACTGAGGCCCCCATCCGCAAGTCCCCCCGGACCCGGAAGAGCAAGACCCCGCTGCCACCCTGCAGCTCAACCACCAAGTCTCCTTCCTCCATCCCTCAGGCCCCCACTCCACAGGTTCCCCCACCACACCCTGCCCCAGGTTCCCCCACCCACAGATACACCATCCCCAAAATGATCCGGCCTTCTCCCCCTACCACTTGCTCTTCCAGCACCACACCCCCCGCTGCGCTTGTTTGTGCCACTGGTGTGGAGAGCGTGTCCTCCCCCTCTGTCCTGCCCACCTTACCTGAACCCCATCCTACTCCCCTGGAGATAGGCACTGCAGTGGAGTCCACTACCACCCTGTCTGACTTGGGCACTGCAGTGGGGAACCTGTCCACTCCATCTGCATGGCCCACTGCAGTCGTGCCGGCACCCACACCATCTGACTCAAGCCCCCCAGTTGTGCCGGCACACACCATGTCAGACACCTCCACTGCAGTTGTCAGTGACTCTCCAGCACCCACCACCCCTTCCCTGCCTCCTTCTGGTGAGCCCTGATCCTGTCCCTGCGGTGCCTGGCCTGCCCCCCGTATGCCCCTCCGAGGGGAATGTCCCTGATGTGTAGCTGTGCAGGCATGCAAAGGGTGACATCTGGCACTGTCACCCTGTTTGGACTCTTGTTATGGACTGGCCATTGGCCTTTGTTATATTTCTGGACTTTCACTTCTTCACACACAAATGCTGAATAAAGCTACTTTCTGTTCTCTAGTGGTTTTGCTTCTGATGTACATGATGTTGATGTTGCTAACCGTGCCCTTGCTGCACTGATGGTGATTTTTGATATCAGGGAAATGAAGTGTTACTGTGCAGGACCCCATGTGGTCCAGGGGGAATGTGTCCTATCCTGGTGTGTATCCATGTCATCCTTTGCAGCAATATGAGGGTGTCATGTTTTCAATATTTGGCAATGGGATTTCCTACTTTTATTTGCAATATCACATCTGTGGCTTACACCCCTGCACATCTGTTGTGCTTGCCATTGTTCAATTTGTCTATTTCCCTGACCGTGTGACCATCTCCACTGGACATGCAAGTTTGGGCATCAATGGGGAAGGACTCATCTGTGTGATCAGTGCAACTTGCTATACATGTGTGTTGGATCTGTGCAGATGGTGTCGGTGACACTCCCATGACCAGGCTGATGTGACGAGAGCCTTCATTTTGTGCTAATTGTTGACTGAGTGACCAAGTGTACTGCTGATATGATAGAGCCCTGCAGAGACAACGTATGGCACAGCTTTCCTTACACAGGAGTGGAGTGCCCTCATGGCAGTGTGTAATTCCGTGACATTGCCTGAGCCCAAGGTGTGTGTTGTGTGAGCATGTCTGTGTGTGTTCACTTCCGTTTTGCAACACAGGCTGGGATCCCTAGTGATGTTCCTGTTTGTGATGCTTGCTGAGTTGACCTATGTACCACCCAAATCTTCGCACTGGGTTCTCTGGGATGTGGGTGCATGGCACATTACTGGTCATCAGGGTGTCATCCATAGGTGTGTTTGCTGTCAGGGCTGAGTTTGTGGGCAAACGCAGATGAGACACAGTCAGGATTCCCCTTGGCACTTGTTGGTTACACAAGTCATGTAATTTACAGTTTGTGTTAGCTTTCAGTGATTGTGACACGTTGTGTGTGTGACTGCTGCCACTCCTCTGGGTCAGAGCTGCAATGTTGGAAGTTGTCTATGTGTGTTCTTTGTGGGTGACCTTGACTTCTTCATTGGTGTGTGACTGTGTCCGGGATCACATTGATTGTGGTGGATTTCACGTCATGCCCATGTACAGCGTACTGTGCAGTGTGTCAGACATTCACGAGTCTTGTTGACTGGCCAGGTGTGATGGGTTTCTGCACCTTAGTTCCCACAACCACCCCTGGGATTGTCATGGGTGCATGTGCAATGTCACCAGTCCATGTGAGCTTCACTGCTGCACATTGGTGGAGATCAAGGTGTGTGGTGTTGAGTGTGTGCAAATGAGAGTTGTTGCACGGCTAGACCCCTACCTCCATGTTGGCCTTGGCTGACAGGCCGTGCTGATTGATTTGTGCTTGTGTAGGTGTGATGGTAGTTTGTTGCTCAGGACACATGACTGTGGTTCACAGTGTGAACGACATCTAGCTTTGTCATCACAGTGGGATTATCATGCAGGCCACGGTCAACACGATGTGGGGTCCCTGGGGGTAGTGCTGTGGTGGGTCTGTCTCTTGCTGTGTTATTTGCTGTTCCGACAAGCTTGTGTGACATGTGTAATTTGGGCTCCCTCTCATCTAACAATGCCTGTTTGCCCACATAGGGGAATCCGATCCATGAGTTACTTTTGTGTGGCACTGTATACACATCTGTGTAATTGTGATTCAGGCCTCCTCATGTGTTGTGTGGTTGCCTGGGGACACTGGCACACCCCCCATCACCTGTTGTGTTTGATCTGCAGTGTGAGGCTGCCTGTTTGTGTTTGTGCATCTGCACCACTGCATTGGCATATCTTTAGTGTGCCATTGGCTGTATGTTGTTTGTTGGCTTTCCCCTGCTGTCCCTGGGACTCCTAGGTCATCAGTCAGCACAATGATCATGGTTTGTATGTCCCTTTGCTGCCATGGTATGGTATTTGTTCACCTGACATCTACAGTCTCCAAAGGATATCTACATTTGTGTGTCCATTGGTGCAGATATGTGGGGCTGCATTATGATGGTCACTTCTGTCATTGTGTTATTGAGGAATGTTGCCAATGTCAGCCCCCATGGGTGATGTTTGTCTGCACATGGCCAAAGGTATATCTTATTGGCACTGCACTGTTTGCCTCACCCAATGTATGTTGCTATGGGACACAAGCACTACTTTGCCACTGATGTATTTGTTGTTCTGTGACCAGGGATCATCCATGCTGTTTGGCAGTTGCAGCTTTTCCATGACAACACTTACCTTTTGGTCACTGTGATGATGGGGGTTTGGACCCCATTGCCACAATGTTCAAAATGTGCTTCAGCTATGGACCCCACACTTACCTTTTGGTCACTGTGATGATGGGGGTTTAGACCCCATTGCCACAGTGTTCAAAATGTGCTTCAGCTATGGACCCCACACTTACATTTTGGTCACTGTGATGATGGGGGTTTAGACCCCATTGCCACAATGTTCAAACTGTGCTTCAGCTATGGACCCCACACTTACCTTTTGGTCACTGTGATGATGGGGGTTTAGACCCCATTGCCACAGTGTTCAAAATGTGCTTCAGCTATGGACCCCACACTTACCTTTTGGTCACTGTGGTGATGGGGGTTTAGACCCCATTGCCACAGTGTTCAAAATTTGCTTCAGCTATGGACCCCACACTTACCTTTTGGTCACTGTGGTGATGGGGGTTTAGACCCCATTGCCACAGTGTTCAAAATGCGCTTCAGCTATGGACCCCACACTTACATTTTGGTCACTGTGAGGATGGGGGTTTAGACCCCATTGCCACAATGTTCAAACTGTGCTTCAGGTATGGACCCCACACTTACCTTTTGGTCACTGTGATGATGGGGGTTTAGACCCCATTGCCACAGTGTTCAAAATGTGCTTCAGCTATGGACCCCGCACTTACCTTTTGGTCACTGTGATGATGGGGTGTTATACCCCATTGCCACAGTGGTCATGGTCTGCTTGCATTGTGGAGCCCACACACATTTATGTGTGACACATGTGATAGGGGGTCACATTGTATGCTCAATGATATGTTCAGTGTTGTGGGCATTTGACACAGACTACACACGCTTGTCATGGTGTTGGTGGGATGTATTTTCAGACATTCCTTATGTTGGAGTATGCTGGTTGTGTCATGCATTTCCCATCCTATGTTTAGGGGTGGTGTGGGTGGTAGGCATTCATCCCCCTATGAGTGGGGATGGTGGTAGTGGTAGGCATCCAGGCCCCCCTGAGTAGGGGTGGTGGTAGTGGTAGGCATCCATCCCCCTATTAGTGGGGTTGGTAGTAGTGACAGGCATCCAGCCCCCCCTGAGTAGGGGTGGTGGTAGGTATCCAGGCCCCCCTGAGTAGGTGTGGTGGTAGTGACAGGCATCCAGCCCCCCCTGAGTAGGGGTTGTGGTAGTGGTAGGCATCCATCCCCCTATGAGTGGGGTTGGTAGTAGTGACAGGCATCCAGCCCCCCTTGAGTTGGGATGGTGGTAGTAGTAGGCATCCAGGCCCCCCTGAGTAGGGGTGGTGGTAGTGGTAGGCATCCAGCCCCCCCTGAGTAGGGGTGGTGGTAGTGGTAGGCATCCATCCCCCTATTAGTGGGGATGGTAGTAGTGACAGGCATCCAGGCCCCCCTGAGTAGGGGTGGTGGTAGTGGTAGGCATCCAGGCCCCCCTGAGTAGGGGTGGTGGTGGTGGTGGTAGGCATCCAGGCCCCCCTGAGTAGGGGTGGTGGTAGTGGTAGGCATCCAGCCCCCCATGAGTAGGGGTGGTGGTAGTGGCAGGCATCCATCCCCCTAAGGGTGGGGATGGTAGTAGTGACAGGCATCCAGGCCCCCCTGAGTAGGGGTGGTGGTAGTGGTAGGCATCCAGGCCCCCCTGAGTAGGGGTGGTGGTAGTGGTAGGCATCCATCCCCCTAAGGGTGGGGATGGTAGTAGTGACAGGCATCCAGGCCCCCTAGTA